>JACRUU010000009.1:5087154-5486594 GCA_030449085.1 Kryptopterus vitreolus | reverse complement strand
TTCCTTGACATTTATCTACGAGCTTCTCAATGCCATGCCAAGCCCTGCTGAAAAACACTATTTTTTATTTATTTTTCCCCCCAGTATGTGGTCAAAATTACATCGTGTCTGATGGTATCTTGAAATATAAAGGGTAATCTTTGCATAGAAGGGCAACGGTAATGATTCACTAAAAAATATGGGCCAAGGATTCATTTTTATCCAGGGAGAACAACCACTTTAATGTTATTTATACTTCCATTTTAACTAAAAACACACTATTTCTTTATTATTATAAGCACAGTTTTAATGTAATGACACCATTGCATTTTATGTATTTATTTATTTATTTTACTATCAGATAGGTGCTACTGTACTTCAGACAAAGTGAGTTATTTTGTGCAGTAAATCAGATTTGAATGATTACAAGCTGTCTTGTCAAACCCTTTAGTACCTACAGCTCAGCACATTTTGCCATGTTATTCAATTAAATTGCACTCAGATAGCTGTATGTCAATATTCTAGTGCTGGAAATGTTTGTCTTGTCGTATAATATAAGAGGAAGTGTGTTTTCTGTCGTCTTGTGGTATGTTCGCTAACATGTCATACTCCAGGACCTTAAGACGTTTATAACCAACAGTTTTATTGATGCAATTAGTTTGTCATGGTATCCGTTCACTTTAAATGTCAGATTCAGACTTGGCAACCTCAGTTCGGTTTTCTGTTATTATTTGATAAAATACTGAAATTCAATTTCATGTAGTAGTTCGCTGAAGTATCCACTTCGTTAAAAAAAAAAAGGGATGATATTTTTTGCTTCTAGTTCTAGATATATAAGCAAAACTAAGCCATGTCATGATTAGTGCGACATACACAGGGTAAACTATACACTATGCACTTTTATGACAAAATATTTAAATCGCCACAATTCACGGATCCGCCAATTATTAAAAGCAGTCGTATAGGCGGTGTGGTGACTCAGCTAAAATGTCTATCAACAAGGCCCTCATTATATCTGGCCTTCCGGGGATGGGATGATATCTGTTATATTGTGCCAGGGAGGGTGTTCTGGGCTAAAGGTGAAGCATTCCGGATTCCCAGGAGAGAGTCGATGTATCAACTAAATAAATAAGTGCTCTACTCAGATAGCTAATTCACTCAATGCAATCCTTGTCCTGAAACCCATTTCTCCGGGAAATGGAAGAGTAAAAGCCATTAAGTCACATGACAAGCAGCATTTTCCATCAGCACTGTACATTCATAACAATATGGAGAGAAAAGGGAGAAAAAGAAGCGAGTGCTCCCCTTCAAAAAATAAATATTAACTTCATGCTGTAAAAGCATCACCTTTTATGTGGCGTTTTGACTGGTCGTTTAATTTTGACGGGCACAGCTTTCACATATTCATATATTATTTTGTATACGGACACCTGACAATTGAACCGGCGGCCCGTACTGGCGTATCGACTGGGTCAAGGGCACGGACGGCGGGTGAGCAAGAAACAAGGCGCAGCGCACAGATGATGAGGACGACGAAGACGAGGTGCGTATAGAGTGGGCCCTATTATAGTTTGTCCTAGCCAGGGAAAACTCCCCCGAGATGGCCAAAGAAGAAACCTTGAGAGACAAACTCAAAAGAAACCGCATCACAGTGCTGCTTCTCAGAACCGGTGCTCGTCTAGAAGACGAGTTGAGGAGATTTGGAGTGGGGATTGGTTCATCCACTCAGCAAGATTAGTAAAGGATATGGGGAGGGACCTTCTGACAGTAACAGTTCACTCCAATATTGGATGGGGGAGAGTACAGCTCGTAAAAACACTAACGTTCTATCATTCCAGCCTTCAGACCTTTTCTTCACAAGACTCTTTATGGCCAGGTCTCTGGGAGAGGTCTGAACACCTTAGTTTACTTTAGTGCATGCTACGTTTTCGTGCCATGGTTTTTATCATCGTATAGATATCATTCCCGCACATTCTTTTTCGCATATATAAGAGCTTGGAGACAGGAGCACAGAATGCAATGTCAGCCATGATACAGAATGATACAGCACAAAAGGTTAAGGGCCTTGCTCAGGGAACGAGTGGAGGCTAGACATATCGACCTCCTGAACGGTTCAGCTCTGAGCTATATTTATTATTATTTTTATATTTATATTTTATATTTATTATATTTCTTATAATTAGAATAACTGGGGCGTGTGCTTATGGTTAGACGTTTGCCTTACACCGCCCACAGGCCGGGTTCGATTCCCGTCTTGGGCATTTTGTGGATTTGCATGACCAATCTCCCCATGCCCAGGGTTTCCTATCGGTAGGTTGGTTGGCACTTGGAAATTGTCCCTAGTCATAGTGTATGAATGTGAGCGTTGTGTGTCCTGTGATGGTTTGTATTCCATCCGGGTGTATCCTGCCTTATGCCCATAGACGTCTGAGTAGGCACATTCTCCCCGTGACCCAAGGGAAGATCGGATAAATTGTTAGAAGATGAATGAATGAATGAAATTAGAATAAGGGATCTGTATGTGTTTTGTTTACTCTGCATCATGTGACCTGTAATGTCTACTGATTTGATATGTACTTAAAGGCTACCCAAAATGTATATTAAAATAGATGAATCAGTGTCCACGTTCCATACAGACAATGACCAAATCTGCCGCCAAGCACATTCATTATTTCACAAAACCTTCCCAAAAAACACAAGCATAAACACAAGCATAAGTCATCGAAATGAGAAATTGTATATGTAGGCACTAGAATCAAGTTTCCTACAGCTCAGCTATGTTTATCTACATATTCATTACTTTAAAATGCAAAACAGTATTTTAAGTGCATTTCTTGTTATTGTACTTAAAGTGGATCAGGATGATTAGCCTATAAGGGGAAGTGGATTAGTCCATAAATGTGTGAAATTTCTTAGAGCTTGTGTGTGTTGTGTGTGTGTGTGTTGATGTGTGTGAGTGTGTGTGTGGTGTGTGTGTGTGTGTGTGTGTGTGTGTGTATAAAAAGTTGCTTCCACATTCATAAGCCTGTGGACTCAAGTGAACACAGATTCTGCTCGACTCGCTGGTGGGTTTTATATTAGCATGTAAAACATGCCGAAATGTACTTTTATCCTCAGTCCTCCAGCGTATGAATGGATTACACACACACACACACACACACACACACACACACACACACACACACACACACACACACACAAGAGAAAGGAGCTTCGGTTATTGATTAGTTATCACCCACATAATCAGGTGTGGCATGGAACAAGCTGTGCAACTCTTGTATCCTCCAAAACAAGCACAGAAAGCACATCCTCACACACAAGCCCTGACCACACACAGCCATGTGCTACGCTTCAGAAATGAGGGGTCTTAAGTCCTTGAATGTTCCCTAAGCTGCAACTCCCTCAGGCCTTTAAGCCTTTTTCTACACTTTCACATGGAGAGCTGAAGAAAAAGTGCCAGTACAAGCCATTCCACACTTTTCTAGAAGCATACATACACATACTTGTCTTGATGACACACTTACACACACACATACACACACACACAGGATGCACTTTTTACAAAACTGATGAAGCAATTAAACACAGGGAAGCATTTCCACACAGCCAAAGGAATGGCATTTCTGTGCTATTAAAACCTGAAAAAAGGGGAAAACAAGATGGTGTTATGAAAGAAAGTAATCACCATTTTTGTGTGTGTGCGCGCGTGGGTGTGTGTGTGCGTGTGAGTGAGTGAGTGAGAGTGAGTGCGAGTGCGCCGCTGCTGTAATACAGTGCTGACATTTACATCAACATCACCCATCAGCCTTTTCAGTCTGCTTTTCTCTGTCCTAGAGCTACGAAGTATCGAGGGAGATTTGTAGACTTCAGAGCCTTTCATTCAATTATGAACATACACTCACTGGCCACATTCATAGTATAGTAATATCCATGTACTTGCTCAGTTATTCACTCTGCCAATCAGTATAATACATAAAATACATAATAAACAATGCATATACTATAACAAGGCACATCCAAACACAGTCCCTTCAGTACGCCTGAATGGAACAAATATCAAATGATTAAAACAAAGTAGTTAAGCAATCTTTTAATAAGTGCACATCAATTAACGAATACATGTTGCAGGAGAATTGGAAACACTTGTTATTTGGCAAAATGGTAATCCGGCTTTATTTGCCATTTTAACCCGTTGTAGATGATTATCGCGAAAGCGCATCAAACGGTTTCCCCCGCATGACACGGTCATTTAAAGTATGGATGCTCCAAATGCCCATATTGAGCATATGTTGCTACGTACCCTCTCATACAGCACTTATTAGATTAACATAAGGTCTTTGTCACTTTTCCTTATACGGCACAGTGAAATTCTTTCTTCACATATCCCTAGCTTGCTTGGAGTCGGGGTTAGAGCCAGGGTCAGCCATGAATAGCGGGCCACTGGAGCACGGAGGGTTAAGGGCCTTGCTCAAGGACCCAGTAGTGGCAGCCTGTTGATACCAGGGCTCGAACCCCCAGCTCTGAGCTACCCCCTCTCCTAGGGATCATATTGGAAGCACTAATTGTGCAATTATAATATCTGCTTGAAAGCAAAAACACACAATTTTTTTTTTATATGACTGTAAATAAATTCAGCAACAAGGGGTTAAATACCCAAATAGTGATATCGCCTCTTTGGCAGAATAAGGCTGATGAAGCAGGGAAAGCTGCTGAGCAAAATGTAATTGGTTATGGTTATTGTCAATTAAAATTTAGTGGGGTAGAAAGTACATGTATTGAATCGTAAAAGTAGTTGAGTAGAGAGTAAAAGTTGCTTATATCTTTGATACTCAGCAAAAACTAGAAAGCAGCCATAAAATGACTTTACAGTACAGTATGGAAGTGCATTTAATCAAATACTCTAGACGACTTTGTGTATTGCATGGAGGAATTTTGGCACCTCTATATGAATCGAGGTGGTGGGGGGTGTAAACTTTTGTGGCTCAGGGGCCACATTGACTTTTAAAATTTGACAGGCCATCACCAGATCCATACATATCAAACATAAAACATATAAAAGGCATTCGTGTTAATACCCGATGCATCACTGTGCCTAATGCGCCACCTGGTGGAACATCAGGCAATTACAGGACAAGGTCGAATAAATAGTTCCAAGTGGTTCCAAGAACACAACATACTTCAGTGGCCATCCTGACGCCCCAGATTTGAATTCAACAGAGCGTCTTTGCAAAATGGTAGAACTTGAGATCAGCATGAACGTGCAGCTGACAGATTATGCGGTCATGTCAACATGAATTCATGCCACTAAGAATTTGACATTGTTCGGGAAGCGAAGAAAGAACAATCTACTGGTGTGAAAGTGCTGTGTGTTTTTTTTATTTCTTTTCATAATGGCGTGATAAAAGCAACCAGTCGCTCCATACTGCAACAAGTGCTGTTGTTTGTTTTTTTATTTCTTTCATAATGGTGCCGGTGATACAGCAAATGTTCTCATGTTTACCTTATATACAGCAACCGGTATAACAGTCTTCACTTGGCATTCGGTTGGACTGCCTCGCCCGCTGAACTGACGAAGGACTGTTTTGTGCCTCTTAAACAGATCATTTAGGACTTCTCAACATTCCTATTCCACAAACCGAACTCAAACCAACCGTTCTTCCCCCAGCGTTCCCCTATTTGCCTATATGAATCACTTAATGGAATGATTAGTGTAGAGGAATACCTTATGATAAAGAAGCCCAGTCTTTCTCGGGCACGCATCTGCTTCGGTGAATGAGATAATTCTGATGTGACAAAGCGAGTCTGTTGCACGTCTTCTTTTTTTTTCCTTTTTTTTTTTCTCGTACTTCTACGAAGAAATCAATCAGCTAGACGAGGCCTCGTACTCAGCGCTATCTGATAGTGTAAAGGGAGAACATATTCGGTTAGGTGGTAATTAAACTCATAATTATTATCAATCATGCACAGCATTATTTCATATTGCATATGGCAGCAAATGAAGCATGCTGTTTTGAAAGTGAGTGCGGGACGGGAGACTGCTTCAGCAGCAATGCTCATAATTCCCCCTGAAAGCTACCTTTGTTTCTTTAATCCATCCAAATTTGCCTACACATTAGCAAGCAAGTAAGGAAGCGCTCGTTTCTGTAACACTAGGCCCGGCAGTTAGTCTGTGTGCCCATTAGTTCAATGAATGAGAAGAATAAATAGCACATGCTTACAATTGTCGTAAACAGGGATCAAAAGACCTGAAGGTCTTCCTGTTGTTCTTTTTTTCCCCCAACAGGCACCATTCTCCATGTTGTGCTTTCAGACTACCTGGATGTTCGCCTCTGAGTGTCGGGTAGAGAGACAGGAGTCTCTCTTTTGTTGCAGTCGATGCTGATTATATATACGACACTTCCCTTTCTTTCACAGGGAAAACGGCTTATGAGAGCTAAAAACAGCAGAGTCAAAGAGATCAGGAGAACAAAACAACTGAAGTAAAGAGTCCCAGGTCCCAGCACTGCAATGCCACGGCTTTCCTGCTATAGCTTACGTGCAGTAAATTAGTTTTATACTATTTGTTTTTAAACCTCCCTTTTCCTCTATATTCATGTCGTATAGCATATACTTCCACAAAACTGGTCAGAGCAATTCTCTTGGTGCAAAATAAAACACATTTACTAGTTCGGCTGCCTTTCTAATATAAACTAATATTTATAAATCTAAATATAGATATATATAATATATACTCTGATATATTATATCAGTAAAGGCAGTCAAACCTGAGTAAATAGTAATATAAAAATATTATTTATTATTATTATAAAATATAATACATCAGCATCATGATCATGCAAAGACCAAACAATAGGCATGGGAAGACGAACTAAATACAAAGGCCCCTGTATGTTTTATACACAGACCAGACATAACATCATGAATAACATAGCTGAATGAATAACACTGTTTGTCTCTTCATCATGGCACCTGTTAGTGGGTGGGATATATGAAGCAGCAAGTGAGCATTTTGTCCTTAAAGCTGATGTGTTACAAACAGAAAAATGGGCTAATAAGGATTTGAGTGAGTTTGACAATGGGCCAGTGGTGATGGCTAAACGACTGGGTCAGAGCACCTACAAAACTGCATTGGTGTGGGGCGTGTCCCGGTCTGCAGTGATCAGTATCTATCAAAAGTGGTCCATGAAAATAACAGTGGTGAAGAATAATAAGAGTGATCATGTGGCATTTCATTGATGCACTTGTGGAGAGTGGCTGCTCTATTCCAACAGACGAGATTCTGTAGCTCAAAAAATTGCTGAAGAAGTAAATCCGGTTAATGCTTGATGTGTCAGAACTGTTTTGGTATCAACACTGAGACCAGGACAATATTAGGCAGGTGGTTATAATGTAATGTGATATAATGTAATGCCTTATCAGTAGATACAAGTCCTAATGAAACATGAATCCGGTGCAAGGAAACAAAAATGATCTTTATATTACGATGACATATATTATGATGTTAATGGATATAATCTCCTACTCTGTACACTCTTAATTCCACTTTCCACAATTTCAGCTAAGCTGCTGAAACACAAGCATTGTATAACACATATATGATGAAATAATTAAACATGATACACAGATTATTGCAAAGTCCATCCTCTGGGCTGAATATGTCATTTGTCGTATGTGAATGTTCTCTATTGTAGAGCAGCTTTCCTCCCTTATTTGATCATCTTTTGCACCACAGAGTTAAATTCTCAATTCTGAATGATCTGCAGGGTGTGGATTTATTTTCAGTAAATGCGGTCCTGATACTTTACAACGCTGTAATTCAAAATCTTATTTATACTGCTCTCTGATTCATTACCTGTTCCTGTAGTAACAGCTTATTCTTAGGAACTGAAATGCACAAGTTGACAAAGTAGATACAAGGTGACAAAATAGATACAGTACAGTATATACGTTAATGTGATAAACACCTTAACTGCTTCTCCAACACGACACTCTGCACTGATTGTCTTATTACGTCCCGGACCGAGAAAAAGCATCTATATCAGAACAGGGCAAAAAGCCCAAGTAAACAATTAGTAAACAAATTTGTAATCGTTTGCGAAATGTGTGATCTAAAAGTAATTAAACAAGACCTTGGGCGTCATGAAGCATTTTCGCGGAGGTTGAATGCAAATGCATGGTGAAGGTTTATTTACAAAAAAAAGTCATAGAGGAGCAATAAATAACCACATAGTGTACATATGCAAAAGACCTGGGTCAGTTGCGACAAAAGAGAGGGATTGCAAGGAACAAATATATTCACCGGATTAAGGATACTCAAGGATAATACAAAAAACTAAATAAATAAATGGGCAATGGTGTATCCGGAGCTTTACAGTGACTTCGAAGTTAAGCATAATGCAAACAGTTCAAATATTACTTGGCTGTGTATCGTCACGTATCTAGCAAACTGAACGCATTCTTCCTAAAGAGGAACTGAAATTTGGTAGGTGCTGGGAGCTAAAAATACCAAAGAAAGGAAGACTATAATAGGACTTACAATTGAGAGCATTTACCGAGGCTCGAGACGAGCCAGAACAATTTAAGTGTGCATGTGTGTGCTTAGCAGGTGTCATAAAGGATGAGCCAGGTGTGCAAAAGGTGCCACGCCGACTCTCTGATTTAGCCCTACACCTTGTCAGTGCTCTGATTGAGTTGTGTGCTGTGAGCTCAATCCATCGGCTGATAAGCCCACAGGAGAGAAAGAGCGCCCTCGCTAATGACTTGCCCTCTCAACGCCCTTGAAAACTGAAGTCAATTATGGCGGCCGGCTGCTGCAGTGAGGCTGTGGGCATGAGGGAGGTCCTGAGCGTGCTCAATTCTGTACGAAAAACGCCAAGCCAAACAATCCCAGCCCGCGACAGATATCAATCAAAAGTCAAGCAGATGGGACAGGATGAAACTTCACTAAATAGCGGATTGATCTAAATGTCATTTTCAAGCAAGTCTGTATCTTTGTTATGTGCGATTACCGGCTCTTTGATGCTGATATTGAGCAGTTGTTAAAGGTTGATTAATGGAACTGGTCCCATGTTGGCTTTGGCATGAAATAATTCTCAGTCAGAAAGAATAGCTCACATACTAAGCCCCTGTTTATTTGAATATATGATCCATGCGGCATCACAACAACTCAGCAACTCTCTAATCAGAAAACATCTAATAAAATTACACACACACCTAGTCGTAAACTAAATCAAATACCACCAAAGGTCTTTGGCTTAAGGATGGGTAAGGTCTTAAACAAAAAAAAAAAAACACTATTCCACCTTGAAACACATTCTTAGCCTAGTGCTGGCCTGGCCAACCTGTGGCTCCCGAGCTTCATGCGGCTCTTTAACTAGTTTCATGCGGCTCTTTAGGAGCTTTCACATAACATGAGTCATTGGGAATGGGATGATGTTCATGTGTACCCATGTGTATGATGTGGCTCTTTGCAGTAACACAGAAAAAAAAGTGGCTCTTAGCCTTATACTAGTTGGCCACCCCTGTCCTAGTGATTCTGTAGCTTGGTGTTGCAATTTCATTAGAAACATCAGAACGTCATTATACAGAACATATACATATACTGTGTACCTGCTTATCCTATTAAACTACATTACACTAGAGAGAGAGAGAGAGAGAGAGAGAGAGAGAATTTTTATGTAACAAAAGAAAGTATAGTAACAATCATTAAAAAAAAAGTGGTTCTCCAAACTGTTACCCTAAAGCTGGAATCATACAATTATGTCATGTCTTTAGACATGATCTTGAAAACACAAACCTGTTCCAGCACAGCAATGCACTTTCCCCCAAAAGTGAGCTCCATTATACGGTTTACACACAACAGACCATTTCACCTCACTTACATCTGTACCTGACTTTACTGACACCCTTGTGCCTGATGAACACAAATGTTCACAAGCCCCTTCCATAATCTAGTACAACATCTTTCCAGAAGGAGACGGGGATTATATGATTGCACTGAATGTGAGGACTGAGTGTGAAATGCAACGCTCCAAAAGAACATACCATACTTATCACCAGGTGTCCCCAAACTTTTGCCAGTATAGAACATTTTGTGAAGCATATACTTTAAAGCATATTACTTTTACGTATTTATTTATCTATTTATTTATTTATTGAATAAAAACTATGCTTTTCTTATATTGCCTTTCTATAATATTTTATATTGAATTTACATTTTTATAGTTTTTTTCCTTTTTTCTTCATTTAAAAATAAAGTATGTTGGACCTCTTTATTAGTATGTTATTTAGAAGCTTGCTATAACACTCATCATTCCATGCTTTATTTGTTTTCTGCAAGTAGGTTTGTAATGACTTGTTTACACTTCCTTCTTTATGAGGATCCTTTATGATTCTTCATTACGATTCTTTATGTACAGTGCCAGTGTTAAACCAAAAATGAGTGGAAAGTTTCGAACAAAGTCACAATAAATGAGTGCAAAAAAATGAATCCTATATTTTATACAACCAGCCAAGTGTTGGCTCTGGTAAATATTACACATAACTCAAAAGGGCAGTCTTGCAGAATAGTGTAACACATAGTGGTAAAACAATCCATTTTTACCCACAAGACACTGCTTTAGCCTAGCTTGACTTGGAGTAATTCAGCTAAACAATGCTAAGAAGGGCTTAATGTTGTTTTGACTCAAATAATGATGCAAGGTATAAATCTGACATTGTGCTTGTGGTGATGGATTTGAACTGTGGATTGAATTACTACACTAAATTCTATAGAAGGTTCAAGATTCATAGGATTATCGTCATAGGAAATATGCTGCATATACAACGAATTGTACCTCGTGAAAAACCTACTCTTAGTACATTAACAACTCAATACATATGCATACTAGTTGTAGACTATAAATAATGTCATCTTAGAATAGAGATCCCAATGGACGGGCATCTGTTGTGTTCCTGTTTATGAAGGACTTTCAATAACTGGATTACGTTCATAAAATAAATCTGCACTGAGAGTGTCTGGGGAATTTAATTTACAGATAATAGGCGGCAAGGTCAGGGTTACTTTTGGGTCCAGATCCCTGGTGCCCTTGGAGCAGTGGGATGGGAATCCATGTATAAATTCATAACACTCATTCATTCCCAGCTTTGGCCTAGACATGGTTTTGGGAGGGTGAAAGAAACTCGAGTTCTCTGAGGAACTGCAATTTAATGCAAAATTTCTCACTGAGATTAATGTGAGGTGTCAAGGTTACCATAGTACATGGACGAAATCTAACTGTGCCATCAGCATGCCAGTCTCATATTCTGCAATGTTTAAAGTACTCAGGGCTGCTTTGGACTAATATTTGTAACACGATGGCCAAACGTGTAGCCTCTAACCAGAGAACGCTTCAAATTTTGGAGTAACTGAATTGATCGGTGCAATTGTGACCGTTAATTAGAATAGAAGAATAGCCTTTATTTGTCACATATACATTACGGCACAGTGAAATTCTTTCTTCGCATATCCCGGCTTGTTGTTGGTAGTTGGGGTCAGAGCGGAGGCCAGCCATGATTCAGCACCCCTGGAGCACAGAGGGTTAAGGGTCGGGTTCCCCGCTGGGAGGATATGCGAAAGAGAATAAGAATTTTGACTTTGCCCTGATTGAGATGAGATGACAAATAATGGCTATTCTATTCTATTCTATATATATTTATATATGAGGAATCCTTGTGCAACAGTACTTGATGAAACACAGCAGGAAACATTTATGCATTGACAAAAACGGTCTCTTTGTAAGGTTTTTCCAATATATTCCCAGGGAAGGGACGCACGGATTTTAGCGATTGTCTAATTTTCTCATGTGTCGAGGATTGACTAGCCTTCTGTCCACCCTACTGCCGCATCTCCAGAGAGGTTATCTGGCTATCTACCCTGCGCTGAAGCAGTGTGCCTCTTCCCAACGGGAAGCTGATGGGCGATTTGGTCTCTATTAGACAATAAGAGATGGATGGCTACGATGGGTAGTCCACACAGGTACTCAAACAGTCTTGCCCCTCCTTAATAAGTACCTTTATTGGCCCGGCCTTGTTTTGGGTGTGTATCCTTCCGCAGAGTTGCTGGGTTGCCAGACGTTCATGCCAGACTTCCCAGTAGAGAAGAATGTTAACCTGATCATAAATCCCACTTGATGAGCACAATCCCAATCTATCCCTAATATTAATTGAGCAATGTACACGCTTCTCTAGAGCGCCGTGCGATTCAGCGTGCCGCAGCCACAAGAATGAAGTAAACTAGTTTTTATATCGGACCTTGCGTTTGCAACGGCAGGCCCCCACAGACAACATGCCCCATTCGTACATTCCACTTATATTTCACAAATGGCACCTTTATAAATAAATCAAAAACATGATTTGGGGATTAGACTCCTAAAGTCAAACAGTAAATCAAGGAACCAGCAGGAGCATGCTGTGTTTTATTCTTCGCAATCTGTATACATAGGCACACACGGAGAATAGAAAGAAATTTCCTTCTCCAAGTCCCCTCCGTAGCGCAATTGGTAGTGTGTTTGTAGGGTGGCTATGCCGGAAGTACACATATTGGCACCTGTAGTTGCCGTGGCTCACTTACCTGAAACAAGAAAAAAACAGACAGACAATTAATTGGATTGTAGAAAATCTATACAGCTGCTTCTAGACCACAAAGAAACTGGGAGATGAATGCTTGAGACTCTGGTCCCTCGGCTTTTTCGCCTAAAACAAAAAGAACCCCGATAAAAATAAGATTTTTTTATCAAACCTGTTCCTGAGTTTCTAACAAATCTTGGAGATCTCAACAATTCATTATGTTTGTCTAGCAAATTTACAATCCCAATGTCATTATGCGGATGTTATCAGTGCATCGTCAGCACCTGGGGATAGATCGAAAGCAGAACACAAGGAAAAAGACAGAAATGCACGATGGTTGGGACACCAATCTAATACCAAACACCACATCCAAGTAGGTTTTTACAACATAGAGCAACCTAATATATGTCCATGCATGTGCTTCAAACAGTGATAGGAAACCACACAAAGCATGGCTACCGAAATCCAGCTGTGGATTTTAGATCACAAATGGGAAAAAAAAAACAATCTGAGACATTCATGAATCCTGAAGTTGTTATAAGGAAGAATCCTTGAGAGAAAACAGATTCAAAAGGAAACATATCTTTGTTTGATTTATAAATCATCATTCTCTTATAACTGTATTATATTGACTCCAAACAGTACAGTGTGCGACTTAAGCGGTGTTCATTATTAACATATTGAGGCAGAAATGTATGAAAGCAAATGTCAATAAAAAAAAACAATGTTGGGAAAAACAACTCAAAGTTCATTGAATAGTTGAATAGAACTATATACTGTAATATTGACACAAAGAGATTATTTTTTTTAATAGTTTGCTGCAGCAGTGTACCTTCTTTTCACTCTTTTTTAAAATTATGTCATTGAATGTGTAATTTGGTATATTTGCTGCCCTGAGTGGTGCTTACCCTTCGTGTGAAGAATTGACTCATGAATAGAAACGCCTCTTTACTTAGCAACAATGAGCAGGGGTTTATTTTTTGATATTTAAAAGCCTCTCGTCGCGTTGCACATAATTAGAGTGAAATTATATGTACCTCGCTATCGTTTTTAATGGTGATGCAAATCTGTTACATAATGAGTCGCTCGCTCCTCTCTACTAGAGGAGCATGGACGATGATTTGAGAAGGAGACTAGTAGAGAGATAGACGATATCTATTTCCTAGTTTATATATATATAATTATTCATATAATAATTTATGTCTAATACAAAAATATGCCTTCCCCAATTATAGCTTTACATTGTCACGTCAATTCACTAATTAAAAAATAAACTCATGATAGGTAAACTGTATACTGTACAGTACTGCACTGCTGTGTGTCGTCAGCCCTAGTCACTTCACAATGTACTATCTAATAACCATGTTACTCCAATACAAGCCCGTTCTTTGGTATGCCTAGTTCGTCATTGTCTTGTTTGGTTATAAGTAGGTTATGAATTTACAGACAATATTTATTGAATACCTATACTGAAAGTTATTACAAATATTCAAGTGAAAAATGCCATATGAAATGCAAATGATTGATTCTAGGATTAAAATGCAATCGAACAATTCTATATCCCCAGTAAAAACGCCAAAAAAAAAATATAAAAAAAAAACATCATCTCCGCCGGCTTCTCGCGCGAACAACGATATAAAAATTTTGATATGATAGAGTAAGTAAACAATGAAGAGCCAAAAAATTCATATTCGTCTTGTCGATCGATTTGTCTTACTTGTGCAGTCCTCTCTATCCCTTCCCTCGCTCTCTCTCTCTCTCTCTCTCTCTCTCCTTCGCAGCATGTGCATGGTAGACGATCTGTAATAGCATGGGCAACACCGGTGGTCTAAATGACTGGGTGTTTAGTAACAGCTCCGATTTCAGCTGCTGTCTGTGTCTATTTTCATCACTGGCTTTCTTGCTGCCACAATGAGTCAAGGCCTGCGGATTCCAACCCATTTTACAATATGCTCGCAATTAACAATCGTAATCCTTTTGCAAGCTCGTAGTGGCTCATCAAGATTAGGTTTTCTATTCATTGATGCTACTGTTTGGGCTGATGAGAGTGTACTCAGTGTCTTTCAGAGAGAAAAATCAAAGTGAAATCAATTGCTTATTGTGTAATTAGGATGTGATATGTACATGCGGCCCGTCGTACACGGCGACGCAGATGCTGTAAAGCACCACAATAGCTGTAAAGTAAAAATAAATAAATAAATAAATAAAACTTCGTAGATTGACTGTTGACCATGAAAATACAATACAAGCGTTATGAAAGTAGTAACTCAAACACTGCAGGTGACTTTGGCATTAAACAGTGCTCCTTGGTGGGAAGTGGCAGGCTTCGGGAAAAGACTCTATGGTGATAGCAAATCACTCTCCCGCAGTTATTACACCACAGATGATTGGGTTTTTTCTAATGCACAGCCTATACTGGATGTAAGGTCTTGAAAAGAGGTAAGAAGCCCGGCAGCACTTCAGGCCTTAAGATGAAAGAACCGAAATTAGACGTTAGAACGTCTCTATGTGCAAAGGTTCGCTCCGTATATTCTACGAGGAGAGCAAAACCCATGAATCTCGCCCCGCGGAAAATTTACAGGGACCTACACATCCTGCGGCACTTATAGCGCTGCTCTTTCCTACCTTCTTTTCTTTTTTGCTCTATTTCTTTCCATGTTAAGGTATCTTGTGTTTTTCATCAGGAACGGTTCAGCGACTCTAAGGACAGTGTCGCTACGTGACGGAGATACACGGCGCCGCGTCGTTCAAAGAACCCGCGGCGTCGCTCCGAGCCGGAGAGATCTAAAATACAATGCATATTGCTCTTATTAGATGCACCTCTGCTGAAAGGAGTTTGAAAAATTAATTTCATGCCTGATTTAAAACATCCCAATGCTTGAGCGAACTCTCTGCCTGGTATTATAAACATCCACGACTTAATCTTGCCCAGAACTGGCTCCGAATCGCAATTTCTAAGTAGACAAAAAAAAAATTTCCCTGGGCCTGATGGAGAAGCCGAATCCGGTAAAGCTTTACATCGCGATTTGCGATTTGTCGGGTCGTGCCGGGGGATGCTGTCCTCATCCTACCACAGTCAAAGGCGCTTTACTGAAGAGAACAGCCTTTAGTCGCCACAGAGAATTTCACTGTGCTGTTGTATTATTTCGCCATATCCAGCCTTTGGAGCACAAGTGTAATGGCCGTGACAAGGATCCAAGGGTGGCCGCTTGGAGATACCGTGGCTCGAACCCCCCGACCTTTCGATCAGTAGCCCGGCGACTGCTAACCTTGTTTTTAAAGCTATTTCCGATTATCGCTCGGGTCGAGGGGAACCTGTGCCTATCTCAGGTGTCTTCGGGCATCAAGTCAGGACACACCCTGTATGGAATGCTAACCGACTGAAGGGCACACACACTCACAATCACACACACATTCACACATTAGGGACAATTTTCCAAGGTGCCAATCAACCTACCGTGCATGTTTTTGGACAGGGGGAGAAACCGGAGAACCCGTAGAAAAAAACCCTGAGGTACTGGGAGAACATGCAAACTCCACATGGTGGAGGGGGGAATCGGACCCCAAACCCAGGAGGCATGAGGCAAACATGCTAACCACCAAGTCACTGTGCCCCCTAAAATCTCATCATCATTATTGAAATCATTATTTTTATGATTATTATTATCATCATCATCATAGCAGTTAAATATCTGAGCCCCAGTTGTAGTCGGTAGGTATTAGAATTGTAGGTGTAACGTACATAAGGAAAAGGCAGTACCGCGAAAGTCCGTCCCGCACTACTGATTGCCGCTGAAGGACGTCAGCACAGAGCGAGTACAGACTTGGTGTATGAGAAAAGAGAAAAAAATAAGGGGGGGGAGGCGAAAAAGAAAAAAAAATAAAAATAAAAGAGGGATACAAGGGAGGCTTTCTGTGGCTAGCTCAATTATTTTTAACTGTATTCATCCACTCCTTGCTAGTCTTCTGACACTAAGGGGACCTTATGGCGCTTAAAAATAATTCTAATAGATGTTAATTGGAGTTGCGGGTGTAGCAAAAATCTCATTTCCAGGCCATTTTCGAGGCAGTGGAAAGCAGTGGTCGAGTAAATAAAAGCCGCGAACTAATGATATACTGTCTCATCATCCCGGCGTATTGGTTTGTGGTGTGTCAATCAACATAAATGGCATTATTCCCATCTGACTTCATATGTCCTCCCTAGAATTTTAATGAACTTGCGCTGACAGGCCCTGTTTCGTTTTTGCATTTTTATAGAAACCCAGCATACAATATGGTTTTGCTCTCTGCTACTGTTAAAGGAAGTAAATTATTGACGCACATGCAAATTGCGTACAGCGACTTTCTATATGACAACCAACGTATTATCCTTGACTTGCTTTATACCACGACAATGTGTAATATAAGAGGGTGTTTATGAAGTTTCCATAACGGCAAGGTGTGCACAGTACTTGATAACGAATGTGTTCGAGGGGACTTTTTTTGTTATTTGGCAACCCTTTAAGGTTTTGACACTTGAATGTCTTCAGGATAAAAAAAATGTTCTCTGTAACAGGAAAAGCATTTTTGTTTTACAAAAGTGAAAAACCTAGACGGTAGGAATATTCGTAAATTTGCTTTTCACTTTCAACTTGGCTTGTGCGTGTTCCAGATCATTGGGTGTAACTAGAAATTGTACCAGCTGTGCAAAGTGTTACAGTTAGGGTGTCAATAGACAGTAACTAGTTACATGTAACAGAGTTACGTGATTTAATTACAAAATAAAAGTAACAGTAACCTGTTACAGTTACATGATTAAATTACTGTTACTTTCGGATCTGGTGAAGATTGAAAATGTTGAACAATTGGATTCCGATGCAGCTCAATTTCGAAAATAAGACCCACTTTTTCAGAGTGCCACCTAGTGGACAAATGAAAGTAATCAAAAAGTACTCAAGTGTAATCATAAAAAAAATGCACTTTTCATGTTTGTAATACTGTAACGAGCTAACCTAACAAATTATATACATTTCACCATTTAAAAAATATATTGATTATTTAATATTTATTTTTCTATGGAAATTAATTTCTTGTTAATTAATACATTTCTTGCTCATTTGAATGTTCATTTGAATGTTATTAATGCGTTAAGTTTGACATCACTAGTGACCCATGTTCATCAAAATGAATTGGAAATATATGTGTAGAGTGTCAAATAATGCAAATATTCTTCATGGGACAGAAATAATTCATAGAAATACATTCCATTACACAGGGTCCAGTTCATTCCAGGCAAGCTCAGAAACGGTGCGGGTTCTCATTCCGGCCATGAAACCACGTCTTCATGGCCGGACTGCGTGGTCGACATAGTGTGTGCGTGCCAAGGCGAACTAATTAACCAGGGTGGTTAAATAATTAATTAGTTAACGAACCAAACCAGGGTGTGGTTTGTACTTGATTGAAAGGAAAAAAAACCCTGCACCCACATCGAACTCTTTGCAGATAAATTTCCAAATCAGTTGCATATTCTTTGGCTTTTAATTATACATTTCAAACAGAAAGTTTGATTCGACATAACCAAGATGACCGTTCTCGTTTAAAATGCTGCAGTTCTGACGAATAATATATATTTAAAATAAGTTCAAGCGAAATTCTGGCCCACGGGACATCATTTCTTTCTATGCAGCAGTTCGCAGGATCACAAAGCCAACACGGCTAAGACTGATGATCTGAAATCCAGAAAGCCTTATCTGCCGGTGGGCTCTTAGAAAATTCATCGACAACATCAGTAGCGAGATTGCGATCTTCAATTAGTGTAACGCGGCTCATCTCTCTCTCTCTCTCTCTCTCTCTCTCTCTCTCTCTCTCTCTCTCTCTTTCTTCTCTCTCTCAGTCTTTCTCTCTCTCTCACAGTTTTTCTCCCTTTTTACTTTCTCTCTCACGGTTTATATTCATCTGTTTAATTCTTTCACCTCCCACTGCTAGGGCGAGCTAAGTGGTTGCTACATCCCCAGCAAAAGAGAGAGAGAGAGAGGGAGAGAGAGAGAGAGAAAAATTAATTATCTTCATTTAGAGATTATTAGCCTTTAATATGCGATTTTCTATTACAAATTAAAAGGCTCTTTCATGAACGCCGCCAGCATGCCTGCAATATTACGTTACCGACAGTTGTGTCTTTATGCCATGTGGTTAGTAAAGTTATAATATCGTGTTATACACAGTACGGCTGCAACGACTGGGAGCTGTTTTGCAGAAAATCGAGACGTTTATTAATTTATCTGTATAATGCTCAATTTATGAGCTGTTCTGGCAGTACTGAGCAACGTGAAAAAAAAAAAAAAAACACGGTTTTGACAAAAAAAAAATTCGTAAAACCATATTATTGGGATGAACAAATGCAAATGAAACAATAAAAAAAAGAAGCTGATAAATGAAGGGGACAGCTACTATTTGGCTAAATAAATAAATAAATTAAATAAATGTGTTTAATGCTAAGTGGTGATGACTGGCTTCCAATTATTGTTGCACTTGTTAGGATGTTCAGTCGAGCGCTTCCTTTAAAGTCAAGAGTAAAGATGACGAGTCAGACACACTCGGGTCGAAAAGCAATTAACGTGGGATGCATGTAATATATAAACACGCTCATTTAAACCGAACTGAAAAGTGTAGGTGAGGGTTTGGGAGCACATATTACAAGTCCAATGCAATCGCAGCGAGGCAGCGAGCACTCAAAAGCGAAGCAATTATTACAAAATGAAAGAGATAAGTGACACACCCAAACACACTGCGAAGGGCCTGAGGAGTAAAAAAAAAAGGCTGGGAGAAAGTCAATGCTGTTACTCATTGAGTGTAATTTAATCAATATGCTTCCATAGAAACCGCTTTTCAACACCTGAGCGGTTCGTTAGAATGAATGTTGAGACGCGAGTTTGACTCTCAGCAGAGTGAATGAAGCAGCGTGATGGAGCACGGCTGCTTGCAGAAGATGTGTGCGGGGGAGCTTTTGTTTTTTATTATTGAAGGCAGTCAGATGCACACCAACATATAACACAAAAGAGACAAAAGTCTAGACACATTCTACACTATTAACACACGGATGCTATTGAATGTATGTCTATAGTGGCTTTCTAATTGTATCGTTATTTAAATAGTGTTTACGGTATATCATGTAATGTTGACATCATGGTTAGAATCAGATTTCTAGAAATAATAGCACTCATAGAACAATTTCAGTATGATGTAATATTATAACTAATATATAATAAGTTGGGGAAGGTGGTAGCTCAGTGGTTAAGGCATTTGGCTCTCGACTAAAACGTCACAGGTTCGAGTCCTAGCCGAGCTGCAGCTAGTGGGCCCTTGAGCAAGGCCCTTAAAATGTATAGCATTTGGCAGATGAACACATCCAGAGTGACTTATCCAGAGGGCCTTGCTCAAAGGCCAACTAGTGGAAGCTTGGTGGTGGTGATATTTGAACCTGTGATCTTCCTAATGCCTTAACCCCTCATGCTGCGGTCAGAGTGCTGGGACAGCCATGGTACAGCGCCCCCTGGAGTGCGCAGGGTTAAGGACCTTGCTCAAGGACCCAAGAGTGGCATCTTGGCGATACTGGGGCCTAAACCCTGGACCTTCCCATCAGACCTTCCTAAGCCCATTGCCTTAAACCACCAGTCGCCAAAGCGACCACCAGTGTGTTGCTAGTGCCAGTCCCAAGACCGGATAGATGTGGAGGGTAAGAGGGTAAAAAACACAATAATAACAATATATATAAAATATTATGTTTAAACTAGTATACCAACATAATATGAAGGCGAATGTGAATGAGAGTGTGTGTGTGTGTGCCCTGCGATGGGTTGGCATTCCATACAGGGTGTGTCCTGCCTTGATGCCCGAAGACGCCTGAGATAGGCACAGGCTCCCCGAGAAAGAAGTAGCATAAAGCCGTAGAAGATGAATGATTAAACATGAGAGCCATCTCTTATTGGTCTACTTATTCTAATCTAGTTAAGATTAGCTTCAAGTTCGGCATCCACATTGGCCTTTTGCAAAATGCCATTGGAGAGCACTTACAGTAAATCTGTTAAAATGTCATTATATATCAGCTTGGAAGATATCGGAGCTAATGTTAAATGACTACACCATGAAAAGATGTAATCAGGGAGAACATCTCGAGCAGAATGAGCGCTGTCGGGCCGTGTTTAAAGAAAATGTTGGAGCAGTGCGCGACGCATGATAGTGCGTAGTTCAGTGGTGGGTGTATGTGTGTGTGTGTGTGTGTGTGTGTGTGTGTGTGTGTGTGTGTGAGTGTTGCTGAGAAAATTTACTCGGTTATCAGGTTCTGATGGTTGTCCCGAGGCCAGTCCAACCTGTTATGATCAAACTAAATGAGAAGTGCTACTACAGTTTTGCTTAAGTGCCAAGATGTACCAAGCGAGGCCATTGGCAAGCAACGCTCTGCTTCTTAATACACTCCATAATCCAACTATTCACATCCAAGTGCACACGCTTCAGGGCAAGTATGTGCACTGGCCACTAAATAATGTCATTTTGCCAAATGGGCAGATTTCGGTGTTTGCTAAGCCACTACCTGTAACTTTTTTTTTGGTCTGGAGGGCGAATTTTGTATGTTAATGCCGAAGAGGCACAAGCTAGTTTAAATAAATATGTAGTGTTGTCCTTGTAAGGAAATATTACAGCATTTATAATGCTAGCGTGAGAATAAATTGGGATTTAATACACACAGTTTAAGCTAATCATGACTTATAGAGTAGTATTACATCAATCACATTTCTGAAGGGTCTTTGGTTTTACCAGATTAATAATATAAAAAAAGAGCTTTACACAACAGTCGAGGACCTGGAGCTTTTTTTTTTTGGCACAACGATCATCTGCAAGGCACTTCATCACAATAAAAAAAAATAACTAAATTTGGTCGTACCTTGTCCACAGTTTTGTGGTTACTTGTTGTACAATGACATATAAAATTACATTCTATTCTATTCTACATTAACTAATAATCATATTGCAAATATTTGATCCAGAATCGGATTCGGAGCACCTGAGGCAGCAATGACTATAGTTGTCTGTAAGCACTAAACAAAGTTCTCCATCCCTCATGTCTAAAAACATACTTATTTGAAGACATTCTTATCAAGAGGCACTTAGCAACAACTTCCATAGCTGAATAAAGCACGGTGGTGGGTGTGTTCTGTCTCTTCCAGGTGCCCATAACAAGGAATTTGGCCCTTCATGACATCAGTAAAAAAGAAAAAAAAATGATATCTTTCTGAAACATGAGTTTGAACTTTGTCCATGTTTAGCATGAGTCAATAACTCTGGAAAACTGGATGACAAAGCTTACACTCGCATTAGCATTGCCCTTGTATACAAACCAACATAAAACAGCATGCGTCATTCAAAAACCCTGTACATGTAATTTAACAGAAATGGTTATAGAGGTCACCTATTAATAGCCAAGCCCAGACGGAGGAGAAAAATAGCTGACATTTCTGCATTTGAATGAGCTGACCCGCTCCGGCAGTGCGTCTGGACTTTTAAAATGAATGTAATTAGTATTCAGTTATGTACCTGCACAAGTCTTCAGTCTGCTCTTGTCAAAACAGAAGGTAGTATCTGTAGTTATCGGACACACTCCCTGTGCAGCCGATTGATCAAATATGAATAATCATACAAAGTGGTGCGTAAAATAAAACTGTCCATTCTAAATGCCGCTAGTTAGCATCAACTACAGCTGTGTCTTGATGTTTAAAAGCGGTGGCGTAATTTTAGCACAAAGAAATAAAAAAAAATAACAAATGCTAACTTCCATGATGATGGATTTGAGATAGTCAGGCATAGGCCACTCTGAAATTAATGCCTCAGTGACAAGGTAGTTCCACTTATTATCCAGTTCTTCCATGCTATTTCAGGATTAAAACCATAATTTGCCAAAACGTTGAATGGTTTTTATGGATTCTGCACACAAAACCCCACTCTGCTTTCGCACATCCCTGCTCGCCCTAGTGGTAATTTCTTGCATTAAAAAAAAAATAATAAAAAAAGTTATTGGGTAGTCAATTTCAATGTTTATTTGCCTTCTATAATAGGTGGCACTGCGAGACAATTTAATTGGGCGGATAAGGGGGGGGTACTCTCAGTATCAGGTTCAAACAGCATTTATTAAGCAAACACACAAGTAATTATTCATTATCACACAGACAGATGGGAATCTGCTTATGAATCCCAAACATACAGATTAGACATTTAAATCTCCTGCTCTGTGCTGCCACATCTCCTCACTGTAATTGGCCTGGAGTAGTCCAACAGGAATTGCGGTGGAGTTTCAAAGAGCGCTTTGTCTCCGCCGGCCGCGCTTCATGGTTTGCATGAATAAGTATTGCTCTGCAAGCACACTCGAGATGAAGAGTGCAAGATGGAAAAGACAATACAATTCACCAAGGGGAAAGTCTCCTCACCCCGCTTAATCAACGTATCGCGGCAAAAAAAAAAAAAAAAAAAAAAAAAACGGAAATGCATGATTGCGACGCTGTTACTGAATATTGTAGACGACATGCTATTGCACATTTAATAAAGGAGCAAAACAAACCTCCGTTTCAGGATATTACTAAAGGAATATGAATTATGCGTACACGCCCATGGGCACTTGGTGCGTGCAATGTATGCTGGTCATGCCTGGGAGGGCTGTGCGAACGTGATGTTTACAGCGAGGCTGATGTTTTTCGTAAATTGTTGCACACAACTATTCATTATTAAAAGCAACCAGGATTAATTAGTAACTGTTTCTTAAGCATTTATGAGCCACGTTAATATTTATCTACTATGATTAAGACCAGATTCCCTAGATCTTGACTCCTAGTACTGGTTCAGTGAGGACTGGATGTGATATTAGATTGGAACTATAGATTTTGAAGATAGCCAACCAATCAACAGGTCAATAATTATCCTATTAGTGCAGAGCAGTGTGTGTATGTGTGTGTGTGTGTGAGTAATATTGACCTCATGATGCAATGCAACATGATGTATATATATATATATAATATATATAGATATATATATATATATATATATATATAATATATATATTATATATATATATATATATTTAATCTCTCTCTCTCTCTCTCTCCATATATATATATTATATATATATATATATATATATATATATATATAAAATATAACTAAAAATATTTAAAAAGGAAGTTACAGCTAACTACCTAGACTTCCTAATAAAACACATATTTAAACTACAACCAAGTAATTTGACTAATACATACATTAATAATGATACATAAAGATGATGGTAAACTTTAGCGGACTTCATTCTTAATCCCACTCCTGCCTGTTCCCAGTGACCAGATTATCAAATGATGTTCATTCATTCATCTTCTACCGCTATATCCGATCTTCCCTCGGGTCACGGGGAGCCTGTGCCTATCTCAGGCGTCTATGGGCATTAAGGCAGGATACACCCTGGATGGAATGCCAACCCATCGCAGGGCACACACACACACTCTTACATTCACACACACATTCACACACTAGGAACAATTTTCCAAGGTGCCAATCAACCTACCGTGCATGTTTTTGGACTGGGAGGAAACCGGAGAACCAGGAGAAAAACCTCCTGAGGCACGGGGAGAACATGCAAACTCCACACACACACATATGGCCGAGACGGGAATCGAACCCAGGCCCTGGAGGCGAACATGCTAACCACTAAGCCACCGTGCCTGCCCCTACTAAAATGATGTTATACTATATTATACTATTTCATTTTCATTTGCTGAATATATGTGAGAATTTGATTTAATAGACATTGCACACTTATAGAACAAAAATTGCTTTGTAAAGGTTAGTAAATTGGTAATAAATAAATAAATAAATTAATTAATTAATGTTAATGTATTGAAAAATATTACTTGCTGCTCCCAACTGACCACCACACAGAATATGAATTAATAAAGAGACTGATAATTATTGATAATAATGGATAAAACTGAAAAAAAATATATATATATAGATATATATATCATATTTATAATTGACATATTGTAATATATTGAGGGTTTATACCTCGCACATCCCTAATATACAGATTTGATTTCTTGCATTATACAGTTGTGCAATTCATATTGTCAACTCCATGTCATCTTCCCTGTCATCTCCATGTCAACTCCATGTCATTTTTCTCCCCCATCGCTTTTATATATTTACTTTATTTACTGTAGATCACATTTTGTTAGCTGAAAGTTATCGCCCCTTGCATAAGATCTACCAATTGAAGCCGTGTCTCCTGGTCAGCTGACCAATCAGCAGTGCGATGGATTTTTTTTTTCTGTGCACACGCCTACACTCTATTCACTCCCAATGAAGCTGTGCCTCCGGGCGGGACTTAAAATTATGCATTAAAAGCCTGTTGTCCAATCTTTTATCCCATTAAATTAGCAAGTACACAAGCTCCTCACACACACACACACACACACACACACACACTAATTGATGCGCAACACTGCCGCATTGCAGTGGAATTTTAGGGGAAGTCGAGTCCTCTGTATAGCCTCAAAGCACTCACCTGGGCTAAAAACACACACCCAAACACACAAATACAATGGCAGATAGATGGATTTGTTAGTAATTCATAGACCTGGCAATCAGATTGAAACCCTGCAATCTTTCACTTTCAAACTAGAAATCAACAGACCTGTGACTGTGAGACCTGTGCTTTGGTCCGACAACGTGTGTTATGTCTGTTTTTTTCTCCAAATTTAGTTTCTTTGTGCGCCTTTCCAGTCATCCATGATGACATGTCACGGTGAACCAACATAAGGACAAGAATAGCAGCCAAAATGAAGATCACCGTTTCATTCGGTGCAATTGTCCGACACAATTGATAACCACAGTTTGGGGGGTTGGGGGAAGTTACTAACTCCCAGCATCACTTCTTCCTACAATTATGCATATTTTCTTAAGTCCTTTTGAGTGCCGTTGAGGTGTTTTACAGAAAAGTTCAAAACAAAGCTTTTGTCAGTAGCAGACACGGTGATGGATGTTAATAAGGACACCCTGTATTGATGTCTTTTTGTATACAGCTAACTTTTCCATTAATAATTGCTTGTAAAGTGCGTAAATGGAAGGACCGGAACATGTTTGGATGCGATGTATTACTAGACAACAAGTCATAAGTATTCAAAACAAGTCGCACGCCTCTCTGGCCCGTCTCATCAACGAGGCATTTCTGCCCGCAGGACTGCCGCTCACTGGATGTCTTTTGTTCTCTTTCACTATTCCGTGTAATCTCTATAGACATTCGTGGGCGAAAATCCCAGTAGATCAGCACTTTCTGAAATATTGAAATCATCCCTTCTGGCAGCAACAAACATGCAAAAAAGATCGAAGTCACCGCAATCACATTATTCCACAATTGTTATGTTTGATGAGAACAGGAGATGTGTATGATTTTAAGGGTTGTGCTGATTGGCTGAGCAATAGGATGAAGGTCCGGGTGTCCAGGTGTTCCTATATACATAACGCACTGCCCGTCAGGTTGAGTGTGGCTTTATGCTACCATATAAAACACAATATCGTTTATAGAGGAAAGCCACGTAGCTGTCAACCTTGGAACACACAAGGCACTAATCCTGAAGGACTATAAACATTTTGTCCTAGTGCAAGTCTATATCCATTTCATTACACACCTAAGCATCCAAGGCTGCATATTATACGGGTCTTTCACTTCATGAGTCCTTGTATTGATCAGTCACACCGAGGAATCGGAGGAAAGACAGATCCAGATGCAAGAAACAAAGCTAGGTCCTTAATTTCTCCACGGCTGAGTGGGTGCTCCATCCCGTGTTAGTTTTTATGTTAGTTACTCTAAAATCCAGAGGCTCAGCGTGAGTCGTTGGAATTGAGAGAAGGTTTTACAACCTACTACAAAAAGCCAATTAAATTCAGGGACACTATAAGCCCTTCGACTGAAGGTAACACTGGCAGCATCAGGAGCAAACAGCGTTCTGTGCCGTTCAGGCGGCCGCAATTTATCTCGAATCGTTGAGAATCTGGTTTACAGATTACAAAGAAAGTGATTATGTCTCTTTCAATGAGAGGTCAGGAAAAACATTGTCAGCTAGTATAGACTCCGTGATTCATTCCGCACAAAGGTGCAGTGCATCTGCTGACGCAAAGCGTATGAGATTACTGCACCTTATATATATATATATATATATATATATATTATATATATATATTGTTCAACACATCTAAACTGTATTCATACACAATATACTGTTAGACTAATGGACTTTATTACCATTATAAGAGTAATACACAACAAATATTACACATCTAAAGGGAAAGTAAGAATACCATTGTGCAGCAGTTTTGAGAGCCATTTCAAACAAGAGAAAACTATTCTCTACTCTGATTGTTATTATGCAATCCACAGATTGAACTACCCTTTTTTATATTCCCTTCAAATGTAGTCAAAGAACACTGAAAAATTTTAAAATATACATGTTAAGTGAAAAAAGTGTTTCTTATAATATCTTTGTGACATTCTTACAATGACCAATAGAATTATACGAATCAGCATATAACCTTTAATCTATTCTGAGATGTACGAACTGGTATGTACGAAGTTTTGAACTTTTTAGGTCTTTCAAAAGTCACTCTTTTACTTTCCCTCTAGAATGGGAGAACAATAACTGAAATTGGCCCATCTCCTATATAGTGCACTATATCAAGTGCTGACCATTTTGTAGTGGTGTCTGAGTGAACAACTTCATTCCCTACATTCGAACAGACCCAGAATGCACTCCGATTTCAAGCGTACATCCGATGCTTACTCTCTAACGGGGCTGTTTCCATACTGCAAGACAGCATAAGCGGGGAAAAAAAAAGGTTTTACCAAAAATAAAACACAATGGTGAGAGAGTACATTTGATGGTGTTTAGTGGAGGCAGTTTGAGGACACAAACAAGAAACCCTGCAAAAATATTCTGTACCTAATATAGGTTCATACTGTATGTGTGTGCATTTTTGCTGATTTTGTTTCGGGTTTCCAAATAACTAAAACTACCACTAGATTGTTTTTTAATTGTGTTCATATTGAGAACTAAGTGAATGAGGAGCGAATGATTATAACTTGGTACTTTTTGTAACTTTCATAAAGATGAATTATACTCGTTGAATTGCTTTAAATGATGTAATCCGTTTAAAATGTTCAATTCATCCACATTACTGATTAAGATTCAGCAACACTAAAACTGTCAACAGAAACAAACACAAATTTGTTATACATGGATTTCCCTTCCACCAAATCCATCAGTTTGTGTTATACTTTGCTATTCCAGGCCATTTATTATCTGTTATGACCTTGTTAAAATGACCAAATACAAAATGAAAACTTTTGTCCACTGAGCCTACAATACCTTGTCAAAAACCAATACTGGAACACATTAATAATAGACTATATTGTTTGTCTGTAGTTTCCATTTGGGCTTTATATATTGGCAGCAAAATTCGATCTGACAATTTGTTTACTGTATAATGAAGCAGCTGTCATCCATCATACTTATTTACTCTTAGGATTAATTTTTTTCTCCTTGTTTAGGAGATGCCCAGAGGACCTACACAATATGGACAAAAATATATTTTTTCTTCTGGTTCATCTCCAAACTGTCGCAACAATATCGGAGGCATAATAATTACATAGGAGGTCTTTGGGTACGATAGCATTCGTTTTTCCTTCACTCGGAAATGACGAGACCAAAACCATGACAATTCTCCATGTGCAAATCCAAGTCTATAAATATATAGTTTGCATGGCTTGGTGTGAAGGATTATGATTGGCCTTCTATATGGCTCTGACTTCAACCCTATTGAACACCTTTGGGATGAAATGTAATGCTGACTGCACTTCAGGCTTCTTCAACTTACATCAGGATCTGACAAATATTAAAGCCCTAGTGTCCCAATGAGAACAAACGTTCACGACTAGCCATAAATCTCCACAACCATCCAAAGTCTAGTGGAAGGGAGTCCTGGCACAGAGTCAGTATTTTACTTCAATCCAAAGGTGTTCGGTGAAGCTTTGGTCAGGGCCTTGTGCAGGTCATTTAAGTTCCATCTCTACTTCAACCTTTATAGCACATGAATGTGGCCCGCCATGTCATGTTATGTTGCATATATATATATATATATATATATATATATGATATATATATAATATATATATATATATATATATATACTATATATATATATATATTCAAATACTTTTTACTAATGTGGAAGTTTAAAGGGTGCACTTTTACTATTTTACTGAGTGTGTCTCATTTACTAGTCAAGTAAATGATGTTTAAAAATAATGTTTACACTCTCCACCACTGTAAACATTATACATTACATTTAATACATGTTTAATACCTTCCTTAAACGCGTAGTGATACAGCATAAAAAAAGAAAGCACAGTAACTATCATCAACATATCTAGTGTAGCTGATTCTTTTACACTACACTGCTATTAGCAACTACTAAATATACATCACCTTCAAATGAAACTCAAAACACACAAAACTATAGCAACACCTCAGTGACCTCAAGGCGAGTTATAACCAGGTGCATTCTGAAGCCTGTTACCCGAGTCTCGTATTGAGCTGATGTTTTCACATGATCGATTCATCTTGTCGGAATTTCAGAATAGAAAAATCTCATTCTGCCACATAGCGAGCTCATCAAACCTGGCTTGTCTGTATGCAGAAAACCATGAGTTGCTTCAAAGCCCTCAGCACACACTAGGGAGAGTACATCTGAACCGTCTGTGGAAAATAATGCAGTGTCCTAGATGGGCTACTTTGCACTCCTAAGCGGAACGTTGCAATAAAGGAAGGAGGGGTAAAAAATAGACGTGATGAAATGTTCCCTTGTAAAGAGGAATGACTTGCAAATTTAGTTTGATACCAAATCAATTCATAAATGTATAAACCGTAAAAAACACAATCATAGATAACTCTAATTAAAATATCAAATGCATCGTCCTAGCTTGTAAAGAGGTTCACTCGAGTTCTCAAATACCAAATATGAATTCATGGTTTCAATAGAAACTGGATTATATACAGTAGGTTCACCACAAATCTTGGGACAATTCACAGTAATGATCCATATGGAAATGTAATCAATAGACAATAGTTTGTATGATTATGCATTCAATTAGTTGTCTCCCCCCCCCGCGGAAATTGAGGGGCTTTGTAATTGTAAGGTCATGAGTTCAAATCCCAGCTCTGCTACAGCATTCTACAACTGCTAGGCTCCTGAGCTTCAGATTATACTATTATTATTATTGTTTAAATGTGCCTGGTATAGATTTGTACTCCACGTTTCCACAATAAAGCATAAACCGAGTTCACCTGCATTTTTAGCTGCTCGTTGAAGGCAAATATTCAGGGAAATGAATTAAAACTATGCATTTGGGTTAATCAGAACATGTAACTACACTATGATTTTTACTTTGGATGTGAACTTATACCTACTCATATACATAATTTAGTGTAATATTTTCTGTGAATTTCAAGCAATTGCAGTATTTTTTCACTATTAGTCTTTCCTTGGTCTTTTCTTTTACGACTGGGTGTAATTATAACGTAAAAAAACACAATCCGTGTGACAATAAATCACAATTAGTTCTCATTAGATTGAGAACATTGCATATTTAATCTAGTAAAAGAATTGCGACAATAAAATGTGTATCCAATCCAATTCATTAGATATGGGATAAAACATTTTTTTATAATAAAAGTTCAGAATTATTTTCTCTTGTATGTTTAGTTTTTTTTTCTTTCTTTCTTTCTATAAAGCCTCTGGTACAAAGAGAAAGTGGTTAACAATCTTTTTTTTTCACCCCCTGCTTTTAACATGACCCCCCCCCCCCCCCCCCCCCCCCCCCCCCCCTTTGACAGGTTCTGTGCTCTCGACATGTGGTGACCTTCAAATCAGCTGGGTAATAATGAATTTTTCAAAAACCTCTTCAATTATTCATGACACTTTATGCTGCATCACTTCCATGCATCACTTCCAGATTTCCATATAGCACACAGATCGTTTTTTATTTATTTCTTTTTGATTTATTATGTATCTCGTCCGTCCCCCCTGCTGCTTTCATACGGGCAGTTCATGTGAATTCCTTCCTCCATTCGTGAGGGTGGGAAAAAGTCCTCGTACCCCCGGCCGATTAAGTACGTCATCAGGAGAATGCGATTAGATTAAGAATAAACGCTCGCGGAATAGATAAACGTGCATGTTAAAACACAGCGGCATAAATACGGTTCAGGAGGGGAAAAGAATCTTCGTCCGTAAAGTTTTGCAGGTTTACGAAAAAACGGCTTTTCCACTTTTTTTTTTTTTTTTTAGCCCGGAGCGCTGCGGAAGTTCTTTGCCGTATCGGAGGATTGGGAAGTGCTCTATGATAAGCAAACTTCTCACTTCTGACCTAATTTTCCTAACACATTAGCATGCACTAGAGGTAGAAACTCAATGGATTATCAGTCTGAACAGTCGAATAACATTGTTTTGAAAATCGTTCATATTTCTCTCGGAATAATGATTTTGGTGACATTATTGTGTAGCCTTAAGCAACGCAATTATTTCAGAGCTCCTTCTAACAGTATATCATAACGCCATGATGCGTTCACACAAATCACCCCTCACTATCCTACTTTGCCTTTTTGTTTTTTTTGTGTTTTTTTGTTTTTTTTTTTTTTCAGGAAACATTCATTTATCTTCACCAGGTGCTGGTTAGTATTGTAGTGGCGCCCGAGGCCGTCCTGGGTACTCTCAGGAAATTCTACCGTGGACTACCGGATGCACATTGAGGTAGATTTCGCAGTAGTAATATTTTGGAAAAGTCTAGAGGAAAGCCATACAAAAAAAAATATTATAATATGCAAATATGCTCTACAAACAGCAACCAAAGCTTTAAACCTGAGCACTGATATTAAACCAGAGAAACCCTGCAGCTACCTGCCGCCACCATGCCAGCCTGCTAATCATTTATTCTTTCATTTCAGGGTGGCAGCGAATCCCAGGAACAGTGAGCATAAGGCAGGAGAGTTCGCTCTGGATGGTACGCCAGTTCATCGCAGGACGCCGTGCATGCACAGACACACATACACACACATACACAACCTATTTCACACCTGGGGCAATTTAAAGTCAATCTATCTACTTACCAGCATGCTCATATGGAGGTGAAAGGAAAGCCAAGTAGACATGGAGAGTACATGAAATCTCAATGCAGACCCATCCAAACACCGAGCTGCTACACGAAACGCTACAGTACAAGCGCCACTAAAACTAATCTTAACGTTTCATGTATACTAACACCCTTCTACGAGAGCCGCTGCAGATGCCTGGATTATTCATAATGCAATTACAAGATAATCCCAAACCGAACCAAAAGCAGATTGCCGTGGCAAGTGTATCAGTAGACTGTGGCGATATTAATAAGCTTTAGGGTTCATAAGCATCAATATAAGGGCAGTTAGAAGGAAGAAAAAAAAAACACAACTGCAATATGGTTTTATGGACTCCTTATTCTCCATCTGTTCTTCTGAGCTTTTGTCCTGACTAGCAGTGATAACCTGCCCTCCCCATTCCTGCCATCTGGACCTCATCATGTCTCCCACCAACCTGCCTCACTCTTCCTCTCGCTCGAATACCACACACTTGGATGCAGAGATGCACGCACATGCACTGAGTCACAAACACACACACACACACATATAGAAACACTCCATATCACAGGCTTTTCCATTCCATGACATTCAATCACATGGAATGACCCAGACAAAAGTGTGAATGTTTTTTTCAGGGAATGGTGTCAACACAACTGTACACAGTTATCTTTTTTTTATCCACATAAATTATTTAGATACATTTATTTATTAATAATCGCTAAAGGGTCCAGGGCTTTAAACATCATCATTATTATTATTATAATTATTATTAGTATTATTATTATCAACATCATCATCAACCAATCTGTTGGTCCTTTGGCAATAATCACTGGAATAATTATTAAAAGCAAAGTCTTATATATATATATAAGAGATATATAGATATATAGATATATATATATATATACAATATAGAGAGAATATAGAGATATACTCAGATATCTTTTTTTTTTTTCTCTTATATAATATCATATATATATTATATATATAGGTTTGGGAAGGTTTCTATTTCAAAAATGGGGTCATCCTCTCCAGCTGCATCTTCCATCCCCTAACCCATTAAACTGGAAAATCGATGTAAAACCAATAGAGGAGAAAAAAAAATAAAAACAGCCCTCAGTGGGAGATGACAGTCCTGTTATCAGGTGACGCAGAGGAAGATAGGAAGATAAAACATGGCACAGTGACTCCTGTCACACTTGTTTGTGTCCTATAATGCCGAGATCTGTGTGTGTGTGTGTGTGTGTGTGTCTGTGTCTTTGCTACAGTATTTGTACAGCCCTTTCCAACGTTTGCTTTATCTTTTCTAGCTCTGTCGTAGACTGTGGACTGGATCAGCTGAACAGTACAGGCACCATTTGCATTCTCTCTTGTTTAAAAAAAAAAAAAAAAAAAAAACAACACACGTTTCAAAACATTGGCTGCATTACAACAACTCCGGCGCAGGATTGGAAGCTGTAAAATAGAGTTCTTTTACTCAAACACCACCAAGATCAACTGTACAATCCCCTGACCCACGAATGCACTTTCGATTTATAAAAATTTGTTGGAAAGGGCAAAAACTTGCAGCGAAAATTCCGACTAAACACTCCGCAGTGCACATCCAGCTTAAGCGATTCTATTGTTTGGAAGTGTATTTAAGTGCAAATAGTCCCAAATGGTGGGAAGCACTTTTCAAAAGGATTTGAGATGCTTTGTGGAAAGGCACAAGTCGGGAGATCTAAAAAAGCTTTTCAAAGGGCTTTAAGAATTCCAGTGAGCCTAGTAAAGACCACCATTAAAAAGTAGATGCCAGATGTTACTTAGATCACACTGCCACTCCTAAGTGGATAACGGAGTGTCAGCACATAGTAGGAGGGGGGGAAAAAATAATAATAATAAAAGTCCCGGAAAGTCAGAGGAATGGAAATGTGCAGTCCACTTGGGAAGGCACCGGGAAAAACTTGAAAGCTTTCATGACCACAAGTGCAGAGGCAGTATTTCATTAATTCATCAAAAAGCACTACTAGTGAAGTGTTAACTGGAACAGCAAAAGATGCTGCTTTCTATGGACCTGTCAGAGATGTATAATGTACGTTTGACACTATTCACACTAATCGGGGATGGGAGTCACACCTGCTTTTTATTAGTAGCATTTTTATCATTATTTTTATAGAATATAGATATGTAGATCCACATTCACGTTAAGTGCAGCTACGCTGATTAAGTTTCTTCATTTTTCCAGAGCTACCTACATAGTTTCGTCCAAGTGCTCTTGTAGGAGCAGGAAAGTGGGTTGTTGGCAACTTTCAAGAAGCTCTTCTGGGCCTCTGATAAAAAACACCAAAGGTGTCTCTCAAATCAAGCCTATAAGTACCTCCTTAAAGGGCCATCGCTGTTTCTTTTATCCAATACTCACCCAACTGAGTGATTGCTAGTAGCTAATTCTTTTCTGTCACAACAACTAGCAACAAGAGAAGGTAAAGGCTGACACATGTTGCTGTGTGGGATGCATTAAATCAGTAAAATATCCATTCAGACCGTGGATTAAACAGTAACGCAGGGAATCTGGGCATATATTGAAACAAAGCACAAAATGATGTTGAGTTTTTCCCTTGATTAACTATGATAAAGGAAGTTTATGTATTTTTCTGATGAATAAATTAGGGACTAAATTCAATTCTGTTCTGGTGAGACAGTTGTATGGGGGTTAAGGCAAAGCCCCTGAGCAAGGCCCTTAACTCCATAGAAGCTCAGTTGTATATATGAGATAAAAGTTAGTTGTCCTGGAAAATGGGTTCAAATATTTGACAATAACATACATATATTTATGGTTACTTTGGAAATGTAATAGATTACAGATTACAAACGACCCTATAAAAAAAAAAAATAGGTTTTATTTTTCAAAATGAAACTGCAGTAGAGTGCCATCATTCAAATCCAAATCACATTTTGGTTGAAAAGCATAGTCTAAAGCATCGATTTAAGATGAAATTGTTCAGATGGAACCCTATTTGTAATCTTTAACATTTTCATTAGTAACTAATTTAGTTGCACATTATTTCCTCAGTAAAACAAATTAGTGTTATGTTTATTTTATAATTAAATTAGGTAAAGCAGTACATGTAACTAGTTATATATAATATATATATATATATATATATATATATATATATATATATATATATATATACAGATAGATAGAGAGACAGATAGATAGATATACAGACAGACAGACATAGTCGTTGAGTTAAGACGGTTCAACTTCATATAATGACTATACAATATGAAAAATTGGAAAAATAGTTCCCGTTTAGCATGCCAAGCAACATAGCAGTGTCTATGGGTCCAGGATGTACACATCGCCAGTCTTACTCTATTGGCCGAGATAAACTGTCTCCAGCTTGATCGATTCTTTGGTAGAAATTTCAAAGCACTTTTCACACTCTGGTTAAGGGCGTCTGCTAAATGCCATAAATGTATATGTAAATGACAACATCAGTGAAACATTATAAAACAAGTCAAGACAGCTCTCAAGTGCCCCCGGGATGACACCACCTGGAAATAGGCAAGCAGGTAAGAGGTTGTTTTTTTTTTTTTTGAGCAGTGTATTAATGTTTCAGCTGGCATGAAGTTATTTAACCCTAACTGATGCACAATTTTCTGAAGCAATCATGTCCTAAGACATATCCCGTGGTCATAAAATGATATTTTGGAAAGGTCAAATTATCAGTCTGCATCAAGCGACGAAAGGATGTAAGGAGATTGCTGAAAGAACCAACGTTGGGAATAAGAATGGGTTGCGAATCCATTATTGAAACCTGTAAGGAGATTAAAAGGATCATTAAATAGTGCTGAAGCTTCTTCATTGAAGGCATGTGGTCAGAAGGCGTAACCATTACGAGTGAAGTTCTTGCAGTGAACAGTTAAAAGTGGAAACTTCATACAAATTTAAATGTGCAGAATGCCATCCTGAGCTGGGGCAGGGGATAGAGAGAAGGAGAGAGAGAGAGAGAGAGAGAGGGAGGGAGAGGGAGGGATATTACATGGCAGTAGGTACACCTCCTACGGTAATTCACACACACAGATACACACAGAGAATCAGCGGCAATGCCAGAACCGTGCCACCCCCCGGTGTGAAGCTACAAGGTGAATATGGATGAGTGGAAACTGTATCTTCCTTTATTTCCCATGCTGTTGCAGCCGCAAGGGAACCAGGGGATCCTTTAAGGCAGTGGGTTACAAAGGCACTGAACATCACACATACACAAATACCCAGGAGTGCTCATACATCGATGTGAAAAGAATAGTTCAGCTCTGTTCAACCTGTTAAATATTCATGTGTGTGCCTGTGTTTGTGCATCTTTTGCTGCTCGTCCACCTTTTGTACTCTTATGCATATGCTTGTCTTCGGGCGAAAAAGCCGATTATGTAGATACATGGAAATAAAATAAGCAAAAATTCCAGATTAAATTTCTGAAATATATATTTTTTTAATTGATCTCAGCTTTGTCTCAATGTCGGATGTTGAAATCCGTTTGGTATTTATGCAAAAAGCAAAAAAATGAAACCTGAAATTAACCTTCCGTTCCTGGTTTTTATATAATAATGCAATCGCTCGAAATCAAAAATTGATTTGACACCTGAGCTCGACCCTCAGCGGAACCATCCGAGCCTCGCACATCGATACGGCGTATTGCGTTGTGTTGCATTATATTCGTAGCCTTAAAGACTTTTGCAAATTTAATGCCGAAAAAAAGTGAGTTGTTTTTTTCTACTCCCCCCTTTGCTCTGAAACCCCTTCATTAGTGAATGTGCAACCAGTTGCCATGACATAATTAGTTCATGCACTTTGAACGTCCCACAGTGCACCATTAATGTTTGCTACCAAAACGTGGATAGGAATTGGCAATGTGGATCCATCCCAAATCGACATTTACTGAAAATATAGTGTGGTCTGGATTCTCAGCTAACACTGGCTTCACTTGCTTAACATCGATGCCAATTCTACCAACACAAAGTGGCCTTGGTGGTAGTGGGCCGACAGTAACCTCAGTCAACCTGTCAGCATTCCCACTGTAGCAAGGACAACTTTCAATATTGCGCCAGAAAGAGTCAACAAGAGTCAAACTACTATTCAAGAAACTTCTATACATCAGATTGCAGACTGAAAGGAAAGACCACAGGGAACAGGCCAGACAGTGTAATAAAATATCTCCATTTTATGTTTGCTAGCCATTTTGTGTAGCTTCAGTGACGACATTAAATAGCGCTGGCTATTGTCTAGCTTTAAACGTACATGTTTCAGTCACAACTTCGCAAGTCTGTCTGGTTACTAGTGTGAAAAGGTGTTTAAAGGTTATTTATACAACAAACCCAAATACTTTTACCATGTAGCATTTCTTACATAAAAGGTCTTGAATTCTCTGAGGCGCATTGTAAAAACATTCATAAAACATTCGCGGAACAGATTTTTGCGTAAACTCTTCGTAAAGCTGCCGCTGTACGTAGACACCGTGTAATGTTAATTAGTACGATACAAAAAATGACATTTAATATCCAAACATTTTGGGTAGACAACCTGAACATTTACATTTCAATGACAACATTAGCCATAGCACATGCTCGATATACATGTACTAATTTGAACGGCGTTTTAAATGCCATAATACATTATTTATGAGGAATTCACTCAAACCGTCACATAGATAACGATAATTCCGTGCTGTAAGCTGCTTTAAAACTGATATGGATCATTATTCTCAATAAGCGTGGATTTTTCTGCTATTCCTGTAAAATCCATACTAATAACAGCGACCGAAAAATGAACTGCGTATTTACTATGACCGCTTTTGCGCTTTTGATAGATTTGGCAGATAGAGCTTGGCGCAGGGAACATATTTTTTTATTTTTTTTTAGAGAGTTATTAGCTGAAAATGATGACTGTTTGCAACCGGGGCCATCACTGTCACTATCAGCAATTATACCTAGTTTTCACCAATTATGGCGCTGTAAGAGGGACACGACGGATAAGCTACAGCAGACCGTTTTGTACAGCAGTGTGTTTTGGGGGTTTTTTTTGTACTCATGTCAAGACATTTTCTTGGCTGTTAGAATTAAAGACGAAACTGCGTTAACAACATCTATAATCTGATATTTTTTTTTACTAGGACCTGATAATCTAGTGTGGGTCAATTGAAAATATGTTGAATGTATTTCTGCATCCAAAATACAGTTATACAGTAGTCAGTTGTCCATCATGGACATGGCTTATGCTAATTGTGATTGGTTGCTGTATTCCATGGAGGGTTTCCGTAAAAGGTCCCTTTCACCGACAACTCGGCATGAAATACTTTACAAAGTTTTATGAATATTTGCCAGTGAGTTGTTGTCCAGATATTATCCATAAATTATCCAGCTTGTTGATATACACCGTCAATTCAATCCAATAAAATAATAATAAAATATATATGTAATAAAATATCTCCATTGTATGTTTGCTAGCCATTTTGTGTAGCTTCAATGACGACTTAAAACAGCGCTGGCTATTTTGTCTAGTTTTAAATGTACATGGTTTAGTCACAACTTCGCTAGTCCGGTTGATATCTGGTCTGATATCAGCTCTGCGGCAATTTATCCTATTATACCTATCAGGCATAACATTATGACCTTATAACTGGTTAGTGAATAACACTGATTGTCTCTTCAACATGACACTTTGGAACATTTAGGGGAAAATGTGCAAGAGCAAGGATTTGAATTGCGATAGCTAGATGACTGAGACAGGACATCTCCCAAACTACATCTCTTGCTGTGCTGTTCCGGGAACCAGTGACAGGGTCCAGGGTGGCCTCATCTCACTGATACACATGGGGAGCGAAGTCTGGCCCATGGGGTCCGATCCAACGGGTGACCTTCTGTAGCTCAAATTGCTGAAGAAGATCTATCTAATCACAGGTTTCCCTTAGTATGAGTAATGTTCCTATTGTTCCCCCCCATACAACTCAATCGAGTTCATTCAATCACGGATCTCCGGGTAATAAAGTTATCCTGGTCAAGGTCACAGTGAATCAGGAGCCTATCAGGGGGAACATATTGAGAGAGATGGGACTACACCCTGAATATGATGCCTCGCCATTGTAGGGCACCTGCACACACAAACACACAATGCATTTACACACATTCATGCCCACAGGCAATTCATCTCAGCCGATCCACTTACTTCGCGGGGCGATGGGAGGAAACTCATTGCAAACACAGAGAGAACCTGCACAAGCTTCACACAGCTCTGGATTGAATTGGCGACCTGGGGCTGTGAGGTGCCGATGCAACCTACTACACCAGCATGATGAGCTTTTTTTTCCATGCATTTCCAGTTCCGTCACCGTGGTGCAGATGAATCATGTTTCGTGAGCCGTACCGGAAACGAAATGCTGCCGACGGTATTTCTCTTTATAACAGCGTATGACATTTCAATCTTTGCGAGGAACAAGAGATAATGTTTGCCTAATAAGAAGCCCTCATTCGAACTCCAGCAGTCATTACCAGTCAGCCATCTAGAGACAGAATTCAGTGACTCTCGCAGAATGAAACAATTAGTGTAATTAGGATTTCAGTCTCAAACTGTATGTCTGATTAAGACGGAACGTGGAGGGATGGATTGGAGCAGGGGATAGGGATGTGTGCTAGTACAGACCAAGAATACTAATAGCAGAGCACGAAATGCAAAAGTCTAACATAGCTACAAGAAAAATCTTTGAAGTACGAGATAAAAGTGGTGCATGCATATGTAATAGTGATTGCTTTTTTTTTTGTTAAAAGAAAATTAATATATTGTTTGCATTATTTACAAAACCGTTAGATAATAACTATGCTATTTTTGTGATTGGACACTTCTGGAACCACCATTACAGACGACCTACGGTTTATTTCATGAATGGACACAGAAGAAGAAAAAAAATACCACTTTTAGAATGCATTAAAGCCTAGCCGTTGCTGTTAATGAAGCATGCGCATCATAACGTTCGCTTTCTTTAGTCCTGCACAAGAACAGAAACCTGGAACACTTCAAACATTTCAAGTATGTCTCCATTATATTTGACCCATTTTTCTTCGCCCGTGTCTTTCATAATTCATAAGGCTTATTCCAGTCAAATTAAGTCATTCACTTCAAAGCTAATTCTGCCCATGAAAAGCCTCTAATAATGCAAGTAAGTGTTAAAGAGTGTGTGTGTGTGTGTGTGTGTGTGTGTAATGTTTTATAATATAGCAAGAAAAAATATCCCCCATGGATAGTGATATATGACTTTCTTGACCTTGTACATTTTTTTTACACAAACGTTAAGTGATAAAGTCAAAGAAATAATGTTTCCATTTGATTACAAAAGGATTTAACCGGTGTGATTCAAACAGAATCTACTTTGGAAATGTAATAGATTACAGATTAATAGATTACAGATTAGAAATGACCTTACTCAAAATGTAATTAGTAGTGTAACTTTTCAATGTCTTTATATAAGAAACTGATTACATTCGATTACTTTTTGATTACCTTCATCTGTGCAGTATTTCTCAAATAGCGGGGCTCTGCACCATGTGGGGGATTAGGGTTCGAGGGGTGGCCGTGACCCCGGGTGGAACATGCTTTTTTGCTGTACTAGAATAAAGTGCAATTGCACATCCACTACAGTGGGTGGCAGTGGCGCCCTCAGTATGCGCAGGGAGTAACATTACGAAGAAAATACGGCGAAATAATAACAAGCATGTACCACAACACCCCCCCCCATGGTAAACATTCTGATGCAATTTCATTAAGAAAAATTTTATTTTCTTACAATGTTAACTTAAAGTGCCACCTAGTGGACAAAGATTTTTCGACTTCACAGTAGTCAAAAATACTGATTTTACATGTTTAGACATAATCCTATTGGAAATCTTTAACATTTTCATAAGTAACTAATTTATTTACCCATTTTAACACCAACTGTAGCAAATTACTGTTAAATTTATTTTGCAATTACATAAAGCCATTACATGTAACTGGTTACTTCCCAACACTGCAAGGTACTTGACTGTACCAGCCACACGCATAGCAACAGTGGCACACACACACACACACAGTGTCCTGTTTGTCATTCTGTGTCCATCCCGAAGTACACTTGCAAAGAGATCCCGCTGTGTCTTCTGTCTGCTGTCACCTAAAGCTGCGCAGTGACAAAACCCACACTACCAATCTTATACAGAGGACAAAGGTCTGACCCACAGCAGTCTGAACTCCTGACAGTACAGAGGAAAACTGCAGAAGCACTAATGTTCGGAGAAACAGCTCAGCACTTCCATCACGTCGCGACATTTCACCATGCCTGTGCCACTCGTTATTCTTGAGGACAGGCTCACAATCTCAACATGACATATCAGAAAGCACACATCAGTTCTTCAGCTCAACATCTACCGTATACCATCATTTGGGATAATAACCAAAGCCACATTTAGCAGTGACGGTGTTGCCCATAGTAACAAGATTCCACATTACAGAATTTACATTTATGGCAAATTATCTAGTACAAGCAGCTAAATTAGACCATACAGATGCATCATTTGAGTATTTGAGTATGTGTGTGTAGCATATTTTATTTATGCTACATAGATACAATTCTCTTAAAGGGATATTTGAAAAAGGCACTGCCCATTAAGAAAATCTAAAATAAATCCAATAAGTATTTAGACTCTGAATACCTTAACAAATAAATAATTTTAACTCGTATTGATTATACATTTGCTGTATAAGCATAATCATGTTATTTATTGTATTTGATTTGATAGATAAATCAGGGTTTATTGAATTGTCATAAGATATAGGTGATAAATAGGAGAACAATATGTTTTTGTCCTTTCAGTGTTATCAATTTATACTGTATTTTATGCCTCACTGTATATAAACACTTGTAAATTACATTCCTGTACATTCCGTACATACTCCTATATACAGTGCATTATTTAGTTTCAGTTTTATTATATCCCATCTGTGGCTGTACTTTCTTCTGCACTGGAAGCTCTAGTCGCTAAGACAAATTCCTTGTGTGTGTAAACAAACTTGGTAATAACGCTATTTCTGATTTTGATAACATCATGACCAGTGAATGAATATCACGATTATCTCCATCATTGCACCTGATAGTGGGTGGGGTATATTAGTCAGGAAGTGAGCATTTAGTCCACATAGTTGATGTTTTAAAAGCAAGAACAATGGATTTGAGCAAGGACCAGATGACCAGACGACTGGGATCTCCAAAACTGCAAGCTCTTGTGGGGTGTGTTCTTGTCTGCAGTATCTATCAAAAGTTGTCCAGGAAAAGTGATCAAGTGACAGGGTCATGAGTAAGCAAAGCAAATTGATAGGGAGCGAAGGCTGGTCAGTGTGGTCCAACAGAGGGACCGACACAATATTAGTCAGGTGGTCATTGTTTCATAATGCTAAGAGTATATGGAGGAAAAAATGCCCAATACATATATTTCTATATATCCTGGTTACTTCCTTTTGGTGCTTATGCCAGCACTGCAATCTACTTGTAGAAACAGTAGAGTTCTTAGTACGGACATTATAGATCAGGGGTGTCAAACTCGGCCACATTTGCATTATGTTTGGACTCTAAGGGTCAGCTATAAAACAGTATATAGTGTTTGATGAGTGATGCCACCTCATAACACAAAACACATTATTTCTCGTTGTAGCACAAACGTATTTATCTTTCTCGGAAGTGCCTTCCACCTGCATCGATTTTTCACTTCCTGGACATTTTGGAATAGAAATTTCTCTATTCAGCCCTTGGTAATCGATGGCAGGATACACTGCCATCTAGTGTTGGGATGCCGTCACATGTATTGTGGGAGATGTAGTTTATTGTCAATGCTCACTTTAAAGCAGCATTTTAAGACAAGTATACACCTTTTAAGCTCTTGCGGGCCACATAAAATGAGGTGGTGGGCCACTTTCAGTTCGTCTGCCTCGAGTTTGACACATGCGCAGTGTTGGGGTGAAACCAGTTACAGTACGTGTTGTTTAACACTGTGAAAGGCAAGTCAATCAGTCAACTGATAGCGTTCAAAAAAAAAAAAAAAACATTTAAACCATTAGCAAGAAGCATGCGTCACACCTTTACTTGGAAAGGCAGACAATCGTGTGATAAGGAAAAATGTACAAAGACAAAAAAGAAATAAAACAAAACATCGTTTGAAATACAGCCTCTTAGACTCCAGGTAGTAAATCAAAACACCCATAAAGCAAACACAGTCACATGGTGGTGTCAGGGCTGGGAGCAGCCATGCGGAAACACAGCAAGAACTGAGAGCTGTGGGATCAGAGCAGCATGAACCGTCTCACCCTCATCCAGAACAACAAGAGAGAATGACGATTCAATACACAGAAGGTAGAAGGTAAAACACACAGTCAGACAACGGCGGCAGTGGAATCGACGAGCAAAAACAGACGACGCAGAGAATCGGCTAGCAAAACCACCCAGATGTTAATAGACCGGTTCATAAGCATGTATAGGTGTGTAAAATAACCTGTATATAATTTTTACAGCATCAGATTGGATATAACTTGATTAATCATTACAACTTTTTTCCAATATAAAAAAAAGTCAACCAAGATGTAATGTCCCATACTGCAGAGTAATAATAAGTTGTATTTTAGTATTTTTTATGTTCTCATCTGTCTTTCTAATTTTATCAGTTTTTTTGACCCACGTAGAATCCACAGGAGAAAACACTGCAGCATTTGGTTGAACTCCAGGATGTTTTGCACATCACAAACGGAGCCGGTATTGAATGCATCATTTCTTTCAAAGAAAAGAAAAAAAAAAAGAAGACAACGAGTGGTCCGGACACCCCGCACAAAATATACCATAATGTTTCATTTATAAATATTATTTGGAAACAGACTATAAATACCGGACTGGAACTTCTGCAAAGAACAGGAAATTAAAAGCTTTTAATTAAAGGTTGATTCATTATATCCTATCATACCATTCTATCACATTCTCGTTTGGAGAATGAAGTGATAGGCAGACGATACGCTGGGACACGTAAAAACTGTTCATTTATGCAGTGATCCATTTAATCCAAATGGCAGCCCAGTGCATAAAATTGTACAACTACAGGTCAAGTGCTTCAGTTCATGTTCACATCAAAGACAGAATGGAGGAAAAATGTGAATTCAGAACCTCGGATTTTCCCATGAGACATTTTACACAAAATAGTGAGAAAACCAAAAAACGGCCAGAGAACGAAGGGTGAAAAAAAAGAGGGACCTGAGCAAAATGGCCAGACTGGATTGAACTTAAACATGTAATTGAACTAAAAACAGTGAGCATCTCTCAATACACATTTCAGACCTTAATTTGGAGAAACTCCGACAGAAGACTACATCAGGTTTGCGCCTGTAAGCCGAGAACAGGAATCATATGCATTTTACTTTTAGTAGGCATATGCTCAATTATAATTGCTAGAAACATCTTAGCAACTGGTGTCAAACGTGTTGACTTTCATTAGTCAGGTAGAAGTATAGATACTAAGTTTTCAAAAGACTTCTGTAGAAGTTGAAGGATCAACTCAAGCTTTTTACTCAGAGTAAAAATGTAAAAGTACTGCTTTCAACACTATTTATAGTATAAAAATAATAAGGACAAAAGCTTATACAGCAGCGATCACAATAGCTAATTTATTCAAACGTCTCTCTACTGAACTGTCTACTGTAGCTTCATCTGCGGAGGATGAAGAGAAACACCTGTTCGATAAATGAGCTTGTAGTGGAGAAATAATCACGTTTAAGAAATCATTTTTTTAGTAATGTATATACAGTGTTGGGAAGGTTGTAATAAGTAAATGTAATAAGTAGTGTAATTTGTTTATTACTTTATGAAAGTAAAAGTAAAGTAACTAAAGTATGTTTTGATTACTTTCATTCGTCCACTAGGTGGCACTTGATGAAAATGACATCCTGAGTCAAAAAATGTTTACATATCAGAAGCAAATATTTGTCGAGTGGTGGGTGTTGGGCGGGGTTCTTTGGAATTTGTAATCTTTAACATTTTCAAAAGCATCTCTAATTTAATTACACTGCGTGCGCGGGAGAAAACACTGCAGCATTTAATTTAACTCCACGTTGTTTTGCACATCATAAACGTATCTTTTCTCTAAAAGACAGGACAGCGAAGTATTTGTACTTTGTTACTTGACACCTCTGCTCTTAGCCTTTTGGCATTCCGCCCGAAAAATAAGAGCAAAAGAGCAGCCAAAAACAGGCAGAGTTTAGGCGTTGTGTAAAACATAAATTAGATAAAACAATAATGTGAACAAGAAACAGAAAAGCAATCAGAAACCGAAAACACTGCACAAACCAGCTCAGCATTCACAGCAGAACTAGACATGTTACCAATACTAATGTAAATGTTTTAAAATGATTATGGCATTTTCAATTATGTATAACAGGACAACAAAGGGAATGAGTAAAGAAAGGGCGTAGTTTTACTTTATACATATATAATTTTTTTTCACAATGTATCCATATGTATATATGGATGTATACATTAAGGTATACTGTATACAGTAAGGAAAAAACATCATTATATTCTCTAAAATGAAAATAATCCCATGTGTTTTCATGCTAGAGTAACACAGGTGGGATACATATTAAAAGAAATAAAAAATAAAAGCCAGAAGCAAATAGCGTTGCACTTAATTCTGCTCATTAACTCCAATGAGCTACATGGTCAAATAAAGTAGCAAATACTGTATGCAGGATTTCGCTGGTTAATTGTTGAATCGTTAATTGTTGGAGATAATGGAAATCTTAAAAAATAAATAAATAAATCGGTCTTGTGACAAAGACTGAGACAACCTCTGGTTGTTATAAAGACTATAAATGCACTTGATATCTAATATATAGGTCAGGAGTAGCAAAGAATAAATGGAGCAGATTTCATTGCTACAATAAAGCTTTACACACTATATGACTCAACACGCCCCTTTGGATACCACAAACTTTTTTTTCGTGTCTTTTTTCTTCTGTGTAGAATCAGTCAGACTACTTGCTACTGCCTTCTCATTGCCCGCAGAGTAGACTTAACGTACGTACTGAACCACGTAAAGAAAAAATCCGGCATTTAAATGGCTTGCGCTGATACACTCAGCCCTAATTTATTATAAATAACTACAGTGGCAAGAAAAAGTATGTGAACCTTTTGGAATTTTATGGTTTTCTGAATAAATTTGTTATAAAATGTTATCTGATCTTCACTCTAATTTTTATTGGTATCTCCGACAAACCAATGTGTCTAAAATATATAACACCAAAAAACTCCGATCTTTCTTGTCTTTATTGAACACAATCATTCAACATTCAAAATGGCAGTGGAAAAAGTAAGTGAAACCTTGAGTTAATAACTGGTTGACCCCCCCGGCAGCAATAACCTCAACCAGGCGCTTCCTGTAGCTGTGGATCAGACCTGCACATCGCTGAGGAGGAATTTTAGCCCATTTCTTTCCTGGCATACACAGCCCCCCCCCCCCCCCCGACGTTTCCCACTAATTCCGCCTCCCCCCTACAGGGTCTTACCTACCCGAGTACCTCTACCTGGAAACTTAGAGTTCCTGCTTACCTTCATTCACCTCCCTACCTTCCTCTTCACTTGCATAGATTATAAGATGTTGATATATTATGGGGTGGAAATGCGATAGCGGGAGATTGAATGGAAATAAAAAAAAAAAAAGGAAGCATCTCTGTTTTATGAAGCCCACTCTGTTGTGCGAAGATTGAGAAGGTTGTTTGTGGGGGTAGTTGTGTAATGTTGAATATATTTGTTTCTAAAAAAAAAAAATTTATACAAAAGTGTCTCATGCGATGTTAAAAGATAAAAATTTATACAATTATGATCAGAAATAAGTAATGATTACTTTGGGAAAGTAGTACCATTATTACCCCTCTTGATGGAGTCTGCCTTTTCTAGGCATTGAGGCAGAAAAGCACGGCCCAAATTCTATGATGCTTCGTTTCCGCCACCATCTTTTAGTTCTGGGATGGAATTTTCATGATATGTATGTGGTCTGATGCCCCTTCTCGACGCAGAGGTAGTTCCGTGGGGTTGTGGCCAAGAGTGCCAAGGTTTTGGCTGCAGCAGTCCCAACAAAACATTTTGCCATCTACCGCTGTGGAGTGTTCATGTTGCTCTTTTGCAAACCTTAAGGCGTGCAGCAATGTTGCTTTTGAGGAAGTCAACATGAGAGCCGGCTTCCGTCGCGGTGTCCTGTCGTGTGGATACCCTGCCGTTTTCTAGCTGTTTTACGTATTGTAGATCTTCATGAACAGATATGTTAGCTAAGTGCCAATGAGGCCCGTAAAGTGCTGGGGCGGTCATGCTGGTTGTGTCTGGTACCTCATTGATGAGTGTTCTGTTCGTTGTGCCTGGTGTCATTTTGACGGGGGCGCCCAACGTCTAGTACGCAGTAGCAACAGTCCCCAAATTGTCGTCCATTTGTAGATTGTGTTTGCCGAACGGTACCAGAACTGGTGGAACTTTCTAAAGTCTTGAAATCAACGTTGTAACCGCTCGTCCAGCTTAATGTAAATCAACATGCTTGATCGTTTCAGGTCCTCTGAATGCTCTTTTTGGCGGGCATGGTCACATAATCAATTATCATTGTTCCTTTCTTTTTTTCTAGAGCATAACTCCAAAGGGTATTTGAGGGTTTGTTATATATCAGTCAAGTAGCTGTAGTTCTCAACGACAAAATTATTATTCGTTTTCTAACAAGACTATCCAGGTGTGGTAGAAACACATAGCTCCATTAGCTTTTGTGGTGACGGTCATTAACTCAAAAAAGGTCATAAACTTGAGGTTTCCCTTACTTTTTCCACTGCCATTTTAAATGTTGAATGATTGTGTTCAATAAAGACAAGAAAGATTGGATTTGTTTGGTGTTATTATTTTTAGACACATGTCAATACCAATGAATTAGATGAAGAACATTTTATGACAAATTTATTCAGAAAACCATGAAATTCCAAAAGGTTCACATACTTTATATTGCCACTGTTTATGGACAAATAATTGTGGAGACCTGACCATAAGATTCCTTTGGGCTTGTTGAACATCTTGCTTCACGTTCCGTCGCTATTTATAACCTGAACTCTTCTAGGAAGACTTTGAACAGTGTTAGATTTGAGATTATTCAGGCTGCAGTAGAAAAGGCAGGTAGGGATGTAGGTGAGGTTAGGAGGCCTGAGATTCCCCTCAGCAATTCAACCAGAGTTGTTCAAGAAGTGCTAAACCAGGTAAACCATATCTTCGTGGAGTTGGCTTTATGCCAGGGAGGACTGTCATGCTGGAAGAGGTTTGATGAGACATCCCTTTTTTTTAAATATAGAAACATAATATTTGACGAGAGAACCTTCTGTACCTGCCTTCAATGAGCAAATAAGCCATGCAAAGCTTATTCACATTCAATCACATTCAACATAAATTCAAGCCATTCTACAAACTAAACAGAGCATTAAATAGAATTGACACCGCTGCTGGTCAGACAGCATTTCTTCCGTTACCGCTTGAGATGTAAGAGAATTTTAAGGGCAGGCCTCTTTCTGTGCTTCGTTTCTACCCAGTGACTTCCAATGATGCACAATAAAAAAAAGTAAAAAAAAAAAAAAACACTTTCTATATATTTTTAATCATTTTTTTTATTTTTCATTTTGTTTGCAACTTTGTTGTGTCAGGTTCTGTAAACGTAAATTGGACAAGTGAAGCTTACCACATGCCAGGAACTGATTTTAGCTTGAAAAACAGCGCTTTTAACAGCAAGAAAATATATTTCAACATTTCTCGAATACACGCGTTTCCTCTGTGCCGAACTGTTCACGCTCGGAGAGCTCAGTTGTTTTTTTTCATTGATGGACAGTTGCCTTTGTATCATTCTACAAATTTCTGCTTAGTACTGTATTAAATTTTTCTTTTAACTTGAGCGAGTTAGTGTACATACTCCATATATATCTCACCTTTATCACTATTTCATGATAGCTTTGCCCTTATGATTTAGATCAGCTGGGGCTCCTGCGTGTTTCCTTTGTTTCTGCAACTCAGAACGTGGGGACTTGGAATTGTTATTAATGATCAGACATATACTTCACTCGGCCCGGCACACACGAGCAGCATAAAAACTGGTGTTTTAATACAGAATGCTGTTCCTTTTCGTTTTTTTCGTTAAGGAGTTCATTTAGAGTAGCCGGCGCTCGGGTTTTGGGTTTCGCCTATATTTTGTTTTTTGGCAGCATCGAGGGTTTGGTTTGCGTGGTTGTTAAGACATGTCGCAATGTAACAGTCCAATTCAGTTAGGGGACGTCCTGGTATGGTTTCTTGTTTCAATGCATCTGTCTATTTCCGAGTGTTGTGCGGAGTTCCCCCCAAAGACGTTTCGGCTTTTTAGTTGCAGGCGTGCCGTCCAGCATCTCACAGTGCGGGTTTCAATTTAGCCCTGGTAATTGTATAGCTGCTGGTTTAGCGAGGCCGGGCAGCCCCCTTTTAAAGAAGGTACGGAGGGGGATAAGTAAGGTGGCCTCAGATACAAATGAGTCGGACAGATGTAGCTGAGAAAATCCAGTAATTTTCCAAAGTATCGTTCGGAATAAGATAATATGTATTCTTTCTGTCTGGCCCAGTACAGGTCCCGGAGGTTGGGGACCACTTATTTAGATAATTTACTGAATTTCTGGCCCATTCTTAATCCTTGTCCCTGTACTTTAATCCAGCCGCCTTTCACTTTATTTATGAAAAGTCCCCAAGAAGCATCCTCACATCATCATCATGCCTCCACCATATAGCTTCACATTAAGAATCATGTCATTTTGCTGATGTTGCTTTTTATGCTGTGTGTCCATTTGACAGAAAACCTCCTGCCTTTAGGTTTCATCGAATTAACTTTGAACAGGACATTTTGACAAATGGCTTCGTTCTCGCCAATCTCTCATACAAGCCAGATATGTGCAATATATTCGACATTATTGTAGGATGCACATATTTTCTCCTCTGCTAGCTATAAAATCCTGTAGGATTTACAAGGTTGCTATTTGTTTCCGGGTAGCCTCTCTGACCAAGTGCCTTCTTCCTTATCATCTAGTTTTGATGGACTCTCGGATGTTAACAGTCTGTGGGTGAAGCCTCTCACTTTTTGCTTCTCAATGCTGGCCATAATAGCATTCCTGGCTACCTTCAAAGCCTTGGAAATCTTTTCTATATCTCTCTCCTGATGAGCTGCTTTGGGAGGTTTTTTTTAGTACCTTTGTGTGAATCTGCACTTAAAAATCTGAAGAGCATAAATAAACAGCTGTTTTGATTCTCCTCAGATCAAGTTGTATGTTCACACATGGACATGCACAAGCAGTGACCTTGAAAGCCATTGGTTATTCCTGAAATTGGTTGTTATAGTAAAGGGATGTATACTAATCCAACCAAGCTTTATTCTCTTTTAATTCCCATATGAAAGCCAATTAAAATTCAAAATAGCTAAAGGGTGCAAGTTCATTTTCGATACTCTGCATCTGTGTGATGAAAAGCTGCACCGTTCCCAACCCAGCAGCTCTGAATACACTTTGTCAATAAATGTTTCAGGATTTTTCAGGATGATTTACAGTACCTTCAGAACATCTTATGTCTTTGAAGGATTTCTTTTACCCCCCTGACTTGCTAATGTTTATTTTATTTTAGCTTATCTTATTTTACTTTATTAAAAAGAACCTTGCCTCTTCCTAGACATAAAAGGGCGAAAAGAAAAATCCCTGTTGCTCAAATTCTCCTCAAAATCTTTTCTTCTGCATCCAGCATAAGGTCACATTAGTGACTAATTCAAAATCACACACTGACCCACAACATGACTAATACAGCAAACGATTATTTTTGAGATTACACAGTCCAAATGTTGCTCATAGCTTGTAGGCTCTGTGATTGAAAAGTTGTTAATACCAAAGATTCAGAGGTGGAAAAAGTACAGACATCCTACACTTAAGGAGATGTGAAGATACACATCTTTTTGAAAGAGTCCGCTAAAAGTTGAAGCACTGACTACACTTTTTCACTCAAGTGAAAAACAAAGAAATATGGCCATAATGCATTATACATATTATATAGTAATAACACGTGACATCAAATTCACATTAACTCATTTGTTTAACGCAGCGTGCATTTCTATGTGAATGATCTGTGAATGATTGGTGAATGAACAGTAAAGACACTAAAGATGAAACTTCAGTCCGCACTGACCTTTCCTCAAGCTGCGTTGACCGCTTGTAATGTCAGGATGGAATATAATATGTTCTCTGGTTTTTGAACCTTTTATTAACAAAAAAACAACCCTGCATCCTCTCTCTCCATGAATTGCACCTCCTAGTTGCGCATTCACAGCACACCTCGTATATAAAAAGTATCTAATGTAACCTCAACATGTCACCAGTATTCATATGGAAAGCAATCAAAACCGGAACAGAATTCTTAAAGGAGCCACGCACAATATAATTTAACTATTAAAACAGATAAATAATTAAAAAATCATTGTTTTTTTTTTAACACACTGTAAATTTTATTAAAGGAGGAGATTTTGAGTAATATATTTCCTATATATTAATAATTTACTAAGCAGTATTCGAAACCATGAAACGTATGCCTTTATGGTATACACCACATACCCAGAACGGAAAAACGTGCTATAAATCACTCATGGAAATTTTGCAATTAATCGTGATTAAATATTTTAATCTACTGACAGCCGTAATTAATATCAAAAGTGGTTATTTAATGAGTGTATCCGGCTGAACATCCACCATAGAGAACACAAGTAATGATGATGATCAGGTGACCAGGAACGTCTCTGTTCTCTGTTGCTTTGCTTGTCGTCTTAAGCCTATGTCTGTGGTGTGTTATAGCTAGGATATGATAGGATGAAAAGGCCGTGAAATTACAGGTAATAGATTAATGCGCTGAACAATAGGAAAAAATAATGTAAGAAGTAAACAGTACAGAACTGTGTGCAAAAAATTAATGTGTATAAGTAAAAAGTTGACCAGTGTTGGGGAGTAAGTAGATACACGTAGCGTCGTTGCATAATTTAATTACAACATGAATGTTAGACAGTAATTCGTTTAACAGTTTACTAGCAAATATGAAATATTAAAGATCAAATAGGTTCCATCTGAACAATTTTGTGACGACGGAATGATTTTCAACTGATTTGGATTTAAATGATGACAATCTGCTGCAGTTTCATTCAGAAAAATAGAAAATATAAAGTTTGGTTAGAAACTTTTTTTCTCAGAACGTTAACTTAAAGTGCCACCTATTGGACAAATGAAAGTAATCAAAAAGTAATCAGTTTCCTTAGTTTTATAAAGTAATTGAAAACTTAGATTACAGATTACAAATGACCCTATTTAAAATGTAATAAGTAATGTATTACATAACCAAAGTAACCTTCCCAACACTGAGTACCGATCTCTACAGTGGGTTCCGATGGCTAGCTACAGTAGGAGGACATTCAGAACATGTTAGACAAGGTGTGCATGTTTTCACTTACATACCCGTTACTGTATAACTCGAACATCACATTGACACAAATATCTCATTAACACATTGCAGTACTACTGTTTTATGGCTTTTACTTTTTTTAATCTCTCGCTTTTCCTCCTCATCTCTGTCTCGCTGCTGTGTGGACGCTATGCTCGCTAAATGTCTCTCTGTGTCGACTGCCTTATGAGACAGAAGTGCTTTGTACTGGTCTTTTTTTTTTTTTTTTTAAATGAATGTTTGAGAAAATGGGCTTTTGACCTCCGTCAGCGCGAGCTTTAAAACACATCAACTGCTGAGTGACACGACAGCTAGGACGGGTGTGCGAGCAGGGTGGAAAAGGGTTAATGAAGTGGCAACAACCCTAGTCTGGAGGGTAACGAAGGAGGAGAAGGCCAAGTGGAGGGAAGGGAGGAGGGGAGAGGGAATCAATTTTCCGGAGTACTGTGGAGCCTGTTAATTTTGGCTTCACTGTAAGGTTGTGTGAAAGAGATAGCCAGTCTTTTCTTTCTCCCTCGCTCTCTTTCTCACCCTTGCCATGCGCCATGCGCACAGACACACATTGCACGTACATTCACACAATGTCCTTCCTTCAACTCAGCGGGGTGTTGACAGTGACTATCTGGCAGCCAGGCTTGGCGATGTAGGACAAAGGCTCCGTCTCGGATCTCCTTGGGCCCAAAGCCACTTGAATGCTCGCTCAGGCTTATTCGGCCGGTATGAATGGGACCGACTAGGTCCTGAACAAACGAGTACAGTTTCTGGAGTCCATTTGTGGCCGTTTCACAAAGCGTGCGAGCTCCCTGCAGCCCTGCCCACAGAGGTGCAGGAAACTCAATGAGTCACAGGCCGCTCAATGAGTCAGTGGCAGGATCATGCAATTGATTCTGCTCCTATTTACTGCCAATGTCAGAAAGAAGCTGCTGCTGTTGCTGGAAAAAAACCTGAATAAGTCTTCTGTACATTTGGCTGCTTCGTTTGAACCGAACAGAGACATGGAAACTATGTGAACCGTAGCCTGAGGATGTTCTCTGACAATGTGACAATATAACGCCTTGGTGTTTCTGCAGAAATTGGATGCACACAGACTACTGTTTAGATTTGCACTTTGCCGAATGCACTACGCCCAAGCGCTGCCAAGTTCAATTTTACAGCATTTTGGATATAAGCGTCTGCCAAATAAATAAATCTTGTGTGCTTTTGCAAAGAACAAAATAAAAGGCACGATGGCAAAAATGCAGACAAGCGAAGGAAACACTCAAAAGATCAAATTGTAGTCATATTGTGTACTTAGAAACATCTTGCGTATCTTGTGGTGCTTTTTAGAACACGAATTGATGTGTTCTCTCACACCCTCTCACATGATAAAAAAAAACCCTTTTTGTTCTGACGGCTTCTTAAAAAAAAAAAAACAACATCTGGGAGATCCACCTTTTTTATTAGTGCTTTCTTCATCTCCTGTCTGTCATTAGATATGCACTCTACAGACAATTCGGCTTTTTAGATACATTTAAAACACTTTACGCTTCAAAGATGCACAACGGACTTGAACCCCCCTCCAAAAAAATACACCAATCAAGTTAAAGAGCCAGACATCAGTGCCATGCTTAAACTGAACCCTGATTTATATAGAAGGGCTTTAAAAGTACTTTTCAAAAGTTTTGCCTGGTGCCAGCCAACTAGTACTGAGTGTCCCATCCTGAGCTCACTATAAATAGAGTTCCCTGGTTGGTGTACAGCAAGCATTTGCAGCATGCCTTCTTGTGTTTTGACCCCTAACAATGATATCAAGAATAAATCAGATTCAATTCTTGATACAGTTCTGCAATCAGATGCACCAGACACTTCTCATGAATGTGTGTGTGTGTGTGTGTGTGTGTGTGTGTGTGTGTGTGTGTGTGTGTGTGTTTGTATGGCACTTGCTGTCTCAGACAAGAAATTTAAAAAAGCATAAATGTAAACCAAGAATTTGAGGTGTAATACTTTGTTATGGTATCTGTTTAGTCCTGGGGCTTTATTTTATTTAATTTTTTTGTAATTTGTTTTCCCTAGTGCAAATAAAACAGCGAATCGTAATTGTCTACTTGCACTTATAACTATGGCACCTCTGTGATAATGGTAGCATTGTGTACATTCAACACACTACAGCAACACTGGATTTTTTTCCGTTATTATATTTTTACATTATAGTCATAATGCTGGTCTAACATTACAAAGCATACAGGAATGACACCATTGTCCACCTCACTAAACGGAGCACTGCAGGTGTTCTTATATATACGCCGAACACCGGTGACATTTATTTCTAGAAGATCCTTCACACACCGGGTCTAAAATAGCACCGGTGCCATTATAGTGGATGATCCAGAAACAGAAGTGGGGTTTTGGTTATAATGTGGATGTACTTGCACAAGTAAAATGTACTCAGAATGAACATTAAGCTACCGATACCAAAATAGGCATGTTCATATCCAAGTGATAGTTAAATAAATTCTCAAAATATGGCTCTGACATTTAATTAAGGCTTGATTAATTAATTGATTAGTTACAATGTTTAATACAACCTTAATTCAAAATAAGTTAAAAACAAATTTTAATCACATTTTCCAACAGAAAAAACGATGGCATTTTGGATATGGCTTCAACACATCCAAAAAGAGAAGACAAGGCAACATAAAACTGAAAAAGTAAATGTTACTACAAAGAAACGCCTGCAGGAACTAATTACATTAAATCAACAAATAGTCAGTAAAATGATTGGGTATTAAAAAGTAAAATAGTAGTAAAACATTTGTATATTATTTTTTTATATAAAAATATAAATCTTCCAAGAATATTACAGCGGCAGAGTCTCTGCGAATTAAAGACGAGGTTCACCATGCTTCAAAAAACTGTTTAGAAATATTTTCAAAAACAATTTCAGAATAACATTGAATTTCAAGAGACGTTGAATATCCCATTATATGGAGTTCATATTGTCAAAAGATATACTGAGAAAACTCAGTCTACAAGGATAAAGTGTGAAGTCAATATTGAATGGCCCATTATTTTACCTTATTTATTTAATACGTAAAATGGTGCATTTTTTTCATTTGACATGTTTTAAATTGTTCGCTTCAATTCAGTGCGTTGTATTCAAAAGCATTGTACTCATGTTTAATTTTACATTATAGAGTGTCAGGAATTGGAGTTATAGATGGAATTTGAACTTAGGATCATACTTTCCCCAAAACTATGTCCTAAAAAACAGTAATGAATAAAGATAAATTCTGATCCTGAAATCGAAATCTAAACACCAAGAGCTTTAATTGGATATACATCACAGAATGCACATGCAGTGTTAATAAAATTAATACATTAAAAAAACCTTCATAGTTTAAATATTGTCTACAGTCTGGACAGAGATGGAAACCAGCATCATCACATAATCCACTATTGATTCTCAAACACACTTTTCCTCCCAACAGATTGCATCTGTTAAGACTGAATGCTGTAGGTTAAACATCGATCTGCCTTCGTGTCAGCAATGTGCACCAGCCGACCCTGCATCTACTGTACAGGTTAAAGGCAGGCGTATCGCGAATAAATGATTTCTCTTTCTACTTAAATGGAATAGAATGAGAGCTACTAATGTGCACCCACAGTGGTCAAAGAGTTTTCCCTAAACAGGGAGGACATTAGTGGCAGCAGCTGTTCATAGATTAAAAAAAACCCTCCTAATTTCCACTAGTTTGGCTCAAGGTCCCTCCCAGCAGCGAGCTCTATAATATATATATATATATATTCGATATATATATAAGATAATATATATTATATCTACGATAATTATATAAAGAACACATTTAACATGTTCTGAACGCCTCAGTGTTTGCCTTTACTGAGCTTAATTCACGATAGATTGAATTGTATAATATAACCCTCACACACAGTACATTAATACTGTTATTAAAAAGAAGAGGCCTGTACAACTTTTTTCTACTTAAAACAGAAACAAGGCGCATATTTCAACTAATAAGTTTCCATCCAAAAAATGTACGGAACACTAAATCACGAGCTAAAATGTAGTGCAAAGGCATTGCTCGATCTCATTCCTGCCAATCGGCCTCCTAATTCTCCCCATCGTCATGCACCATGCGTTTCTTCGCCTTCTCTTTGCAGACGTAATACCTTCCCTGTACCTTGCATCTTTGCACTTATCTCCTTCCTCATTTCCTCTATATAGAACTTCGCTATCATTGCATCAACCTCCACATCAATAAATGCCGTGTCATCTTCAGGAGCATGGGGCTGGGTGGGTACTACACTTCTATATCCGAATAAACTAATTGAGGTATAAAACAACATTACGTATATATTATATTATTATATATATTATAATATATATATATATATAATATATATATATATAAATATATATATATATATATATTAATATCTTCCTACATCTTACGTACAATATATTAATACATACAGGTCTTTCCCAATGACTTCATAAGTCAAGTCTCGGGGTATGTGTTACGACACCAAAAGTATGGAGGGAGGTTCACACACGGTGTCAAGTCTTAGAGCACTGAACTACCTGCCTTGTTCGTCTCACAAAAAGGCTCTGCGCACAAATCGAAAAGGTCATGCGACCTTACAAAACGTGTCATAACAAACGTCATCACAACGTGCTGCATTTGGGGCTGTGGCACTGCAGTGCCCATGATGACCCTGTCCGGTAAAAAAAAAAAAAAAAAAAAAAAAAAAAGCCCTTTATACAAACACATAGATTGAGCATCAGAACTGGACTATGGAGAGACGGCTAATGTTAATGGAGACCCCTAAAGGGAGTGACCGTAAGTAAAAGATGAGAAGTTGAACAATGACATAACATGATCATTCTATAAGTTCTCTTTTAGTCTACACATGTTCTGCAATTCCTAGAATAGACATGGTACTACGGATTATGGGATGCATTGGAATAGCCTTTATTTATCACATATACTTTCGGAATTGTTTCACTGTTCATGATCTGTGCACAGAGATGTTAAGGGCCTTGCTCAAAACCCAAGGATGGCAGCTTGGCTACACCGGGGCTCGAATTATTGGATAAAAATGGTTATTACTCAGACAATGTTGCAGAACAGGTACATCTGTTTCAGTAAGACTAATTTGGGTTTGATTTAGCTTTCGGATTCCCCAGATTGCAAATCAATGGGGCATCAGTAAATACTTGTGAATAATGTGACCTAATGTGGGGGGGTTGTATTTTTGATCAAGAACCAAGTCTGAAAATCTAGTTGTTGCAGAAAGCAATATCTTTATTCGGAAAGACCGTATTGTAGAGGAAAAGCTAAACAAAGCACAAGATTTGCCATTTTGTTTTATTGTTTTTTTCATTCAGCTGCATGCTGTGTTAATTACAATTTGGTGAAATTTTATGCAATTAAGATATAATGGAGTAAACAAGTTCATGGTCTATTTTCTTCAGTAGAGAGTATATACTGGAAAACAAACAAAAAAACAAAAATACATCTCCTACAGTATATCTTACAGTAGAGTACTTACAGAAAAATTCCTAAACTGTGCTGTTCTACCATTCTCACCATGTCAGCATTTTTTTTTCCCTGACACTACGGGCATGTCTTTTTTTTCCAATTCAAGTTAAAACATATGCCGTCAGCAAGACTTTTTGGGAACACTGAGTGACATTTGTCCTATAACGGGCGTTATGTCTGTGGGGCAGCGTTACAGGAAACGTTCTATTTTCTCTCTATCTCTCTCTCTCTCTCTCTCTTTTGTTATGTAAGATTTGCCGTACTATACGTAATTCGCCAACAGGCCACAAGGGTCATTTACTTTTAAAGAGTAGGTGGGAAGATAAAAGTTTAAATAGCACTACATAATAGCAATCACATCCCACCCTCTCCCACGCTCATCAGCGAGGTAAACATATTTAAACGACTCGTTCGCTACATATCATAAAAGTTAATGTTCAAACCACTTATAAGATGTGAAAATATCATGCTGTCGCTATAGTGTAAGTCTGTAATAAACCTGGGTGGTAATTATGAAATGATTACCCCTGGTTTTTTTATTAATTTTGTACGATACCACAGTGAATTTTTTTAATAATAGAATGGCTATATAAACAGCTTCAAAACAAACAAGCTTGTATTTGCTTGTTATAGTATTGTTTGTATAGGAAGAATTTATTTCCTGGGACTTCTACGGAAAAAAAAAGATTTTTTTTAGTGTTTATTTTCTGGGAACAGTTGGAGTTTATATTAGATTTATTGAAGGTGTTTTTATTGTTACTGCTGTGACAATATAAAGTGCAAAGGTATAACTCTTTTGTATATTTCTTCTGTGTAATATGACAAAGGTTTTTTTTATTCCTTATTAACAACGACAAACAGGAACAAGCTGGTGAACAGATTATCGCTGTTTCTAGCTGCTATACTGTACACTTTGGGACTATAAGCATTGTTAAAGTGGTGTTACGGAAACAGCCAGGGTTCCTAGCAGATTTGTTACACTGCTAGGAACCATAAATCAACATTATCGAAGTTATTGCATTTTTCTTTATTGTGTTCTTGAAGTTTTTGATGGCGTTTGACTCCTTCCTTGAATTAAATGCGGTCAGAGCCAACATTGGCAAGTCAAACAAGCAAAAATAAGTGGGCCAAGTTCAAACTTAAGCTTTTAATGTTCTTAAACATTTATATAGCATCAATATTGGAGCATTTCTGTTTGTATAGAAAGATGTTTCAAAGATCAATAAAACCCATTTTTATGTCATTTTTTTGCTTGACATGTTTTTGGTCCAGATGTGTACACTTAAATAAATAACAACTTTAAATATAATGGCAAGTGTAATACAGATGTGATCCCTTTTTAGACCTTTAAGACATAAAGCTCTATTGCATGTAATTTACAGTCAAATTTGCCCCTGACCCTTCATGATCTTTCTATACACAAGTTTTATTCCAGCTCTGTAACAGCACAGCGGGTGTCCCTGACTGCTTCAATAGCTATGACTAAGACTGAATATATAATAGGAAACAAAAAGGAAAAAAAACACTTATTGTTCTCACCTTTGATGCTTCTCATTTCATGAAATGAGTCTCTTTGTTAATTTCCTTGTTTTCTCCCTCTTGCTTATGAGCTTCTCCTTAGAATCAAGGACAATGCATTTACTGCTCACCGAAGCATCACTTTAAAGCGACTTCCAGCTTTTTTGTTGCTCAGGCATAATAATGATATAATGGATCTGATTTTACAGAACACTGATTTGGCCTAAATTCTGTATTAATCTTCATTGTAGATAAATAGCTATCTATTTATTTTATTAAGAACTCTGTTGAATATGAATGTTAATTGTTATCTTAAAATACATATATATACATATATATATCTATATATCTTATATAGTATACTATATATATTAGTAATATATTATATATATCATATATATATATATAATCTAATACAAATCTCGGCACATCTATATATATATCTACGAATCTCTCTCTCTCTCTCTCTCTTCTCTTCCGCTCGTCTCTCTCTCTATCCACATCTGCCTCCCCCTATATAAGAGGCGGAGAGAGCGAGCGAAGCTCGAAGAGTCGAGAGGAGAATAGCATTAGATAAGAGTTACCTGTTATCGTCAAATTAGCTACTTCCTTTATAAAAAAAAAAAAAAACAAAAAAAAATTTTACTGCAATGTATCTGCTTCATCTCTTTAGACTTTACATTTCAATATAAATGTACAAAAAAAAAACCAAATGCCCACCATATTGCAACTACCTCACATTGACCCCAATGCTATAGAATACTAACATATTTACTTGTTTGTATCAATATTTTTATTAAGGTAACCATTATTTTTTTATATATATTATATTCATTCATTTTTTACCGCTTTATCCGATCTTCTCTCGGGTTACGTTGAGTCTGTGCCTATTCAGGCTCTATGGGCATTAATGCAGTATACACACTTTATGGATGCCAACCCATCGCAGGCACCACACACACTCACATCACAGTCAATTCATACACTAGACAATTTTCCAAGTGCCAATCAACCTACTTGCACGTTTTTGTACAGTAACAGAGACAAGAGAAATAACCCTGAGGCACGGGATAATCGACACACACATAGGGGAGACGGGAATCGAACCGGGACCCTGACGGAGGCGAACTGCTAACCACATCCACGTGTTCCTTAAACATTTATAAATAATCATATATCTCAGCTCAAATCAACTCAAGCTTTATCGTCATTCTTCCACAACAAAATGCCATTACATTGGACCAAGATGTATAGTATAAACAGTGAGGGGGGGGGGGGGAGGGGGGTGATTAATAGGGGGGGGATAGTAGGAGGTTGAATTAATAAGTCTATTTATTAAATACATTATCAATTGATATTGCCATTGATAATTTATGAGATTGGATAGTCAACATTTCCGCTTGTGGATGCATTTCTTGGTGTATATAGGTGTATATATAACTGTGTATATTATATATAACTAGGTAGGTGTATATATAACTATGTATATTAGATTTTTTTCATACATAATACAGAATAAAAAGATGTGATTCACTTGAAAGCCAGTTAATCATCATGATTCTCTGAGCCACACTGTTGGCTACTTTTAATCGTGACTCCTGACCAAAAATCCCATCTGCATAGTTATCATTGTGTTGTTAGAAATGCTAAACGGGAAATATCAATTTCTACCAAGCACATGTCAAATTCTATACATTTCCACAGTTTATCCAAGTCGTCTATTTTTGAAGTAAGGACAGGATATAGGATTTAAAATCAGCTTATTTCCCTGTAATGGACTTTTGAAGCATGTGTGACTTTAGACATGTCTCAAAAGGTTAGCCAATTGGCTCACCGGTCTACTTCTAACTAACGCCGCTTCTCCCCGCTTTTCTTTGTCTCCTTGCCAGTCTAGCAAAAAATAGCACCACCATCCAGCATTCAGGCGTCAGAATCCCGTTCATTAAAAACACTCCGGCAAAGTCGTCTGAAATATATGCTTGTAATGGAATCAATTTCGAGTGCAGGGGCAGGCGCTGACCTAATGCACTTCCGAAAGCAGTTCCATAGAGAGAGCTGCAAAAGGCGAGATGGTCATGATTGATTAGGAATGGCATGTAATAAAATTCCCAGGGGCAAAGGAGCAGACCAGCACAAGACCAGTAATTACAATCCAGATAACGTGTGTAATTACAGCCACGGACAGAGAGGGACAGTGGACAGATGAAGCCATTTCTGTATTTGCATGCCTAACGTGACTAGCTAACACTTAGCAGCCTCTTAATTCGCCATCGCTGGGTCGCATTCATCATGCTGATTATGAACAACTGTATCCAGAAATTATTTGTAGGAGAAGTAACACATTGGGATTCCGGCACAGTCTCCCTGCATTTCGTGATATAGTCACAAACTTTAATCTATTGATTTGTGTTCATGGACACGATTTTCCAGCAATTTTTCCCCCATGTCACTCGGTGTGGCTCTGTCTCCATTGCGGCAGAGGATTATGGGGATTGCGGACAGAATGCAATTGTTTCCCCCCCCTATTTCTACATGCGTGGTTAGGGTTATATTGTAATAAATGTGTCTCTAATTAATGGAGTCTCCTTGATTAACAAGGAGAATAGCAGAATGCATTTACTGTATTTTGCCCAGTTAGATCTATTGATGATGGTTGCATACAGAATATAATGCAATAAAAACAAGGTTCAAATTCCCTGCTTCACTGTTGAATAATAGTGGCGTTGAATAGTATATATATATATCTATATATATATATATACATATAATATGATATAGTGAAACTTCACACAAATCTTGGGGCTCGTAGTGTGTGAATGAGTGTAGATTTTATTTGTGTGACTCTGGCCTGCCTTATGCCCAATGTCCGAGATGGTGTTTATATATATATATATATAATCGGTAGATATATATATCTCGTATATCTCTATCTAAATATATACAAGTTACTATTAACTGTGTCCACGTCCGAAAGAAAAATGTGGCAGAGGGTCCAAAAAGACTTCCTCTTAAAATACATTACCTCAGTGACACGGAAATTCGTATCCGTGAACACGATTCGATAGATTACATTTTGTGACTATCAGGAAATGCCTTGAGACTCTGCATTTGTTCACACAAGTATTTGTAGCTTGACGTGCTTAGTGTCCATGACCACTTAGTAAATATCATTCCTCCATACTTTTTCGTGTCAAACCTTTTCTCTTCACTCAGTTCACAAGCAATTCCTCTTAAAAGCCCTACACTTCCTTCCGAGAAATCCGTGTTCTCTCCGCATCAATCATGAATTCACTCAACTCTCTGTACGCTTGACTTTTTATGGGGTCCATTTCTTATTATAATCTTACTGTGACCTACACAGAATTTCACAAAAAAAGGTTTATAAATGAAGCCTCTTGTCTTCAGAATCAACATAATCAGAGACTGATATGTTTTGTTTTCAGCCGTTCACATCATCACAAGATGCTAGAATCAAAATCAGTGCAGCGCCTCATCAAGGTCGAACTGTGAGATCAAAAAGGAAGCTTGTGGTGTTTTGGTGGCTACGACCAGAGATATACATCAAAAACTCTGCTGTGTGAGCGGTTTACATGAGTGTACCGGAATACAAAAAAAAAAAAAAACGGGTCTTGATGTAGCGCTAGAACATTCTCTTGTAATCTACAGGTCTGTCTTTTGAGCAGTGTGTAAAAACCTCTTTAATCTGCTTCCGAGCAGAACATCTGGCCCGGCCCAACACTAATCCCACTTCCACGACAAAGCATGCTAAGCTGGAGAAAAAGAAAGGAAAAAAGAAAAAAACCTCCATGTAATCAGTTGCGCGCACACAATGGCCAGCTTGCCCAAGAGCCAGCACGTTCACGAATCCTCGGTCTGACCCCTGACCCGCACGCGCCAACATAAAGATCTTCGTGAAATGACTCCACCAGTACCTAGTACAAAGCCATGACCTTGTGTCACCTCATGCATTCTGTTGTAATAGTGAGAAAGCCTGATGCACTGGAATGAAAGAGAGAAAACACCAGGCTGAGAAGGTACTAGATAGAAAGAATAAAACAAAAGGAACATCGAGTCACAGAAATCCTAAAAAAAATAAATAAATAAACAAAAACCTGCAAAGCCACATGAATCTATGCAATGAAGATGACTGCTTTCCTCACGCTCACAGCGACCCACATGGCAGGTGCGACGTCGTCAATACACACACAACAATCATTCGGCTGGTAATATTTGCATCATATCGGAGCAAAATAAAAGTGGCAAAGTAAATGAGTATTTGATGCGCGGAACGCACGAGCCATCAAAACAGGCGCGACTGTAAAGTTTATCTCTCGCTGCAATCCCAAGCCCCTAAATCAAGCCTAATAGAAACGAAACAGCTGTTCTTATAAGCGCAATCCATTACAACTAAAGAGATATCGGTCCTGTATCAAGCGAGTGATTTAAAGCGACAGGAAGGACATGAAGACGGAATTGTATTTGACATGGCTGGCATGGCACCTGCTGCTGTTCAAATGACTGATATTTCGTTTCCAGTCGGCGTGCTGAATGATGACTGCGAAACGGTCGTTTGTCATGGAAAAAAAAAAAAAAAACATGTGCCGCCCCCACTACCCCCCCACCCATCTCTCCACAGTACGCGCTCTCATTTCAGAATTACCTTTCTTCCCCGCAGCTACACAATCATGCCATGCCTTCCATACCACACCGCCGTACCTCCACTGAGCCTCCAAACAGATTACGACACATCAGGAACTATGAGTCTCTGCCAAAAAAAAAAAAGAGTTGGCACCGAGTGGCCACCTACACAAGCATCCTAATCGCCTAATCGCTATTATGAAAATCGCACTTTGCCGTAGGCGCGTCAAGGTGGAGACGCCGCCGCAGAGCTCTTTTTTCGGAGGAGACGAGCTGTTGCACTTAGGCGCAGCAAGACATTGATGAACAAGAATGTTGCCAGGTGACACAGACCTCTCAAAGCCTAGTGCACAGTGCAAACACAAGAAGCCAACACTAAGAGCAATGTTATTCTAAATCGCTCGCCTATTTGTATGCAAGATCGGTGCCTCGTGAATCCAGCAGCCATTACAATCCGTGGATGCATTAGACAACCAGTAAAAACTATGACTATGATGAAACGCTTCGAAGAGATACTAATAGAGCTCATTCGCAATTATCCAAGTCCATTTGTCTTTGCTATACGGATGCGTTAGCTTGCGTTTGTGTATCTTTGGGTGTGTCTGGAACCCAGACAGTTTGATGAAATGAACGGCTTATGAATTCAATTTTGTGTATTTTTGTTGATTTTTTAATTTATTTTTTATTTATTCAGGTTTTTAAAAGGGGTTTGGAGGTCCAGTGGTTAAGGTCCTGGGTTTCCCACCACCACCAAGCTGCCACTGTTGTGCCCTTGAACAAAGGTCTTAACCCAGGAGTGCCGCATGATGGCTTGACCCTGCGCTATGATATGCGAAAACTAGGGAGGGAATAAGGTGGTCTAAGGTTCTGGGCTTCTGATCGGAAGGTTGGGGGTTCGAGTCTGGTATTGCCAAGCTACCACCTTGAGTCTTTGATTGGCCCTTAACTCTGTGCCTCCAGAGGCGCCGTTTAATGGCTGACCCTGCGCTCTGACCCCAACTTCCAAACAAGCTGGGAAATGCGAAGAAAGAACTTCATTGTGCTGTCACAAATATTAAAAAGACCACCTAAAAAGAAAGTAAGGCATTTGCAATGATTACAGACAGGGTTTGTAGCGAGGTCAGAAGTTAAGGCATTGACTCTCTGGAACAGAAAGCCACCCCACTAAGCTCTCACTAGTGAGCCCGTGAGCAAGGTCATCAGTTTTAAGTGGCTCTGGATAAGGGCGTCTGGCAAATGATGTAAATAGATTGAAGACCACTGCACCTCTATGATCCACCTGCAAACCAATTATATTTGATATTATATCTGATATTTGTATGTATGTATTCTCACAGCATTCTTTGTCTATCATTTCTCATATACTTATTTGATAGATTTTTTATCTGCACTTACATCCGCTCTCACTTCTCGTTAATACATGATACATCCCACACAGTTTTTCTTTTTCATTAAATCATTCGTCCATGTACTTATGAAAAAATCAGCTTCAAAGTCCTTCTTCAAAGCATGCAATCATTGTTTATTTTTCAATGACAAAAATGACAGCACTTAGATGCGGGCTTAGCAGTAGTGTAGCCAGAAATCACAATGTGGCTGGGCCCACAAAAATACAACTGAGCCTAGTCTAAAACGCAACCATTATTAAATTAAACCAACTAAAAGTACACTTGTTTGAATACACCACCTTTTGAGCGTGGATGTCTTTGAGCCTGGAGAATACATCACCATAAGAACAGCCATATCTTGTAACTGACAGATGCAATACATCATCTCTTTTGCAGTACAGTAGCCGGTACTGCTACGTTCACCACACACTGCGGACAAACCCTCACACACACTCTTCACATGACTTCCATCAGGAAAGAGGTAGCATTCTGAAGCATTCAGGCTCTCGCAACCTGTTTTTTTTCCCCCTCAAGCCACCAGTCTCCTTAACACACAGAACTGAACTGTAACTGAACTTGCGCGCACACGCACACACACACACTCTACTGTGACAACATGGTTGAATGCACTCAAGTCTTGCACTGAACACGTCAATGTGTAACATTATCACGTTTACTGTTTTTTACTGTTTATACTATTTACATACTGTTTTTGAACACTTCACCATTGCTGCTCTTGCCCTTTTTTCCACATCATTGTGTTCGTCACTTCACTATTTTGCACATTGTACATGCATTCTGTGTATTTGACCTGCATTGTTTTGTGCTGTCTGTTTTGAGCGATTTGCACCAGGTTGCATACGACACGGACTCTGGCTTTTGTTCTGTTATGCAGCTGTGTGTTGTGTGATGTAACTATATTGTTTTATGGAGCACCAAGGTTGTGGAGAAACGTTGTCTCATTCCACTGTGTACTGTGTCAGCTATATATGGTTGGAATGACAATAAAGCTTCTTGACTTGAAATATAAAAAAGTAGAAGACAGTATGTACAAAAAAAAAGAAAAAAAACATGCTCAGCAGACACATAAACCACATGAAATAAACAACGGAGACTGGTCAATGCTATTCTTTATTGTTTGTCTAAAAGCAGATAATGTGATGATAAAAAATGGTTCTGTTTTTATAATCCGTAAGGTTTGTCCCTAATGAGCAAGCCGGTGTATAATGCAACACGGAAAAACTCTGAGAAACCTTGAACAGAACCAGACTGAAATTACAAACCAAGCAACTACAATACATAGTAGGAAAATGTAGATTGGCGCAAATTTCAGCTCCTTATTCCTCAAGGTTGATGCCACCTGAACATCTGAATTCTATTCCTCTTGCAGCTATACACAACATCTTTTTGACAAGAACTGTAATAACTTGGTCTGTTTAATTTTAGTTTAACATACCAAGCATAATTTCGGGGTTCGTTATGTGGACTGTACTTAGTGGGTGTCCTTGCAGGAGGATCTTGATCCATCTCCTGTTTGTGAGAAAAAGCTACTATAGCAACCAGCTGTAAGAAAACCACAGGTCATGAATGGTTTCAGGGCTGAGCAAAAGCACTAAGAAATATATTTTTTTTTACAATAAACATATTCATTGAACTTAATGTTTAATAAATTATTTTCAAATAAACCCTTAAGCATAACTGTTTACCTGGATTGATCCTCACAAGTAGTTCAAGAGCTAGTATTGTCGATAATCATGCCTAAATTAAGCAACCTGGAACCGGAATTGGTTGGTCGCCTCTAAACTAGCACTTAATTACCGCAGTATCGTAAACTGCAGACCCTAATTATAATTAAAGCAGTAGGAAAGAAAGAAAGCTCCCAATATCACACGATGAGCTAAAGCTCTCTCCACAGAAATCTCATGTAAACCTGCAGTATTTGCATATTTCTCCTAATTCACAGCTTGTGACACATTTACTTCCATGGTTTAAATTTGGATGTGAATTAATGTAGTTATTACATACGCCCAGTGTTGAATGTCAGAATTAAAATAACGTAAGCTGCCCGTCTGTATTTTTTTTTTGGCACATTAATTCAGAGGGCTGAATGCCAATGAGAATCCATTTCCATATTAACTCGCTATCAATTCAGAATAAGGTCCAAAGTATAACATCAGCCTAAATTTGGAAGTCTGACATACTGACCTATAATATAAAAAATTAAATAAAAAAAGAAATAAAGGAGTGGAAGCTGTTAATAAATACAACATAGCTCAGCATACACAAGCAGTAAAAAGTTTTCAGACATTTGGAGTATTTTTTTGGTTTGTTTTATTACAGTTTAGCCACTATTAAGATCATGGACAAAAACAAAATGTTACAGAATAGCAATGTAAGAAAATGAAATCTCTGTGGAACTTATTAACTGCCCAGACTCAAATACTAGAGGGACCCTAATGAGTTCTTTAATAAAACCAAGCACAATTGAGGACTAACTGTATTAAGCCAATAGATAAGATGTTAAGACAATTTATAATCGAGTATTTTGACCATTTCTAACTATAATATAAAAAGTGTTCCAATAAAATTTCGAACAATAAAATGCATCACTTCGATTAAATGTTCATTTTAAGCATATTTAAAATGATTCAAACATAAAAAACACCAAGTTCTGACAATTAAAAGCCTTCTTGTGGAAACAAAATTTGGTGTCCTGATGTTATACGTAATTTATTACATCATTATTACTTTAAAACATTTACATTTAAGGCACTGGGCTACTGATTGGAAGGTTGGGGGTTCCCTATCGCCAAGCTGACACCATTGGGTCCTTGAGCAAGGCCCTTAAAACTCTGTGCTCCAGGAGTAATGTACCATGGCTGACCCTGTGCTCTGATCCCAACTTATAAACATGGGATATGTGGGATCAATAAAGTATGTAAAATATAAAGAAATTATGTATGCGTATACAGATATATGTATGTATATACACACACGCACACGAAATCCAAAACTAAAGAGACATTTGTATATATATATAATATATTATATATATACTATTATATATATATACCGTAAATTCTGGACTATAAGCCGCTACTTTTTTCATAGGTTTTGAACCATGCGGCTAATAATAAGGTGCGGCTATTCTGCAGATTTTTTTCCCGACCGCTAGGGGCTCTAACCGGAATTAGAATCAAAACTAACACAAAATAAATGCAAAGAAGAAGAATGCGCTAGTTCCTCTTTAGCAGATATAAGTGGGTAGAAGCGGATAGAAGGAGGACAAACTCTATCTTTACAAGGTTAAGGTGGCGTCATTTCACACACAGGAGAAATGAAGATAAATACTGTAAATAGCGCTTATTTTCTCTTGGTTCTGTCCCGTTTTAATCAGTAAAGTTGCTGCTCGGTGCTCTCTCTCTCTCCTCCCTGCTCTTTTCCCCACACACACACACACACACACACACACACACACACACACAATACCGCGCACACACACACACAATACAGCCTCAGCGGTTCTTGATTTTCCCTCTCCCGATATAAGCCCGGTTCTCCCTACAATCCCCGTCCGGGCTCGTAGCACATACCTAGTGTCGCGGACACGGACGCTCGATATATGTTTATGCCTAATCCTTTGTCTGTTCCCGATTCCACCACCGGACTCCTGCTCTCCGGTACTCCCGGTACCACGGCGCGCAGAGCGCAAGGCTCCCTAGCCTGTCTGGCCGCTCCGTATGAGCGGCGTCTCCTGAGTTCTTTATTCTAATAAATCCTGTTTTGTATGAATTCCGGATCTCCGCGTCTCTGTGCAGCGTCCACCGTTACACCGTGTTAAAATACAGGTTAGGAAAGGATCTATTTAAGGTACATACATGTACATTTACAATTCAAAAGCGGATGCGGCTTGTATGCAGGTGCGGCTTATTTATTATTTTTTGGGTTTTTTTTTTTAAATAGAGCGGATGCGGCTTATATGCAGGTGCGCTTTATAGTCCAGATATATATATATATATATATATATATATATATATATATATATAGAGAGAGAGAGAGAGAGAGAGAGAAAAGATCTTGTTTAAAAAATTCTGGTTAAGCATTAGATTTGATCACTGGGGTGTGTTTAAGCTCGGTAAGAACTGAATTACAAAGCTTTAGATTCATTTTTACTGAGATATGAGTCACTCTCTTTAATCCTACAGCCATCGCTCCAAGGCCATGATTCATTAAGCAGTTCTGGCTCGAGTAATTGTTTTGGACCCTTTTTTCTTCTTTCTCCTAGCACTCCCATTTAAAAGGCGTTATGTCTATGTTAGGTTCTGCCCTTGTGCTGTGCTGTCACTCTGATTTGGGATGCTTCAGATTGTAATGTGTTTCTCACTGAGCGCTAGCTAGAGATACATGTGAAAGGACGCATTGTAGTAAATGTTGTCTGCTCTCTCGCCCGATCTCTCTGCCTCTGTCTCCTGTTCTGCAGTTTATCATATTGTTTTGTTGTTCAACATGAAGAGCACATCTGTTGCTCATTGAACATCTGTACTCATTTGCATATTAATGAATAATTATGTTAATTCAATTGCCACTGGCTTTTTGATTTGCATGGATTAAAATGAACATCCACAGAGTGCTGCGGCTATTCATATCAGATTATTATTATTTTTTTTGCACTTTTTTTGATTAATAATTAATATATCTAAACCTAATGAAGTGGTTTGGAAGTAGTGCATAGCCTGAGACCATTCACCACAACTTGGTTTGTTATGTAGAGCCAGAACTTAAGTTGTAGCACAACACACATGTTTGCTACGAAATACTAAGAAAGAATTAAACGCTTACACCAGTTGTCCTTTTTTCCTAATCTGTAAGTGATATTATTTGAAAGGGATGAAAAACGAGCAAACATGTAACCTTTACAATGAGTATTTTTCTACCACATACATGATACAAAGTCAATTCTGATTAAAATTGCACTATAAAATATAGGTATTACATTACATAGTACACAGCAATGCCTGTGCATTTTATTCAGCTGAATTCTATTGTGACTAAGCAACCACAATAGATATAGGATATCTTAAACTTTGTGCTCTCAACTGCAGAAGCAGCCCACCGAAGAAGTGATACTACAGCTGCTTCACTTGGTGCCCAAATGAAAATAGTTACATTGCTTGCTCCATTTTCTGTTGAGGGATTGTGTCTTGACTGATACTGGCTACTGTCAGAGTAAAAATTGAAAAAAAAGAAAGAAAGAAATCACTATATCAATCAATCACACAGCCGTGAGAAGGTGTACAACCTCTAAAAGATACGCGAAGCTCATTCCACTGATCTGGAAAACAGAAAATACGATAAACAAACAAAAGAAAAAAATATATATATATCCCATTTGTATTTAACAAAATGTCTCCTAGCACCCTTAGCCAAACAAACCTCCTTCCTCTGACTCTGTCCTGGTGTTCCAATGTATCATAGCCAGGTCTTGATGGATGAGCTAGTCTCTACATGTTGATACGGGGCTATCTGCAGTATATCAGAACCGTGGGCAATGCTAAGGCAAGCTGTCAAGGCAGATAACGGCATCATGCCTAGAACACCCTTTGAGCTGAAAGAGAGCGGTAGTGCGAGTGTTATAATGCAGGAGAAATGTTGTGAACTGCGTGAGCTGCAGCGTGAATGATAACGAGATGAAATTTATACACGGATTTAAAACAGCCCATACGGAGTGCCGGGTATAAAAAGGCGAAAGTGCCGGTCATCACTTCAGCGATAAGGAATAAGAATGACTTATTACTGGATTCCAGATGAATGTGATTTGCTTTACAGCTTTAGTGGGCTTGTCTGGGATTGTGTCCAAGACCACTGGTGTCAAAAGTATTCCCATTCATTTCTCAGGTAGAAGTATAGATATTAGGGTTTAAAAAGACTTCTGTAGAAGTACCAACTCAAGCTTTTTACTCAAGTAAAAGTACTGTATTCAAACATATAAAGTCTAAAAGAAGAAGGAGGGAATATGGCATTAAGGACAAACGCTTATGCTGCACCAATTGTAATCGCCAAGTTATTTAAACATCTCTCTAAAGAACTCCCTACTGTAGCTTCATTGTCACTTTTATAGGTAATAATCTTTTTTTGAGTAACAAGCCCAATACTGGTGGCCATGTCCCTCCGCGGGAGGGTGATGTTGGTCGCGCGTCTGTGTGCGTGTGCACGGTGCGCCATGGCGATTCCAGAAGTCCATAACACCATCATGGACTGTCGGCTTGGTGTGTATTCAACTAGTGTTAATAAGTCACGTGAACATTCAAATATAAACATCACAGGACACAAGAGAAAGACAGATGGAGACGGGAGAGGTGTCGCAGAGTACGTTTAAGGTGTTGGAAAAAGGTAAGGAGTAATGATGACGCGTAAAGTCATTTGAAAGGTATGGTGAATACGGTTACCCGGTCGAACGTAAAAAGTTCCAAAATTTCTACTTAAGTAAGGTAATAAAGTATTTGTTCTTCGTTCCTTGACACCAATGTCCAAGAAGTACTAGAGTAAGACTAGAGTGACCAACTCTACTATGGACAGTCTTGTTATACTGGAACACCATAATCCTGATTTAGTCAAAAGTTACTTCTAGTACTTCTATTTCCTTCTTAGTGAGCACAAAATTTTAAGCATGAGTAAGAACTATGACAAGTTATTTTGTTCGATTAACAGAAGTGAACACTTGACCTACTTTTCTGGTGGAGTGTTATGAAAATGTAAGTAAATAGTCTTTATCAAAGAACGAAGTCACATATATAGCCTGTCATATTAGCATTTTTAAGGCCCTTATGATATAGTGCAGGGATATTCAATTTGCAGGCCGAACCCGACCCCTGAGGTCATTTGTTCCGGCCTTCCAAATAGCCTAGTGTGACAAAGACATATGTAGAATGGTTTAGTTTCACTACATTTGTGAAGTGAAATCTGTTCAATACGAACAGTTGACGGCTGCGCAGAGCGCGAGTCACGTGACGTTACGACTGGCATGAACGGCCTCTCTATTGTTTGATATAGAAAAGCTAATTGTACAGTGCACTGATGCTGTATGGAGTTTCAAAATACAACATATAAATGTGTGTTAATGTTAAAAACAAAACAAAAAAAAAATCTTAGGTGTCTTAAAAATACAATATGCTGTTATTGATGTAAGCATCACTCATATTGCAAGCCCATAATCTCCCCAACCGCTCTTTTCATGAACTGGCCCCCCATGACAAACTAATGGAATATCCCTGTTATAGTGTGACTCATGAACCCTCAACTGGATGGAAAGAACTGAAGGCCCGTAGCGATGCAGAGAAATGGAGAGAATCCTGCGCAGGCATGTTCACTAAGCTCGAAAGCTTCGTTGTGGACAGTGTCTGTAGGTCATCAGATAGATGGCGGATAAAGTGAAAAATGTTTCAAAGCATTGCGGGAACATGCCGAGGAACTGGGAGGTGACTGTCAGACTGAGCAACGGGACAGTTCTTATCTAACTCGTAGATGGCAATTATAGATAACAGGCCAATGAGGATAGGCAGTCTGAATGAGTGTGGAAAATAAACTCCATAAAGGATGGAAACAGAAGGTGGCTGTATGGGACTGTATGGTCAGTTTGGAGAACGGGTTAAAGTTCGGTCCAAACCCTACTCTTATGTCGATAGCTCTAAGGTGCACACCAGGATTCTTATTAAGCTTAGTGACAAATTTGGACAAGGCCTCGGTACCGTCCGTTTTGTTTCTCAAGCTCTATTGCGGCAGGCAAATACTCCATAACTCATTAATTTCTCATTACTCTGTTTGCTGTCTGTACACATTTTCTCCGTTGTTCTTTGATAAGCTTTTTGTTTGTTTTTCATCGCCTGTACCATTAAGTATTTGATTTGCTATAGGGACTGTATCCCCATATATAAATCCTATGATCATCCCGTTAGCGTTTGCTCTTCTTGCATTGAGAGTGCGCCTATTTCTTTGCTCACTTTTAAGCTTTTGTTTGTTCAGGGTTTTTTTTTTTTGGCTTGTCTTCACCGAACATTTTTCGCCGCGTTTTAGCTCGAGGTATTTCTGTAAATAACAACACAGCATTTCATGTGCTTTGCCCCATTAATATTGTAAAAGTCTGAAAATTGACATTTACTGTAGGAGTAAGATTACGCCTATTTTTTCCCCATTTGTTCGTTTTGTTTTAATACTTTCAAAGAGTATGTGTGTGTGCATGTATTTTAACGCTAGGCTATTAAAACCTCCCAACAAGCTTTCAAGCAAAAAAAGTACAAGTTCCATATAGTGATACAGACCCTCACTCAGCCACTATCTAGGTGTCCCTAGCTCTATAGGCGTGTATCAAGTGCTGATGGAAGTCTACTCAATAGTCTGCTGTGTGCCCGCTGTGGCCCTGAGTAAAGCACTCCAAGCGATACAGCAGAATTTCTCATCCACTGCCCTGACCCTTTCCTTTATGTGAATGTCAAAACAAGCCGATGTGCACTTCTCTGGTGGCATCTGTTAAAGCAGACGCTCCAAGTCCTTGTGCTTATGATCACAATTCTTTATTACCCCTGCAACAAAAGATGAAAGCGCTTCAATAGCCAGGAAAAATCGTATGCAAAACCTAGAAGGGAAAAAGTTTACAGAGACCGAACAATTTTATCGATTGCCGTCCAGAGCAAACGCTTCCATCTAACCGTATATGATCCCCCATCTAATTGTTCTAAACGAATAAGCAATAAATCATAATTGTTTTGTTTATTGATGATGATGGAAATGATTATTTTCTCCCTGTATCTTTTCTCACGCCTGAATGCAGGTCACGTGATTTTGTTTTCTCTTTGACATTCGCCTGACTTTCCTCACACTCTCGATTAATACAAAAGACGAATACAAAAAGAGTTTTATCAGATAAATATGTGAATAGAAGTTATGATCAGATGAACTACAGAAAAAAACGGAAGCACAGCGGACCCTGAACGGAGCAGAGCAGCGCATCATTGTTCATCTTAATATGTATTTTTTTGTTACATGGGTCACGGCTGATCTGACCAAGAAATGCAAACCAGATTTACTTTGTTTTTTCCTCTTCTTTGACTTCAAGTGTAGACATAAAATATAGACAGTTTTCTGAATACACTGCAAAAAAAATGGCCTTCTTATTTTGAGAGTTTGCCTCAAACTCTCAAAACTAGTTATGATGATTTAAGATTATTTCAAATCCAAGTGCATTAAAATCAAGCAAAGGAAATATGCCAGTGGGGTAAACAAAACTGACTTGGGAAGTATTCTTGAAACAAGCATTAATATCTAATTGATCATTTTAATCTAGCCAAAAAAAAACTCAGTTTCAGGCTTTTTTTTATAATTTTTAAACTCTAAACACAAGAACTGACATTTGGCAGACGCTCTTATCTAGAATGACGTACTACTTAGTATTTAAGGGATAAGGGCCTTGGCTAAGGGCCTACTAGTGGCAGCTTGGTGGTCTTGGGATTTGATCCTGCAACCTTCCGGTTCAGAGCCCAATACCTTAACCTCCCTCGACAGGCAAAAAAATATTGGCAAAAAAAATTTAATCTATATCAAGATTCATGAATTTTTTGGCGGCAATATTAGTCTTAAAACATTGAACAGGCACTTTACATCTGTTTATATCCGTTATATCTTGTTTCTAGTGAAATTTTGCTCAGAGGGTGTTAAACATGCACTTGCCTAGACTGTACAAGTGCGATTTTCTTTCTTTAAAATTTATAGTCTTATGTGCAATGTGATTTTTAATACCTTTTATCTTTCATGGCAAAAAAGAAGATATATTTTCGAGAAATAAGCTTTTATTTCCTTTCTCAGATGTGAGTTTTTGTCACTGCTGAATGTAGACAGATATATTTCTGGTGTATGCTTTATATTTTAATCAGTAACACCAAGATCTTTCAATATCTTCAGAATATTATGCTGGAAATTGGTTGCAGAAAGTATAACCTGAAAGCAGAATGACTTGCAGTAGCTGAGGATCAAAACATTGTCACTCCACTGAAAACGTCTACTTTCATGTTGATACATATAGGACCAGGTGGAATAATTAAAACGCTGCCAAGGTAATTAGATGCTTTTCGAAAATGATTTAACAGCAAAATATTAGGATTTAAAGACACTGATAGACATAACATTGAATCTGCCTAATAGTGTGTTGGTAACTCTTTTGATGCCGAAACAATCTGCCCCGGCTTATTGAGATCAAAACAGAAACTGTATTCATGTAGAAGAATATGGTGTAGGTTTTTAATAGGGTGGATGCTTTTAAATAGGTGTCCAGTGGTTGATGAATAAAATATTTTATTGCTAAATATTGTACCTTAATTGAAATAGCTGTTTAGTACATCATAAATTTTCCATACCATTGTGTGTTGATTGCCTGACACAGAATATATATTATATTATTTATGATAAACAATCAAATGATTGATTACTTAGACAGGTTATGAAGAGATAAGGGCATCAGTTTCTCAGATCAAGACATGTTTTGTTGCTGATGCAAATTTGCCCATCATTACCAAATACCAAGTAACTAAATCGGGATACAATTAGGGGGTCATGTCAGCAAACTTGGTTGTATAACATAAACTTTAAAAATTACCTTCATTTGTGAGATCACAGACGTGAACTGTGTTGAGGAGACTATTTGATCATTGTAGATGGGTGTTTGTTTTTTTGGGGAAGACGTCAGAGTTATTACCAGAGGAAAGCTGTTTCTATCAAAACAGTAAGTAATGGGTATATTAATAAGTGAACTTTGGAGGAAAGACCGGGTCGGGAGAAGAGACGGAAAAAATGATATCTTGTAAACAAAACGGCTCTTCTTGCCTGATTCTGCATATTTTGCACAGGTGTATTTGGATATACGTAAAAGTATTAGCATTTTATGTTTAAATACGTTTTAATGAATCTTTGCGAAACCCTCCACCCACCACTAATGTTCTTTTAAATCTCCAAAACACCAAACATTACACTATTCGCCTACTAACAGTTTATGTAACGTCGTTTTTTTTAGCCACAATTCATTCGTTGTAAAAAATTGTTGTAAAAATTAAATTGACTTAGTACAAATCTGGTTCTATGAAATAAAATTTCCTGTAAACCAGGTGTCTGTAAGTTTAGATGACGGTCATAATGTGTCAACGAAACGTTGATTGATTGGTGGATTTGATATGAGACATCTGCTTCAGTTTTTATTCACGAAAATAGAACCTTTGGGAGGGTTTTGACACGGGGGGATAGGGGAGAACGGAGAACGGAAAGGGCCAACCTGAGGGGACAAAGGAAGGATAGCAACAAGGAAGCGAGGGAGGGACAGGAGAAACATAAAATAATTGAATAGTAGTTGAATAGAGTAATTGAATGATCCCACACTAACAGGATCATTTGTAATCTGTAATCCTTTACATTTCCAAAGTAACATGTGTAATGGGGCCGGTTCTTCCTATTTTCCTCTTCTACCTTTACACTTGATGTATTTCGTGACAGTAAGGTGTCCACAGATGAATGGCCTGACGGTTAAGTAAAACCTATACCACAAGTTTCAGGTTGAGCTCCAAAAAATAAATACACGTGATTTAATAAGAACCATACAAAAGAAGGGCTACTAGCCTTATCAATAGCATCATTGCAAGAGCTTATATTAGTCCATATTTTAGAAAGCCATCTCTGTGACCATGGCATTCACAAGAGGACCAACACATCTGTCTACTGTGCAGAGGTCACTGGTTACTATGGAGACCAGGCTGTTCATTCAGACAATTATTAGCCCTGTCCGCAGCCTCATGAAAAAATTTGAGGTCGATCTTAAAACTGTCGAAAGGCTTGCTATCCCTTCACAATGCCCTATATAATATATATATATATATATATATATATATATATATATATATTCTATATATATATATATATATATATATGTATATATATAATACATGTGTGTGTGTGTGTGTGTGTGTATGTATGTATGTGTGAGTGTGTGTGTTCCTGATTCTTTCCCTACATATAGTCAGTATCGGATTTTTCCTTACATTGTTGCTGGGTAGATAATTGTCCATGTGGAAACGGTAACATCTCCCAGGCACACTTAATAGAGATTTAAAACATAGACCTGAAATATTGTTATTGCTGGTTGTCGGGCTTTTCAACATCAATATTGACCATTACCCATTGCATGTCTTCGACTGGGAAAAATGCCAAAATAAATCGCTGTTCAAGTGCAATACAGACACTTTGGATGCCTTGCTCATTTGTGAGGTTTGCTGCATGTCTGAAATATAAATACAAATGCTAGAATCAGTGTAATATAAAAATTATTTTTGTAATTTCTTTTTTTTACAAAAGAAAGATTGAATCCGGTTCAGGACTGAAAAATGATTATGCTAGGATAAAGATTTCCAATAATCTCAAGAACAATTGTTTGAACAAATGGCAAACAAAAAAGCATTTGATATGCATATTTAAGACCTGTTTTGTTTGTTCATTATTGATCTTGTACACTAAGGATGTCAATAAGGAGTGCAAAAAAGAGACACTTGGTAGTTTCAAGTGCAGAAAAAAAAAGAAAGAAAAAGAATCATGTTGAAAAACATGTACATTCTTGTGTTTTACTGATCTCCAACTGAGACCATCTGACTGAGATTACCGAATAAGTCGTTTAAGCCTTCGTGGGATATTTCACAGTGTTTCTTTTTCCTTTTTTCTTTTTTTTTTTAATAAGAGCTTTTGCTTATATCATTTATAAATGAGAAAAATCGCACTAGAGCCTAATGATGTGAAAATACTATAAGATACTGATCAAAACCCAGCAAGGATTTCAGCAAGATTCTAAACACATCAATACAAGCAGAGGCAGGGCAAAAGATCATTTCAAGTCAGTGATCTGCACCAAGTTGTTTCTGTGAGGTTCAAATCACATTCGGGGTTCACCCAGTGGCCAACTAAACAGACTGCTGAAAGAGATGGGTGGTGATGAATAGGGGGTCTGTTGCAGAGCTGAGAGCCAACGGTATCCGAGTAGAAACAAGGACATTTGTAAGTGAATCATGTCCAGATACTAAGGCTGAGGATTGGGATTTAACTCTCCAAATGCGCTCATGGAATGATATCAGGGCCTCAAATCACTGAAGCATAAAAAAAATAAACTGCATTGCGTACACAAGGGCTTCACAGTGTACTCAAAGCCTATTGAGTGACGTCGATTTGCGAAAACATGGCTAATAGGAAATATTCCTTACATCCAAACCAATCTTGGACTGGATGCAGTCCTTGAACAAGCCTCTTGTCATTCATTCCAGCAGGGGAAGCAGACATAAGTGAACAAACCGAGGTCCTTCGTCTGGTTCTACTTTTTAAAATGACAGGAATAATTTATCCATGCAGCAATGTATCAGCCCTAAAGAAATACATAATGACTAACTGAATTAATCTCTATCGGGTTCCACTCGCTCCGATTACACTCCGCTGTAATTGTGTGTTCCTGTAGTTTGTTTCCGGTTTGTAATCGCGTAGAACCGTTTTTGTTTAATGATTAAGGATTATCCTGTTATTGCCTTGCCTGCAGATTTTTTTTTGCCTCTCACTGCCTGTAGTGATGCAAATTCCTGGATTATCCCAAATAAAGACATGCATCCTGCCTCCCTATTGTTACTGTAATACGGCCCACGTTGTTTCCATCTGAGCCAATCGTTGCATCGTGATGCCTTAAAAATTCCGCAGGCTGTATATTTTGACAGTCGACTCCATTTCATTTATACTTTTAGCCGTCGTTTATACTTTTGGAAAGAATGAAAACAGCAAATTTTGCTTGGTAAAAAAATAAAATAAAAAAAAATATGCTGAAAGAGTAAACACAAAGTTACATTAAATGCAAATAAACCTGGAATATCTCGAACGTTCAATTTGTCTTACATCACACATTCGCTTACTGAGACCTCTTTTTTTTAATATAGTCAGCGTCATCCTGTCTTAGCATCTGCTTTTATTTTTTTAACGACACGCTCCCTTAATTCAGGAGAAGTCAAGGATATCAGCTCTGCCAAGAGATAGCACGGAAATAGCCCAACACATCTCACTCATCAATCAATCAATCAATATGGCATGAGGAAACAGTCCCGAGTCAACAACATGCTCTGTTTATAAGAGTAAAACATGCATGTACACAACTTGTCATAGTTTAGACAGTACTGAGTGGTGTTAGGATACAGCGAGTTTACAACTTTATACAAGATACCACATTAATATTGTATTACAAGTACTTGAAAATACATAGACAGTTATTCATAATGAAAAAAGACATAATATCCGCACCATCTGTCTGCCAAAGATATAATAGATAAAATAAGATAAACTGCTATAAAGGGTATATATATATATATATATATATATATATATATATATATATATATATATATATATATCTATATATATAATTTATTGGATGGATGGATGATGGATGAATGTTCTTTGCGTTCATGTCCTTGCAACGCGAGAAGTATTTACAGTACATAATAACTGTAGGGGTTTCTGAGTTTCTGCTCATTTCTGCTGAATGAAACCAATGTTCATTTCTTTTTCTTTTATTTTAGTCAATACTTTACTCTTCATGAACATTACCAATCAGAAAAGTAAAGAACCGTAGACATGCTGGCATGTCAATACAAAACAGAAGGTCAGACACAACAAGGAGAGTTCAACAACAAGTATATGTTTTAGTATTCCCATTACTGCATTGAATTTTACACTGTAGTACATTATTCTACTTTTACTTACTAGGCACAAATCTTTGGTTCTAACCAATATAAACAATAAAATGATCTTGAAATCTGAGTAAGTTAAGAATTTAATTGTTTTTCAAAGGAATTAAGGCAAATGATGTAGTTTAGTCTGGTTAGTCCTACACACGGAGTACTGTGTTTCCCATGGAACGTTACTACTGACGCTTCACCCGTTAATCTCTGGAGCGATGTGGAGATTATGCACAATTAAAACTGGAAGAAGGCGAGAAAGCAATGAAAAGCCAAAGAAAATGAAGGAGAGTTTGCCATTGTTTCATACTTAAACGAAGAAAACAGTGCGTTTTCCTCCTTTAAGTTTGATTTTTAGGTTTTTAATTATTTTTTTTTAAATAGACATTTGTATTTGATTTAATAAGTCAATTAATTGCACCAAATGAGTTTTGGTCTTGCATGCAGTTTGCAGTTCATTTTTCTAAAAAAAAATAAAAGGTCTCTTGCTCTTTAATCAACAAAAAAGTACTTCTTATCTTTGCCATAGAATGCTCAATTACTAAGATAATCGATAGCTGCAGCCCTAGAATGAACCGTATAAAGCAATGTACCTATATAGAACTTTCCATAAGCATCACTGATTCCCCCACAGACAGACCTAGTAAATTATTTGAAATGCTAATCTCTTCCTTCCCCTTCCAAAGCCACTTTTGTAAATCATACTAAATCAGACAGAAATATTGTCATATCTGGCAGGTTTCTTATGCAGAGATAGCATAAATGTCAAATATGACACTATGAGCAAGCTTACAGGCATTAATCTGTAGACAAGGTTATGAAGAGATGTTCTCTGTTCCTTTTTCCAGCACAGATATGTGGGCTGTGTTATGACACATCGGACCTGGTTTGGATGCCACCGACTCACAGGACACAGGTTTAGTTATATCTATATATATACATTCCACATTATTTTAATAGAAACAACCTGTATGTCGGCACATTCATGCATCCGATGACGCGTCCAATGGTGTGACATGCAGAGCATCCCAAAAACGCACGCGCTAAATGTCGAGTGTCGGTTAACATTTGCGTCAAACATCAGGATGGAGGTGAAATGTGATATCAATGTGTATTTCATGGCACGGCTGTTAGGGCCAGATGGGAACATCTTTTCATTTTCACACACAACAGTCTCTGGAGTTCACACGAAATGGTGCAAAAAAAAAAATAATAATAATAAAAAAGCCGTCAACGGGACTTCTGTAGTTATGTATCTTTATGGTAAAGGAATTCATAAGCGATTGGCCAGCTGGTTTGAGCTAACAGAAAGGCAAAAATGCAAAATTACACAGCCGACATTTTATGACTAAGGTTGGTAGGCAGAAATTCATCTCAGAAATGTACCCCATGAGGCAAATGAGTTACAACATGCAGAGATCGACATCAAGTTCCACTTCTTTCAACCAAGCAGAATGAAAACTACCAAATGTTTTATACAGTATGTACAAACTTAAATTTATTTTAAAGTGGTGTCAGAGAGCCACATGGACCCTTCTGGACAACATGACAAGAGCTGTATTTCCACAGTTTGTCTTTCAGAATAACCTCTTGTACAAGATTGCGAAAACAAGATTGCTTTTTGTGCAAATGGGGAAAAAAGATTTTGGTTGATTTAAGGATGCTTTCTGAGCAAGGTTATGATTTTCAGGATGTTGTGATCATTTTACAGTCACATCATAATGGTCCTCCAGGAAAATTCTTGAAAAACAACATAACCAGATAAAATTGTTTGACCATACATATATATTACATATAGTTTATATTATATATTTATAGTTATATATATATTCATCATATATCACTGCATGTCTATTACAAATGTACCACTATATAGTATGTAAATATATATATAAGATATATATATATAAATATATATACGGGGCACGTATTTAGCACGTTTGCCTCACACCGCCAGAATCCGGGTTCGATTCCCGTCTCGGGATGTGTGTGTGTATTTGCATTTCTCCCCCCGTGCCTCAGGGGGTTTTTTCTTCCTTTTTTATAGTTTTTCTTCCCCATTCCTTACAATGGTTCTTATTATACCACTCAATAAGTTCCCGTACTAGGTAAAAACATGCACGGTAGGTTGATTGGCACTTGGAAATGTCCCTATGTATGAATATGTATATGTATATAGTGGTTGCCCTGCGATGGGTTGGCATTTATACTATATCCATGTATCCTATTAATATAGACGCCTATAGGCAGGCTTTTCCCTAATCCCGTGATCGATAAGGGAAGATCGTATAAAGCGGTATAAGATATATAATATATGATATATATATATATATAAAATTTCCTACCTTTAATTATATGTATTAATATACGTTTCACAATGGCAATTTGTCGTAAGTGAGCAGTTATTGTTCAATTTTGAATAATATTACGTATGCTTATGAAGATATAATTTGTTCATATTCATATGTCTAAAGATGCCCGGGTTGTATACAGTTATACAGCATGGGTGTGTAATGAATAACAAAAAGTAGGCAAATACTTGTTTGCCCTCAATGTGCATGTTGGAGGTTAACTGTAAGGATGTGCTAATGTAAGTGTTATATAGCACTAATGCTCCCTTAATATACTCATAATATACTCATTCTTTTCCAAAGCCCAAATTACTTATTCAGGGATTAGCCTATCAATAAAGAACGGAGGAGCGAAAAAAAGACCGAGCGAGAGAGGCAGGAGCCTGAGAGAGAGAGAGAGAGAGAGAGAGAGAGAGAGAGAGAGAGAGAGAATTTTATTTATGGGGCATGATACTGATCTCTCCCAGCTGCCGGAGTCTCTGCTCTCCACACAGATAGAATCAGCACACCTGACAGTGATGGCACATCAGCTCATTATACTGGAACAAGACCTTCATTTCTCACTAAGGTGTCCTTGCTCGCTTGCTCTAATGCAACCTGAAATAAAAACTTGCCACAAATGAAAGATAAAGCAGCTGAACATCAACAAACCGCAGTTATTTTCTTTTATTTCTTATTTTCTTCCCCCCACAGATGTCTTTTAAGTGACAATTAAGGAGCGCCGATGCGTGATGCAAATTTTTTTTTTAAAGTGTCGTATATACCTTGCTTTCATTTCCTGCTAACAATGTATGTATGGATCCTATGAGAGTGATGATGAAGCTTATGTGTCAGAAATCACTGCAGAGAGAGAGGGAGAGGGATGGTGTGAAAAAGGGCAACAGAATGCATGTGCAGACGGCAACAGAAGTCTCCCCCCTCTGGGCAAGGCCAAGCTGTGCAGCACTCTGATAAGCAGTGGCTGACAGATACACGTGCTGCATATCTCACTCCGAGAGCACCGAATCGGCTGCTTACGAAGAAGAATAAATGTTTCTGCACACAGCCGAAAAAAACGAATTGAAATAGCATCGGAATGGGAAATATTTGTTGTGCTTTGATAGCATCGGAATGGGAAAACATAGTGGAAAATACATAGTGCTCTAAACAAAATACATGTGAGATGTTAAAATTTAAATAGCATTAAATGAGAAATGAATCGGATGATTCTGTGAAAATGCAACAATATTAGATTGTCATATTTAAGATTCGTTTTAAACATGATCTAGTGGAAATTACCTTCTGGTTCTTTCCTAACGTACAATTTCAAGTCTAAAATATTCTATTTTAATGTGATGATAATCGTTATCATTTCCATCAACCGTGTCGTATATATATCACATTTCTATTGTGCTGCTCTATTCAGAGACTGCACACGTGTAATTTTAAATTTTACAGTCGAACGGAATTTTTTACCCTTAGATGAGTCTAAATTGACTCTGCTCAAATCTAGATATACAGTACATGCATGTGTGTCAAGTCCTCCAACAGAATCATTATTGGCAAATCCTACAGCTCGTTGCCCTTAAAAAAATGAATAAAGCATCTTTGAAAGGATCCCAAAGCTCTCGGAGCACATTTGGCCTTGACTGGATGAATCAACCAATTCAGAGCACATTCAACTTTTCAATTGGCAAGAGCAAGGCTGCATTGCAGGCATTAAGAGCTGCTCGACATTGAGATTTCAGTGTGCTCTCAGGGCTCTTGTGCTGTGCTCTGAAAGCCTTTTTATATGGCCAAGATGGGGCAGACGCGAGAGAGGGCTAAGAGTGAGGAAGTGAACAAAAAAAATAAAAAGCGGTGTAGAGCAAGAACTGAGGGCCGTACACGCTCACCTTTTAAGACAGTTATATTACATTTACTTTTGGTTTTTCACAACACTGAGGAGATTGGCACGAGTTAGAAGTTTATTTCGCAGCCAAAATGGCAACAATGGTGCTCTGTGATGGATGTGACCAAGGCCCCTAGATTGGGCCGTAAGTGTATCATTCGACCCATAGTTTTACATTTAAGTTTTGCAATTTCACAACACTGCAGGATTGGCAGGAGAATTTACTTTCGCAGCCATGGCAACAATTTGCCACATGTGGGATGTGTTGCACCGACTAGGGCCCCTAGATTTCGGAAGTGATTCATTCAACCCATAACGTTGATGCTAATTCTACTCTTCTCATGGATAACGACCCAATCATTTCCAAAAAAAAAGTGTTCAGATCCACTAGGACCATAATGTAAAGGATGATTTCAAAAAGTTGATGTTTCTTCTTCTTCGGGACACTTGAATGATATTGGCAAAGAAACAAATGCAGATTTACTAGTATGAGAAAGATGATATAATATGAACAAAAGCAGCAGTTGGTATACTTGAATAAGGAAAATGGCTGGAAACAAAATGCCCTTTTACTCTAGTAACCATGGTAACCATGAGGTTTTTGGAAATGATGATATGATATGAACAAAATGCATCGTGGTATACAATAAGGAACATATGCACTGGACAAATGCCCTGTTGCCTGACTGCATAGTAACCATTTGGTAACCATGGGTGCATTGGATGTTATGAAGCAACAAATCTTTTATCGTAATAAACAGTAAAAAAGGCTGGTGTGCATCATCTGCAGGTTGTGCCTGATGCAATCACATGGCGCCAACTCTCTGAGCCCTAGGTGATTCACTGCATTGTCAAAGCAACATCTTTTATTTAAATAAACAGTAAGGGCTGGTGTGAATTGCAGGAATTGGTTTGTTGCCAAATCACATGACTGAACATCTCTGAGCCCTGAGCCAAAGAAAGGATGCACGCTGGAACAAACATCTGTGACCGTATTCACCATGAAAGTGGAATGCGTAACTATTCAAGCATGAAAACTGGAATGCGTTATTGATTTTGAATTTCTAAAGGCCTCATGTATTTCGAAACACTGCGTTAAATTGATTTTGAATTTCTAAAGGCCCATGTCTGTTCAACTGAGCAAAAAAGGACCGACTTGGGGGGGGGGCAGAGCCCTCTGCAAAAAGGCTTTAATAGTATTACGTGTGTGGACGGCTGTTATGTAGGGGTCCGTGTTCCGTCGAAATACTAATAATAACTATTGTTACATGAAATTTGTTCTTAGCGAGTTGGCTTTGACAAGCTGCACTTACTTTTCATTTCGGGTTAATTTTTTTGTTGCGTTTTTTGTTTCATTTATATGCATTGTGTCCATGCAACTCTATGCCAAATAAAAATGGCAAATAAATAACCATCTGAGATTCTAGCTGTTCTAAAAGTGTTTTTTCAGGATCGGTGTTGTTGGGTTTTTAAAAGGTTAGCACTTTTGTGGAGAAATATTTTGAGAGACATTTTGGAAAATGTGCACATACTGTGTAGTAGTTGTTGTAAATTAACCCATTAAATAAATGGACACATTTTAATTTGTACAAGATTTTTTTTTTTTTTTGCAAAAAGCTCAACGACAGAATCGACTACATTTTAACTCTTAATTAATACATTCTTAATTAATACATTCTTACATTGCTGTCTTCCACATGACTGACCTTTCAGTCAGGAATTTAATATATAGCAGTATAATCTGTTGACTGTTGACAGTTGAACAAAACTGACATAATCCATTACTTTATAGGAAACTTTCAGTGTTGCAACATGTGAGATTAGTGCATGACAACAAAATCTCTCAGTTAGTTAATTATGTCATTTAATGACGCATTCTTGTCAACATGCATTCTTGTCCTTTCGCCTGCCTTAATTAAAACAAAAAGACAATGAACTTTAGATTAAGTATTCGTCTCATGTAATATTCTATTTGTAATATTGTGCTCCAATTGTATTTGACTCCAATTAAAAGCCTGTCCAAAGCCTGTTTCATGGTTTTCATGTTTGGTATATTTTCAGAGTAGTGTTCAAGGAGCGACACAAACCCATCCTGACAACTTGACAAAAGCAGCATTTTGCCAGTTGATGCATATTGGAAGAAGCATTTATACATAATTGTTTATTCAATCAAAAAACAAAAAAAAAAAAATTCTCAATTGGTGATTTCAAGGGGAGAGAAAAAACAAATCAATCAAATGACAGCTTTTTGTTGATATAAGGGTTCTTTTGGCTGACGTGTGACTTTCGAATGTCAGGATTAGTACTGGTTATGAATATTAAAACTAAACCTATTCTCTCTATCTCAATGACAACCGGGCACATAATATACTGCTCAGCCGTCTTGGATCATATCAGAAAGGTGCAATTTCTGAATGCTGAACTGTTTTCCAATGTGTGAACGATCAGCCTCACTGAATTTGCTGTTATTTAGCATTTAGCCAGGTGCTAGTGTTTTGCTGTTTTTATATATATATAGATATGTATATATATATCTATATATATATAGTATATATATATATATATATATATATATATATATATATATATATATATATCTATAATATACATATAAGATATATACACACACACACACACATATATATATTAATGGTGTGCAGGGCATGCACATGCAAATATATTTCTTTGGAAAGAACCCAAATACGCATATAATTGTATGGAAAACCCATTTTGCAAAACGTTCCGACACTGGTTACAGCCCTAAGTCTTCTCAGGTATGATGCTACATAGTCCTGGATTCAGGGGATCCGTGCTGTCAAAGGTGGATGAGGTATATTTCTGTCCTATTCCTTTGATTTACAGGAGAATGAGAAGAATGCAATCCTCTCCTACTCAGAAAGCATAGCTAGTTTAGATTTTTTATCTTCAGAAGGTTGAGTCTTTGAGTGAATTTCTGCACAAAAGGGCCAGGTATAGGATTGACATCAAGATGTATTAAATTTTTCCACTAATCCTTGATGTTTTCACACATTGATTAAATGTAATCTGTGGTAAATTCAGACGACTAGACAATCGGAAGGGGCGATATTAGCGGCCTGTATGTCTGTTCACGTTTGTGTCAAAGCCCACGGACCAGACAAACCCAGCAAGCTTGATTTTCTCCAGCGACTGGAATGTAGGAACAAACTTGTTCAAAACACTGAGCTAAAACAGCGCAGAAGTGACTACATTATTTCAGAATATCCCCGAGTTGCCCATTGAGACCCCCTTAAAACAACACTGAAGCCAACCTGAGCGAAAGACATGAATGGAAGATGATCCTGTAAAATCTTTGAGCAAATGCATGCAGAAAAACATTCCTCGGAGTACGTCATGGTGCCCTGTGATGTTCTAGAGAGCAGAGAAGATAAGGTTGGCTGACTTCACATGTCTCAAAGGAGCATGCAACTCAAAGGAGCCTGCAACCGATGTGGTAGACCCTCCCGATGTGGTAGATGTTTGTAAGATAAGAAAGATCCTGGCAAATGACCAAAATGGGAGAAAATGTGTATGTATGTACTATATGTACAATAAATGTGAATAAAATGTCCCATTTAATTGCTTATTTAATTATTAGCATTTTTAGTACATGTTATTAAGGTAAACACTTAAAACATAAAACATACAGAACATTTGGGAGCAGGTGGAATTTTTGTTCCTGAAAATTCAACCCAGGATAGATTTACAAGCTGTTTACAAAATATTCGTTCGGCAAGTGTTTTATGAATGAGGCCTCTTTGAGATGATCTATATTCTGCTCATTCACGCAGTAAAAACTGAGTTTGAGATAAAACTGACGTGAAGGAATTCTTTGACAGAACAGAGAACTTGTGTAGGAGCTCAGCAGGGATGTGATTACAGCACAAATTTACATTTATGGCATTTGCCAGATGCCAACTTATAACCTTGCAATTAAGGGTTAATGGCCTTGCTCAAGGGCCTACTAGTGGCAGCTTGGTGGTGGAGGGATTTGAACCTGGAGATCCTCCGGTCCGGAGGCCAATATCTTAATTACTGAGCTACCAAATGATGAGCTTCTTATTTAGAAGAATATATCAAATATGTTAAAGATTGTGCCGAAAGTGCTAAGTTGCACTTTCGGCAATCTAATGCCTATTCCTGCATCATCATAAAGGACTCAGATGCTTAAAACTTCGTAGGAAAACCTTAAAGCCTTGCAGCATTCTATTGTTCTTTCTGTCTTTATAGTTTATCATGTATTACTGGTCTCACAAACAGTGTTATTGTTTACATGCTCATTTTGAACATTCTACTACTACTGCTCTGCCCGATTCTTTTGCACATCACTGTCACTACTGTTTACAGTCTATTATTTGTAAAATCGTTTTCAAATTGCACGGTGTATAAATAAACAATAGGTTTCGGGGTTGCTGTTATTTTGCGTTTGTCCTGCACCGTCTCGTGTTGTATGTACGTTTTGTTTTTGCACTGTCTGCATTAGGCTGCACACGATGCACTAAATGTGGCTAGAACTAACTTAGTCTAGTCCTCAGCTCTGTGTTTGTAGCTTTATGTTGTGTGATGTTTTATGTAGCACCAAGGTTCTGGAGAAATGTCTCATTTTTTACTACTGTACACACACAGTGTATTGCACATCACACACAATACACATACACATACATATACATCACATACACACACACACATACACACACACACATATACACATACATACACACACATATACATATACATATACACATTCATACACACATACATACACACATATACATACATACATACACACATTATAAAAACCTCTTGACATACATACACACATTATAAAAACCTCTTGACTTGGATGGTAATGTTTGTTGTTTTTTTGCCATTACCATGCCATGCCATGTTTTTGCCATAAGTGACAGGTATATATGTATTTAACATGCTAATTTTATAATTAGAAATCCAAAATTCCCAGTGAAAGATAGAGAACAAATGAATACCCAGAACATTACCACGTATGACCGCACTCCAGATACCATATCCAAATGTAAATATCTCTTCCAAAAACGATCCAGGCCTCTCCTGAGATAGGAGAGCTGCCAATCATGATAGTAATGATTTTTGGTTTATCCAAATTACCTAGTTAAATCTAAAGTGCATATAGCGCATTATTAGCAAGTTTCATCAAGCCCTTGGGAAAAGCCCAGCTTGCTCTTAAAGGATGACAATCAATGATTACAATATTTGACATTTCAATAGAGTTATGAACGGGAAAGAAGGTCGATAAAGCCGGTCCTCGCCATGCAAGCCTAGCAGTCAATAGAGTCCAACCTCCGTTATCTTCTCAAATGTACCGTAATGACAAAAGTCAGACCTCTTGCTCACTCTCTCTATCTCTGTCTCTCACTGGACCTGTCCTGGGGCACAGAAAGCCAAGATCAATGGGTGGTATAAATGAAGCCATCAGTCTTGCCATGTCATAGGTAGCCGAACACCTCGAGTGTGTGTATAATATTCATCAAGCATTTGCTCCGGTATATGTATAGCCATGTGACAAAATGAGCAGCAGACGTTTAAACATATGTACACTATGTAAACGGCACATAAATATGAATACAGTATCCATATCGTGAACGGATAATGCACTGTAAGCAGATACATATTCGGATACAAATAAGAATATGCAGGGGGTTTTTTTTGTTAGAAAGCTTGCCAAAAATGATCACGTATTTTTTTTTTCTACTGGGATCCTGCAGGTCATGAATACAAATGAACACGATCTGGAGGTTTTTACTTTGATGCAGTCAAATGCTCCCATATGCATGAGTTTGAGTCTGAAGCTTGCAGGAACAGAGAAAAACCACATTCATTAACAAGAATGAAGCATTTACAATGGTTACAGGATTCATTCTTTCATTTATAGCAACAGCCAGGGTCACACTGGTTGAAATTAGGCTACAGTTTGTATAAGCCCTATTGAGGCATGTCACATGACGGTACAAACAATCTTTCTTGCTAGAAAAGTCGATTAAGATGCAAATAATTCGAGCGTGAAACAGACACTAACAGAAAGAGTGCCCTTTCATTACACCTCTAGCATTTGCACGTGTACTGTTATGTCACTATGTTTGTGTGTAGGGTGCATGGAGGTAGTAGACTGATAATATGTTAGATAATATGCAAACAACAGGCCCAGTCAAACCACACAGAGAATTACAGAACAGCAGTGTTGAATAGGGTTCACTATGCCTCATGTCCCGTGTTAACAATGGGACAATGTTAGAAACACGTCTTTTCAAAATGCATGGCTCGGTTTCTCTAATGAAAATGAAGGACCGTTTCAATAATATTAGAATCGATGATATTTAATTACCTCCAATTAGCATTCACACCTGTCCACACTAAACTTCAGGAGAATGCAAAATCATGACTTTGCAGGTTGACAACTTATGCTATTTAGACGAAAACTCGAAACCCACGGCTCCTATTTCATCCCTCTGATTATCGACTATTTCATTAAAATGTATTTTATTTAGTTTGTTCGTTTTTAAAATGCATTTCTAAATTAGATTGTGGTGATCTTTTAACATCTAAATAAAACACCGGGTGTCGTACAAATTATGGGGTGTTGCACAACCACCAATGTGCAACATCCGCCAGTGCCCAGTATACAGCCCTGATGTGCAGAATCTGTGCTCTGAGGTTCAGGAGCAGAAATCACATTAACCAAGCATGATCAATATTTTTATCGCCATTTATTTGGCATATATTCCTATGTTTTCATTGTTCAGTGAAAGGGTACCTTTTACTATTCAGGTTGACAGCTGACTGCACGCACCAGTAAAAGGACGGCGGCACACGGAGAGGGGACGCCATTTTTAGTTTGCTACCGGTGGATAATTTAAGTCTGGCTTTTTTTTCATACATTCAAAAGGGACTCAAATAGACATTGGGTGTTTTACTTGAAAGTAACCTTCAACTCAACGTAGTTTTTTTTTCTGAATTCAAAATGGCTTTGTTGCATGCAAGAATGTAGTTTCATTTTCTATACAGTCGTTCATTGATAAATGAACATAAACATAACACATAGTTTAGGTTATACATTGCATAAAGCCAAAAAAATAATATATATATATGTGTGTGTGTGTGTGTGTGTGTGTGTGTGTGCAGTGTTATTTCATTTTAAATGTCAAAAGGCTTTTGTGTCTCCGGGTATTTTCTTTACTGTGGGAAATAGTTCCAAATGGCTCTTTGAGTGGTAAAGATTGCCGACCCCTGGAGTTTGAATTCAAAATTGAACTGAATTCAATAAAAAAAAAGTTTTTTTGTTATTTTAGATAAACAAGAAATAGGAAATTGTACCTAGTTAATTTAAATACCATTTTTTGCCAATTCTAATGCAAAGAACTAAATCATTTAAAAAAATAACGTCGTAAAACGATCAAATTTAGAGAAAATATTATTGTCAAAGGTTATCATCCTAAGCACTCTATTTGCAAAGTCTTCTGTTCTTCTGTGTTCTTAATGAAATAATGAAGTAACTTTATTGCAGAGTTATGATCTCTAAATTGATCCTATTTATATAAAAAGTAAAAAGAAATACCACCAAATAAATACACTACTCATTGAATAATGGTAACTGTGTTGGTCATGATGAAGCGTTGTAAAGTATCTGACATGTTGATCAGAATCATAACCAAAGAACTCCTACAATACGCGGGTAAGCAAATTGAGCTTAGTGCCGACTTCTCACATATTTCAGGTTCACATCCCCTCAGGGCCCTGCTGGGAAAATTGTCCTTCACTCCTAATCTGCTGTATATACTCAGAGCCCTGGCGCGTTTTGCGCTAGTGCAAAAAGAACTCGCAATAAGCCTACACGCTGGCTACAAGGAAGGACCTAATTCATTCGGCCCCTGACAGCTAAATAAATTACGGTGGTTTATACTACACGCTCTGTTACCGGGCCGGTGACTCGAGGTGTATTCAGTTAGCACTTAAGTTTCAGGTAAGTCTTGAACTACATTTAACATTCACATCTAAAGTATATAAGCGATGTATTTGCTTTTATTTACCACTATAGATATAAAACGAATATACCGGGTATTCTAAAGATAACATGTTTCATTTCCTCAGTCGCAGAACCTAGACGTGCGAGGCTGTGGAGGAAAACTCAGGAGACAAGTGAATATCAGATAGCTCTGGGTTTCAAGAGTCTTTGTCGGGAAAAAAATACAAAAGAAAAAACAACCCAACACTCTTAATGGAACCCACAGATAACAAACGCCACTTTGACTCTGCAAATCCTAGTTCAAGTGATATGCCGGCTCAGTTATTCTCTCTTATGGGGGGGTAGGATGCAGGTTTCAAAAAAGCAGACTTGGAGGTTTGGGGTGGGGGGGGTATGTGGAGGAAAAAAAAAACAGGCGAGAGTCGTTCCTGCCAGTTCACCCCTCCCTCCTTGTTGTGTACCGCTGACACCTGACCACACCCCCACCACTAAACCGTTTTGTGTGACAAACTGTTTTGTCAAGATGTATGCCAACGTCTTGTCAATGTTTATAAAAAAAACTGCTCCCAGATAAATGATGGATTCCAGAATCTATAACACACACATTCCATATTTGTAAATTATAATGTACATTTATAGGATACATATTAAAAAAAATTTAATAAAAAATTTTTTAAAAACCTTACTAGTAAAACAGCACCCTCTTTCAGGAAGTCTGTGAACTGTTTTCCAATAATGCAGCTTAGCCATTGCAGTATGTAAAACATTCATATAAACATATAAACATTCACACCTGCTGCGATTTTATTGGAGGTTTCCAGTCACTGTAATATAAGCAGTGTTGGGGATTAACTAGTTACATGTAACAGCATTAGGTAATTTAATTACAAAATAAATGTAACAGTAATAGGTAAAAAAAAGTTACTGAAAAAAATATGTAATTAAATGACAATTATAGAACCCATTTTTTTATGGAAAGTAATCAAAAGTTATCAGTGACTTTACATTTATAAAGTAATTATTACATTTTGAAGAGGGTCATTTGTTATCTGAAGTCCATTACATTTCCAAAGTAACCTTCCCAACACTGCATAAAAAAGTAAGACCTGTCACATGACCACATTTTATCTTGTGATTTGACGTTATGGATATGAATTTCCCTTTTATTTCGTGCCACAAGTTTCCACAGGAAATATTTTCGGTGCTTCGGACATTTTTCGTTCTGACGGTTCTGACAGCAGACGCCACATTTCTGCTCTCTCATTTGTTATTGATTATTATTTTTGTAATTGTCAAGCACTATTACTCAATATTTAAGCAGGAGAATTTTTTCATTGCTTTATATTCTGAAAGCTACTCGCTATTATAAACCATCATGGTTCCTTCCAGGTAAAATGCAGTAAATGCATTCCCCCGGTTAATCAAGGATACTGCGTTCATTAGGACACACATTCATTACAGTATAACCCTTTATTTCCTCCCTTATTCTTTGATAGAAATGAGGAATAAAAATAAAATTTGGCATTTCTGTCAACACTTACCAATTATGCCCTCTGTTGCTATGGATAAGAATCATGCTGAGTGAAACAAAACAAATTGAGGAAATTCGTTTCCTTAAACACAAATCAACAGATTAAATCTCGTGGAATCACATGAGACAGTGTTGTACTACAAACTCATCAGATCTTGACACATCTGTCTTCATTGTTAGTCCTTGGAATAAGTCACTCCATATTGGTGTCCAGTTAAACTTTTTCGACTTCTTGAATGGACACACCCACACCGACGGACACTGCAGTCACATCGCCAAAAGTAATTAGCTTTTAATTTCATGGTCTTTGGTCCCAGAGTGTCGCTGTACTGTATGCGTTTTATTACTTTTGTCTTAATTGGGTGCTAGACTTAATCGTGGGTTTATTTTGGATTCACTTCTATCAAAATTTCACTAAATGATTAAAACATTTATCCGTGCGCATAAGTGGAATGGAAAAATGACTTGCATTAATGAAGCTCCTTTTACTGTACACTACATAGATTTGTAGGCGGTTGTCAAAAAGGTTGGCAAATATTCCTTTTTTTCAATCTTGATAAATAAGGTCTAATAAGCAAGAGGAAAAATATTGGGCGATACATTTTCAAAACATAGCAGACGCCATCCTGAATAAGATTCAAACCACTTGTGAAACCTGATGCTTCGCCTTACAGCAGAGAATGACAGTTTTTGTGAAGTTCTCGTGAAACTTCAGAAATGAACATTTACAGAAGATATGGGGGGGGGGGGGGGCGACGAACGAAATAAGGACTTTCCGTGAGCTTCGGCGTCACTCTAATAGGTTTTTTTTTGTATCAGCTGTTTCAGGCTCTGTAAATGTCAGTACACTTCGTGACAGTTCTGGAAATTCCAACATACAGCTGTCCGCACAGCATTTTAAAAATGTATAGTACACTGACAGACCTCCGTTATAAAGACGACAAACATTTTTTGCCGAGGAACATTTTTATTAGCTGTGCATGCTGAAGATATATCCAATTCGTTCCTTCTTCTCAAAGCGCTTGCTAATGAGTAAGGAGTGTGAGGTCGCATAGAAGTGGTGCATGAAGCATGTATCTTTCAAAGCAAGTAAGAGGTCAAGGCTTAGAAATATTGTTTGTCAGTTTTACAAAGGATTACAGTCCTTGCTATTGAACTCCTTATGGAGAGACTTTTTAAGTGTCTGATGAACTAAAGCCACTTGATAATTCAGTTTTATTATTCCGCTGGGTAACAACAGACATGCAAGAATAATGTTTTTAATCAAACTTACTCCAGTACACAAAGACTGAACAAGAGCCACATTGAGCGTGTTAAAAGCGCTACAAGCTTTAAGCTTGCATTAAAAAAAAAACATCCTTTTAAAAAATGACAATAAATAATTCATAGTGTAGAAAACCAAATGACTGAAAATGGCAAATGTTTTGACAGAATACATGTGCCAGATATCGACAGTGTCTTCAAACAGCACCAGCAGCTCCTGTTTTACACCCTGTTCTGTAAAAGAGAATAACAATAATTTTCAACATTGTCTGCAGGTAGCAAATGTTCTGCACTGTCCTCATCACAATCAATAATTAATTATACTCATTCACTTTAGCGGGCGCATAGAATGCGGACGAACTCCTCGGCTACCATTTTCGTAAACCCCATAACGTACTGCAATCAAAATAACAACCCTCCACCTGGAGTCTCTATTAAAAGCCGCAAATAACGACTGCAGAATTAAGTGGGATTATTATAACCAGCGACTAATGGGCGTCAATTTTACTGTTTGACAACAAACATTTTGCAGGTTAACCGAATGCTGAATCCTTCATGCTTCAATGGTTTGAAGTTTAACACCGCGAATGATAGTGAGGGCAGGAATCATTATGTATGGCGAGAGAACAAGACAGAAGGCTGTAGCAAAGCCATTACAGCATTAACACTTGAAATTTAACAGACAAACAAAAAAGATTTTTATTCCTATAATACATTTGCATCATTATAATGGACGAGACATATAGCTATTCGCATTGCTAGTTAATTCATTAATTTGGTATAAGGGGTGTAAGCAAATATCGCTACATATAAACATCACAATATTTTGTTTGACTATCATTTACTGACCTTCAAAGCCCCTTCCCCTCAATTTCATTAATAATATACATATATATAATTAAAATGTCAGATTTTCTGCCATTAATCATACATGAATTTATTTTTCATACACGATTAATGGCAGAAAATCTCGAACATTTTAAAAATATAGATATTAACCAACTTGAGAAGAAGGGGATTTGAAGGTCAGTTGGAAGTGGTAGGTGGGCTTCTTCTGCATATAAATTGTTAAAAATGCTTATCCCAAATTAGATTATCCCATTTAATGAAGTAGGCTAGTGGAGTATGAAAGGGACATCTGTGACAACTGGATTTGCCAGATCTCTCAAACTTGTGTTAACCGTTTAGTTACACCTTTTTTTCTCCTTCCTCAAGCTACTATAAAACATCATGTCCCGTTTAGACTAAATGTGATATCCAAGAGACCATTTCTGTAGACCATTTTAGATGAGTACATATGGGGCAGAAGTATGAATATACTAGTAAGGTTGTATGTACCAAATGGAGAAAAATGGAATGGAAAAAACTAAATGTTGTCACTGAAAGATTTCCACTGAAAAAAGCTATTGAATATAAAATCATTGTAGAAAATCGATACTCGATGGCAAAAACGCTTGCCGACACATACAGTAGCCATGACATTCATATGTCCTGTCGGAATACTTTCCATTCCAGGTTTAGTACCCATTTGCTGTTATAATTTACTCTACTTTTCAGGAAAGACTTTTCACTAGATTTTGGAGCAGGCCTTTGAGGATTTGCCCATTCAGCCATAAGAGCATTAGTGAGTTCAGGAACTAATGTCAGGTGAAAGGAAAAGACCTAAAGCACAGGGTTCCACTCTTCCTCTGAAAGTTTGGAAAACAATGTTTACATAGACCTCACTTTGTATAAACATATTTCATTTTTTAATAGAAGTATAATGAAATTTTAACATTATCATATATAAAAAGTTATTTAGTACAACATTCTCCCACCTTTGAGGTTTACGTGTTTGTAGAATGGTCAGTACAAGTGCAATGGTAGAAAACATGTACGGTTCGGTGAAAAAAGCATCTGCCTGGTTTAAATATACAAATTTATATTTATTTAACATGAAAATAAAATTGCTGCAATGTACTCGTATCTGAATAGTACCAATATATTAAACAGGCATAAATAAATTTGATTACATGAAATGAAATAGATACCATTTGAATACAGATGTTTGTGTGTGTTTTACTTTTTTAATATTTAATATTGTACTTAACTGTTCCACTTATTTCAGCATACTTTAAAAATGTCTGCATTTAAGAAACATATGATAGTTCTTTATTTATTCATCCATTTTATTTATTCATAAATGAATTTATTTTAAAAGAAATTCTTAAATCTGCAAAAAGCAGAAAAAGCATTCATTCACGGCAAAAGTATCCATATCAAGCATTTTCACATGAAAAGTTAAAATATTTTTTTCAGGGACAAATCGAGTCGTCACTGTACAGTGATGACTAAACCAGCAATGCGGTCCCACATTTGCAGTGTTTGGCAGGTGCTCTTATCCTGAGCGACTTACTACTGTGCAACTGAAGGTTAATGGCCTTGCTCAAGGACCCACTAGGGGCTGCTTGGTGGTGGGATTTGAACCTGCAATCTTCCGGCCCAGAGCCTAATGCCTTAACCACTGCGCGACTACCTCCCTGAAATGTTCGTGAGGAAACTCATCTATGTCCAGTTTCACCCCTGAAGGTCAGACGTCCACAAAGGCTTGGATTTATAGGCTACATTCTATTTCCACTGGTCAGCGCTGTCACAATCACTCCAGTATTGGGCTATTTGGCAGTAGAGTGGTGCGACACTACATGCCCTCATGCCTGTGTTACCTTCTGACTCTCCATTTCCTAAACCTGTCATAGCTGGACCTCCCAGAATCTCAACATGTACCCTGATTATGATGTGCATATGCTAAGCTGTATCCAATGCAGGATGCGTAATTTCTTTATTTCTTTTTTGTAGCGCTTATGTACTCCTTTTGCCTGATCTATTTTCCCCTCGACAGACTCTCTTGGGAAGGGGCATAACTCAGTGGTTACGGTGCTGGGTTATTGCTCAGAAGCCTGGGGGTACGGACCCCAGTATCACCAAGCAACCACTCTTGGGTCCTTGAGAAAGGCTCTAAACCCTCTGTGGTCCAGGGGCGCTGTATTATGGCTGACCCTGCGCTCTGACCCCAGCTTCCAAAAACAGGCTGGGATATGGCGAGAAAGGATTTCACTGTGCTGTAATGTATGTGCAACAAATAAAGGCCTTTTCTGTTTGGATCTCTGCATGTCTGGGCCGATATCTCGTCATGGACGAGCTTGATTCCAGTAAAACTGAAACGTCTCTTCAGCCCATGCTATTTATCTCTATGGAAAATAATTTGATCTCAGCTTCGGCCCCTGATTGCTCCTGAGTAGCCTGGAACAGAAACTGACGAATTCTCTTGATTTTGCACAGGAGAAATCGACATGTCAGATTAGCAATATTAGAAAAAAGACTGCACAAGGGTACATATTCAGTCCCGTGTGATCACAAGACTGGACTGTTGAATCTCGCTCTCAGGAGGTCTACCACTGACAGCCCGCTGCAACCGATCCAGAATGCAGCCAAGCACCTGTTTTTCAACCTCCCATAGATTCTCCCACATCACTCTTCCAACCCCACCCCACTGCTACTCCCCCTCCACTGTCTTTCTGTATCTGCCCGCATCAGATTTAAAACACTGATGCTTGCCTACAAAGCCAAAAATGGACCCCCTACCTTTCAGCACTTATCTCAACCCGCACTGCTCCACTCTCTCCAATCCTGATGCTCCATTTCTTCATTCATTCATCCTGATGCTCTATTTCTGTTTGGTACTGCTGCACTTGTGACTCATTGTGTCCTGTAGAGACAACCTGAAAATTTCCACTGCCCAAAAAAAGCCCATGCCCCCAAACTCACCTCACCTAGACTTCAGCAGATAATCATAGCAGAACTCAGTACCTCAGAACCGTAGCATACGGTGTTCTACTTATACCACTGATATCAACATGCTCAAATTAAACTGACTCTCAACAACACTTAGTCTTGGTTTTGTTCTTGCTGGAACCTACAGCATATCCCCAAACTGCCGTTTCAGCTGTGGCGCTTTAACAGACGGGGTGGAATCAGCTGATTCAGCTGTTTGTTTTTAGTGATTATCTGGCTCTTACTACCTTCTGCCAAAATTACATAGCACAGATTGCGAGGCATTTGAAAAGCACTGAAATCTGTCACTCCCATCGTAGGAAGTTTGTGAATTCCGTCAGACTCATCAGTTTATTTCAGTAAACAAGCTTTTGGCACCTTTAAAAAAAAAAAAAAAAAAAGGAAAGGAAAAGTAAAAAATATTCAGAGGGTCCCCCCCACCCCCCAACAATGCTGTATTGATGTTGTTCATTGTCATTTTCCCTGCATGGACTGAGCCTTTGCTTCATTGTCTACACTTAACAAGTGTTCACCAGACAAGGGACTGCTCTGTGCGTGTTCAGCAGGGCGAATTCTCCCGGCTTTGTACTTTTTAATAAAAGTACTATACGAGGTATATTTTCATGGTAATAAACAGCAAAATTATTTACACTGGCAGGGTAAGAAACGCTACACTTCTTGTTTAATGTGATAGCTTGCGCCGCAGTACTCCGGTAGTTCAATCATGGTAATAATAAAACAATAGTTTACATTTCATTCACCAGCCATTTTAACAGGAACACCTGCACCTCAGCTCATTCGCGCAATTATACAAACAGTCGATCATAAAATCATGCAAGAATTTCAGCACATGTTCACATCTAACTTTAGAATAGGTAGGGGGGGTTTCTGATCTTAACGACTATGAGAATGGCTTGTTGGTGCTCGAACGCTGAAGAAAGTGGGATTTGCCATGTGCGGTCATCTCTAGGGTATTTCCCAAAAAAAAAAGTAAATGTCAATGGAGAGGTGAGATGAGAATGGTCAGACCGCCTCAAACTGATGTAACTTGAATATTAACTCCTGATAGCTATGTTGAGATCTAAAACATGCTGAACATTTGGGTAGACAGGATACAACACCAGCGCTGTCAGCCACAGACAGGAATGTGATGTTAGAGCGCGCACATATTTAGTAAAACTGTTTTAGTGCCCCCTTGAGGCCACCAATCTGCCTCCTAGCCCTTCTGTAGACCTTGCTCTACCTTCCTGAGCATCATTCTCCTCTCTAACCTTGTCGGAGAGCATTGTTCCCCGGTCAGATGACATTCCTCCAGTGGTCTGTGTATTGAAAGATGCTCTATTTTCATGCTCTGCCTTTGGTAATTTTTTTTTTTAAACAGGACCCTCATATCATGGTGGGCTCTTTGTAATGGTGTGTCAGAAATCGAGCATGAAAGGAGAGGGTTGGGGAATTCTCGATGTCAAACCATTCAGACCTGTTTTTTTTTTTTTTCATTTTAAATCAACGCTACTATTTTTGTTAGCGTGCGACACGTCTATTGACGCTATGACAGTTTGAAGAAAAATGCTCGGAAATATAACACTAGGGAGTCAAGCATATAAAAAGTATTCAAATAAACAGCATTGTTGTTTCTTTTCATTATTTAAGATTTATGAATGGTCTGCCTTAGTTTACACATTCCCTTTTTTGCTCCAGAAATTCAGGCACACCATTCCAGCACACATCTCTTACTTAAATTCTTGTGTGGGTTGTGTGTGTGGTGGTTGAGTGTGGTGTGTGAAGAGAGAGGGGAGCACAAGTGATATAGCTTGCAGAGTGTGCAAAGCTTGTAAGACACACACACCGTGGGGGGGGCGTGAACTCGCTCACAAACCGTGATTCCGTGAGGGACCTTTCTCTGCTGTTTTTCCTTTTTTTTCTTTTGTTTTTTGGAAGTGTGGTGAAAAGTGCAGACTGAATCAGCCAACTCCTGAGCTGTGCTAAAATTGTCTCCTTTGCACACACACACACCATATGTGTCCTACACAGAGATTTAATATCATAAACAAAATGCAATACAGGTTTTTCCATATCGTCATTGATCTTCTACCGCTTTATTCGACTTCTCTCTCGGGTCACGGAGAGCCTGTGCCGATCTCAGGCGTCTTCGGGCATCAAGGGGTAGGACACACCTGGATGGATCCAACCATCGCAGGGCACACACATTCACATTCAAACACTAGGGACAATTTACCAAGGTGCAATAACCCCGTACATGCCTTGGACCGAAGGAAACCAGACAACCCGGAGGAAAAAAAAAATCCCTGAGTCACAGGGAGAACATGCAAACTCCACACACACAATGGGACGGGAAACGAACCCGGACAGTTGTGGTGTGAGGCGAATGCTAACCAATAAGCCACCTTGCCCCCGTTTTCAATAACTTGAAAATCTAGAAAAAAATTCCTAATTTCCTTTGTCTTAGATTTGACAGAATATTTAAACTCCGAGTTACAAATAATTTAGAGAAACTGATTCAACGTTATTGAGCTCCATGTCAGTGCCAGAGGTGCCATTTTAGGCCAAATTAAAGCTTCAAAGTTGCTAAAATGACAGACTTGCACGTACAAATACAGTGCTGGGTTTTTTTTTTGCTACACTTCATAATATTCTAAGCTGTTAGAACTCAGAGCTCCTCCACAAAACACAAAGATTGTAAGCATTTATTAAGACTAATAAAGGTACGTCCTTTCACATACAAATGATGTATTATTGCATTACAACCCAAACTATATGAGAACCAATACAGAACACTTTACTCATCCCATATATACATGCAAACATGTACATACACAGAGGTGAATAGCACCAAAATGGTTTCACCAGGTTGTAAGCACCAGGAAAGCTTATTTAAGCAATGGAATGTGAACTACTTTCATAGAGGCTTATGATATGCTTTCAACATTCAGTGCCCATCAATGGGCATTAATTAAAAATGTTCTTTCTCGTTTCATCTCCTTTAAAATATTCACAAAGCATGTAAGCCCATCAGATGTGCCTAATGCAAGCATTTTTTTCTCTCTCTCTCTCTTATGTCACTAAAGAACCTGTTAAACAAGCAGGCTGAAACTGAACAGATGGATGACTGGGTAAAAATTGCTGGAGATTTAAATTTTCTGCTTTCCCAGGTCTGCTTACAATAATGGATACCAAACAAATGTTTTACTTTTATTTTATGATTTTTAAAGCACGAGTGTACATTCATATTAAAGTTATTACTAATTAATACAAATGCTTTAACCTCACTATGTTAATAATTTTCAATCATTCATAAATTCATTCATTTTCTACCACTTTATCCATCTTCCCTCTGGTCACGGGGAGCCCTGGATGGAATGCCACCCCATTGCAGGGCACACACACACACATTCATACACTAGAGACAGTTTTCCAAGGTGCCAATCAACCTAGCGTGCATGTTTTTGGACCGGAGGGAAACCGGAGAACAAACCAGGGGAGAACATGCAAACTCCACACACACATGGCCGAGATGGGAATCGAACCCGTAACCTGGCGGTGTGAGGCGAACGTGCTAACCACTAAACCACCGTGCCAGTGTTAATCATTTTAGATTTGCCTAAAAATTTAGTTTTGATGCAAATCATTCTTTCATCAGATGTAATAGTAAGTCACCTGAAATGCTTTTCAATTCACAGATTTGCCTTTTAAAGAGTACAGATTTGACACAGATGACTTCTTAATATGCTTTAGGCCATCGTTCATGTTGTGCAGAGAAGAGGGTGAATACAGAGTCAATAGTCCTATTTTGGTTACTACCAAACCAAACTCCTGGACAAATTAGCATTATGGCAAAACATACTCAACTGAGTAAAGAAAAAAAAAAGACAGACCATCATTACATTAACAAATTACACACATAAAAGGTGTTAAAAATGCTGTAAACAAAGAATTACTTTTATCAATGAATGAAATGCAGTGAATGAACAAAAGAGAAATCAAAATCAAATCAATATTTCGTGTGGACACCTTTTACCTTCAAAACAGCAGCAATTCTTCTAGGTACATTGCACACACCTTTTGAAGGAACTCGGTGATAGACTGTTCCATCATGGAATCTTCTGTGGATGTAGACGTTCTCACATCCTTCGTCTCTTCATGGAATTCCACACACACACTCCATGATGTTGAGATCAGGGCTCTGTGGGGGTCGTGCCATTACTTCCACTACTTCTTCAAAAAGGTAGTAACACCAAATATTGATTTAATGTAGATGTTTCTTTTGTTCATTCACGTTGCATTTTGAAAATCGACAAATTACAAAAGCATTATTATATTTCTGAAAGCATTCTTTGTTTACAGCACTTTTTCCACATTTGCCTAAAACTTTTGCACAGTACTCATTCATTCATATATATATATTAGAGAGATATTTTATATATATATATATATATAGTATATATAGATATATATATATATATATATATATTTGATGGTTGCGTAACTATTCATTCCCTCATAAACCATTTTTGGCAGAAATTGCAGGAGAAAGTCTTCTGGACACCAATTATTTTGCTCGTTCCTTTTGGGAAAATTGCTCAAGCTCTGTCTGAAAGAAAACTGTTGAACAAGAATGGTCAAATCTTGCCTCAGAATCTCAGTAGGATGGAAGTCTGCACATCGATTGGCATATTCTAAAGCATCTGGATTTTTCTTTTGAACCACTCCAGCTTTTGCAGTGTGTCACTTTTTTTGTTTGTTTGTCTGGGTTTTTGTTTTGTTTTTTTTTCACCTCGAAAAAGGATTGTCCATTATTTGTCTTCAGTTTCTCAGTCCATGCTGATGAAACGGATTCCCACAAGATGCATTGAAAAGTGTTGTGCTTTATTCCAAGGCAAAAATGGTTTATTTTTGTTAGTATGTTTGTTTCTTTTGATTCTTCCTACTCGTATAGTCCAAGATTCTGGGCTAGCTGGTCTGAAGTTTTCTTGTTAATAACTTCTCCCATCTGACTTGTTGATCTCAGACAGCCTCCTATAACCAGAGTTGCAGTTGTGCCATCATAGATTCTATTTTCTATATATAAATTATTTGTTTTGTTTGTAATATTTTTATAACGTGTTTTTTTTTGGAATTTGACCTGTTCTGATAAGCCTGCATGATTTTTTTAACGTCTATTCTGTCAGACTCTTTGAGCTTCCAACAGCATCGCTAGTTCTTCTCAGACCACTCGAGACTCTCGCCGAATACACATGGACTCCATCCAACTAATTATGTAGATTATGATGGTGAACGGTTGTACCAGAAGTAATTTAGGTTGTTCACAACAAAGCGGGTGAATGCGGACGCAATTATAGTTCTTTTTTTTCCCCTTCAGTTTTTAATTGTATAGAAACGTGTAAACGATATCGATTTCCAAACATTAGCATTACGAGCTAAACGGCAACACCACAAAATGGAATGGTTCAAGGGACAGGAAAGTCCCAATCTCCAAAAGTGATGACCTCCGTTAGACACACTAACAAGCACACAGCAAATATACAACTAGCTGGTTATTTAGCCGATTCCCACATCACCAGAAGCCATAACCCTGTTGGATATTGGCACTATCAATCAAAAGCACTTTCTGTCCTATGCTGGCACAGACGGCTCATAGGTACTGCCTTATGCACAGACAGTCATGGGGCTTCTTACCAATGGAGTTTATATTCACAATATATTCACAGTTCAATGACAATAAATGCCGAGAAGAAAAAAAAAGGCCTGATGCCGATACAAAGAAAGTGTACATTCATTTAATCTTAATATGTGCGACTTTTTTGTTGTTGTTGAACAAATATGAGTAAAATATTGTTTTCCCCGTTTATAATAAAATCTTGACAAATTGATCATTTCGAGCCTCTTATTATTTATGTTTCCTGAGCACCACAAAAACGATCGGCGAAGTTATTTCTTGTCTCAGCTTTTATTTTAACCCAACATTGTTTGGATCATCGATGATATAATCCTGCTTTAATGATCATTGTGCTGATTGATTGTGCTGTAATCTTGTGTTGTAGTTTAGTACAATACGTGTGAAATCACATTAGTTACATGTGATGCTAGTTCAGGTACTTTACTGTATGTTGTTTTGTATGTATGTTTTATTTTTGTATTTATTGATCCCTTCTAAAAGAGGGATGACATTGCAATTTGAATAAAAATAAACTCCTAATCTTGGTGTTCAATTCAGTATCTAGTTCATAGTGTTGATTGAAAAAGTTGATTTGTACATTGCATACAGTGATGTCAAATCATGTGTTTATGTATATGTACATTATGGGTGGGTTGGTGGGTGGATGGATGGACAGGCTAATTGGTTGATTTTTGAACCAATGCAACCAAGTCCTCTTTCCCATCTTTATGCATTTGTATATACTGTGAAAGTCAACTTAATGCAATTTTGCTATTACTTAATGCCGTTCCGCCCAACAAAATGCAGTTTTTTTTTCCTAAGCATAGCTTTTTTTTATGTCAAAAGCGCAGATAAATATTATCTGTAAATGATAACCAACCATTGATCGCTTTGACATTTCTCAGACTTTGACAGACCTCTGTATTAAAGCAGTACTTCTGTTTTTTTTGTCCAATAAAGAAGTCATTGAGACTGCTCTATTCATGCGATGAAAAGATGAAGTGTTTATCACCTTGGACAACATGAGAGGAGGAGGAGGAACTAAAGTAAACACTTTGCAAAGTGCCAATGCTGAGGGAATGGATAACATTACAAAAACAGTCAAATAGGAATAAAAAAAAAAAAAAAAAGAAACTAACGACAATTTTTCCCCTTTCAAAGTCAGTGTGGCTTTTGGGGGTTAAAAAAAAAACAGCCTTTTCTGTGCTTCTGGTTCAAAACAGTCAGAGATTGATCATTCCAGAGAGGTGAAGCAAGTTCACCTCACTCAGTAGTGTCAAGGGGGAAGAAGAGCTTCAGAGTGTGGTGATTCATTATCAAGTGCACAGACCCTAACATTTCCCTGAGCTTGAAATAAAAGACAAGAATATCTATGAAGAAATAGCAATAAATGATTTGGGAGATTGAAGGGGGGGGGTTGTTTCCGCTTAATTGGCATTATATACTTACAGCCCTTTCAACCGTTTTAACTAATATGCGTGTACGTGTCAAAACAAATACATTACGGCCTTGACGTCTCCCGGAATTAGTCTAAAAAATGTCTTTATTACTTTGGTTATGGGAATGAGAGTGTGGTGATGGATTGCTCAATCTATCTAATTCGGTTATGTGAGCAAGAGTGATGGTAGAGCCACAAGGCACATCATTTCCACAGTCGCTCAGCGAACTCTCCCCTACCTGGGGAGGAAATCCACCGAAACGACACAACAGCTCATTTCGAGGCAAGAAAAAAAAAAAAAAAGCTTTCTGTAAATTTGGTCGGAGTGTTAGACGGAGCTTGCAGATCTATCCAATTGCAATTATACTCTTGTTTTAATGATGCTGGGGAAAAGGAGGTAAGATTTAGTAAAAGCGAAGGCTGGGAAAAATTAAAGCTGAAGTTTCTATGTTGATTTGCTACGATTGAGCTGAGCTACGCTGCTGCAGTGCGTGTAGTCTCGCAGAGTATTTATTCAAATGAACGAAAGCACTGCCAGACTGTACTGCACTGCAGCAGCTTCACATTAACGACACTCGACTTCTAACAAGTTAAATAAAAAAAAGGGGGGGGTCATTGCGCACTGTGTGTTAATCTTTCCCTTTCTTTTCAGAAATGCACAGTAATTGCATTTCAAACAAACAAAAAAAAGCAGGCAGCCATGCAAATGTTTCTTGGATGTCTGATCAGGCTGGTAAGAGTGTCAGCGGGCTGATATTGTGACAGGTATGGTCAGAGGAAATGCCATCTGGATTAGCACTGTAAGGACCAGCTCTTGAACTATTAAATGCCTAGCGCTGCACCCACTTATGCGGGTGGGATCGGCGGAGGCGGATCAGCGGTGCGACACGTTCAAGAGCAGTCGAAAACTGTTTGTTTTGCAATAGTCTTGCCAGGAAACAAGAAAGCGACGCTCAGATCCGCACCTGCTCTATGCCATTTACAACAACGCCTTGCAGGATTCTTTAACTAAAAGAGTTATTTATCTAAAGGGGGTTTTATATACTACGTAAGGACTAATAATGGCAGAACGGGGCAGAGGCAGGCTGGAATAAGTATCAGATGGTTCCCCTCCACAGGGAGCTTGGCTGCGGTGCACCGCTGTTGGCAGCGTTATCTACGCACAGCCCCTGTGCATTTCACCGCTGCTCAAAGATAAGTTTGGGCCATGACAAATGAAATGCAGTGGGAGAGAGGAAGAAAAAAGGAAAAAAAAAAAAAAAAAAAAAGGGGAGTGAGAGGGGGAGTGGAGAGTACCTTCAACACCATGCAGGCCCCACAGTCAGTGGAGCCAAAGGCTTTTTTTCCTAATAAATCACCGCAGAGGAGGGGAAAAAAAAAATCACCTTAATTTCTTATGCCGGAGACAACGTGCAGGGACCACAGGCTGGCACAATGCACAAAAGTGTTTGAAGATCAAACCCGCTAGATTACATTTCATCCTAAAACGGTTAGACAGCTGGAAACGGTGGAAGCGTGCCGTCCGCGAACTGCAACGGTTCAGTCAATATGCATATTAAAGTCCTTTGACAAATTGTCTCTTTTTATTATTTTAATGCCATGCCAAAGAAAAGGAGATGATGAACAAGTACAAAATATACCTTAATTAAAACTGCCGACTTCACTTTTCTCACCTTAGCACAGCTGTTGCTCAGATGCGGACTGTAGGTCGGCGTTTTATTTTTTTTTATTTTTCTTCCCCCAACTCTGATTATGATTTAATCAATCATTGCGATGACAGCTCGGTCTGAGGAGGCTCGCAGCATGTTTCCTTCGAAGCCTGTCACAACCCCTGCTGACTGATAGAGACCCTTCTTTTATCAGTGCGTGTGTGTGTGTGTGTGTGGTGTGCGAACTTGTGTGTGTGTGTGTGTGTGATTTTAACGTCGACAATGATTTGCATCTGCAGTGAAGCATTTAAGAGTGGCAGGAAAGGATGATTCGAGGTCTGTGTGAATGAGGGACAGCATGTGTCACTGACACTGTGCCAAGATGACCATCGGGGGGGGGCGGGCGGGGTGGGAGCTTGGGTTGCGGGGGGGAGCTTAATATTTCTCGCACCGAGGTATGTAGTTAATCATTAGGTCTTGCTTCCATGTACCTTTGTGATTGAATGGTTATTGCACAAGGTTCTTAAAGTCGCAGTGGGACACTGGGGCACTCATTATTCTCCCCCCCCTTCAACAAATCCCCAAAACAACAGTTCAAACTCCCTGGACAGAGACTGATGAATTTGCTTCAAGTGTTAATTCTCAACCACTGGTGTGATTCACAGACCAGGACTCCACACCTCCGGTGCTTATGACAGATTGGGCGGTAGAGCTTAAATCATAGGCTAATGGGCCTGTTATGGAGGAATCCGAGCCATGCATCTGGCGCAGCGTGTGGCTCATGAGCCGCTTCATCTGTTACAATCTGCGAAGTGTAGCTATATACACACATTAATGCAGAAGTGGGAAGAGTTGTTGCAGCCAGAGGAACCGGGGACAAATTTACAACTTCCGCTTTGCCAGGTGCACCTTCTCAGCATCAGGCTAGTGGATTCGTTGTGCTGATAGATGCAATCCTATGATTCATGGCTCCCGGTTGGGAAAAGCTGGCACGTGGCAACCCTCGGGAGGCTTTACACAATCGTAGAGCAACACGATGCTGATTTGCACGCACATCTGGGACACCTTCGGCAAGCTTTTAGCCTGTAGTCCATGTAAAAAAGTGATGGGCGGACAAATTGAAAACTTGTTCTAAAGCCTGCTGGAGGCTGATTAGTAAAAAAATCAAGGGACGTAGCTTAGATCGGTCCCTTCATGAGTTCGGTCTTAATGGGGGCAGGACACTCGAGTTTGTGATCTCTTTGAGAGATAAACTGAAGGAAAATACCATGGGCTACTTGGAGACAATAAGACATCACAGTACTTAACCTACAAATCCTTATAGCTATGCGGTTTTACACCATTACATAATTTAATTACAAAGTAAATGTAACAGTAATTCATTACATTTACTGAGAAAAAATGTGTAATTAAATTAGTTACTTATGAAAATGTTAAAGATTACAAAAAGGTTTCCATCTGAACAATTTCCTGTATCAATCTGCTACAGGTTCATTTTGAAAAAGATAACCAATTTGTTTTCGAGGGTTTTGAAACTTTTTTTCTTAGAATGTTAACTTAAAGTGCCACCTAGTGGACAAATGAAAGTAATTTAAATGTAATCAGTTACTTTACTTTTATAAAGTAATTGAAAAGTCACACTACTTATTACATTCTGAATAGGGTCATTTGTAATCTATTACATACTATATATAGATGTAAAAGAGAGGTAGAGATAGAGATATATATATAGATATAGATAGAGAGATATATATAGATAGAGAAATAGATAGATAGCGATATATATATATATGAGAGAGAGAGAGAGAGAGAGAGAGAGATTCTCTCTGTTGCAAGCACTCAAACATGGCTGTCAGTTCTACATGTTCTGCAAAGATAGCTGGTCGTATTTTAAGGTTAATTATTCCTAGTGGACTGTGGTAAGTATTAATCACTGAGTATTTTTAGTCTTTGCCTTCATTTTGTGATGGGTTACACCAGGCGGCTCATAGCGAGTGTGTGTCATTTTCTCACAAGTACACAACACAGAGAGGGAAGTATTCTGAAACGCCTACTTAAAAATGGTATCTATATCGAACAATGCACTTGCTATCGAGAAAGCGTAATATGGTAATATAAAACTAATATAAAATAAATAAATGCAGCAAAAAGCTTGTGTCTATCAGGCATAGAAAAGGACTCAAGTTTCTATAGGTAGCATGAAAAAAAAAGATTGCATGCCTTGTATGCCTCTGGGACCGGATATTTATTCTGAACCAGGAAGTGGCTTGGTGCCTTTTTCCGAGGCAAAGAACAAGCTGGGGTCAATTGGAGTGTCATTCAGTGCCATTAAATGGGAAAACAGCAGGCAATACTCCCTGAGTCCGTGGCACTCAGTGGCACACAGCATTTAGCGGCAGGATGTGGAGTAAATGGAAGAGGTTTGAACAGAGGCAGAGAAAAGGTCAGAGCAGTGTCATTCACTCAGCCAAGTAGAATGGAAGATGTTCAACTATACAGAGGCCCTTCCTGCATTCTTATCTAAGCCAGGACTGTGCTATACATCCCAGCCATTATTTGTTATTAAAGTATTTGTTAGACTAGCATTAAGGATAACAAGTGCACACTGGATTGCATAAGAGCTCATTTTACAATAACCCAAAAAACAGTATTAGACTTAAACCCTGACAGTCCAGAGCTGCATATGTTTCTGTATATACCACGACACTGAAATCTTGTTTTTGAAGATGTGAACTGTAACGTTAATCTTAACATAAATTATTTATTTTCATCTGCTTTGTAACGCATTTCTATGGAAACACTTGCGAAATGAAGTGCAACTCTAAAATGTCTATTTCAGAACCTGCGGCATTATCAGTTTCCGTATTTCTGTACAGTTACAATTAAGACTGCACTTAGCCACTTAGTTAACGAATATGAAAATGCATCTGGTTTCCTTACATGCCCCTGTTTGTGTCATGGAGTGCACAAGAATCGTGCAAAAACAGGTCAAGAGCCTGAAATGTCAAACATCAAAATTAATGGGTGGTTTTGTGTAAATCACAAACCACTGAGATTCTGTTAATTTTATACAGACTACACAAAAAGTAAACAAGCTTCCAGGAAGGATATAGAAACTCAAATTTGTACTCTTTGAATGGATAAATGGCATGACGGCATAAAGCAGGCGTAAAAGGTGTTCCAGCTAAAGTGTGTATTATAATAGTAGCATCCTCGATGAACTTGAATTCATCATTACTCGCATGGTGTCCAATAGTAATCCATTTCAGGAATGGCTATTTTTCACTACAAAAACACACAAGATGCATTTAAGTGTTTGCTATTCGATGTGAAACCATATGGGAAGATGCAGAACCGAGATTTTGGAGATTCTGTATCACAGGGGAAGATTGGTGTGTGTTAGACGACGTCCGAGTAAAACTCTGGAGAAGTATTGCACCACACAAACACAGCGGCGCTAGCAGATGGCGTTGTTCATGAAACAAGTACCAAATATTGAACAAAAGCGCAAAAACAGGACGAGTATCTCAATATTGTTTGGAGAAATGCCTTTCCGATCGAGCCAAGCTGTCTGACGAGTGTCGGGTCGTGAAATATGCAGCGCTAACGATTTTTGCTCCGCGCCATTCACGATTGTCAAAAACTCCACGCTTATGAAGAACAGCAAATTCTCTTTCTTTCTCTCAAGTGACTATAGGGAACGGCAACGTGTTAATATTTACAGCAGTGCAAGGATATATATTAAATCAGCAGTATGTGATGACAAGCTAATAAGAGAGAGAGCCTGGCTCCTGACAAGAAAAAACAGAGATATGAAATTATACTTCTACTATATTATAAATGGCAAAGCGACACATGATAAATGAAAGGTCAAGATCATTTCAGGTTGAGAGAGCATTTATACCAGGGTTCCAGTTAGAGAGGCATATTTGGTGAAAAATTATGAAATCAATCAAAGACCCCTGAAAAACAAGTTAATGGCTTCAGGTGTGAGAGCTCCTGCCAAACCTGTGAAAGAACAGTCAGCTACAGACAGAATGATATTGAAAAGAGATAGAGAGAGAAGTTTTATGGAATGAGAACTCTGACATGACTGAATTCTCGACAAGGGCATAAATCAATAAAGGTTTACTAAATACATTTTAGATGCGAAAGGCCTGTTGGGCAACGTAACCCTCATAATCAGATAGATAATGACATTCAAATGTACATTTCATCAACGGCTACACAACAGGAACGCTAGGATCAGCGCCGACAGATTGGTAGCACATGGGTGATGTTTGGGTCTTGAAAAAATGTGCACAAAGGTAAGGGGCAAACGTAGGCCTGGACCAAGTAAGGGGGGGAATAGGAGGGGGGGCACTGTCTGCTACAATCATGAAAATAGGGATGGACAACTCCGAGTGACACAGTCAAGGGCTGGTACAAAACACAAGGAAATATAGAGCGAAGGGAGGACACATGTGTACATCACTAGCATAACATAGGACGAGTGAAATTCACACGGGAACAACACTAGTGAGGATTCAGACAAAAAACACACACAACAAGGCAGATCAAAAAAAGTGAAGGGAACACGCGCAGGAAAGGCTGTGGCGGGGGTCTGCTGACAGGAATATTAATTATCTGTGCAGTGCAAAAGAACATGGACTGATCACACGTGCAATTAGCATAAATACCGAGTACAAAACCGTGACTTCTGGTGTAGGGGACGTAATTGTGTTTGCAGGGAGAAAATGACTAATTGAAAGCTCAAGCAGAGCAAGGAAGCAGTGTAGCCGGGTCAAAAATAAAGAACCACAGTGGCATCTGGCAGGTCACAACCATACATTTTCCGCTTACACAACATGCAGGGTTTTCCAACAATTAAGATTTCATTTATTGAGCAGAATAAAGCTCTTATCAATTTTTAATTTTGTGAACCATTCATTAAAAAAGTTTATTTACATTTTTGATAAAATTATTAATGAAGAAAAAAATAACTGATTAGAAAACATGAAAAAAATGATAGGAGCATATGAAAAATATATATGTAGCTGTTCAGTCATTTGTGTGAAAAAAAAAATAAATAAAAATTATATTATTATATATATTATATATATAATATATATATTATATACCCACACACACACACACAACACACACCACCCCCACATGTATATATGTATGGTTTTTGTTTACACATTTTACATATATTCCTATTTAAATTTTTTCATGCTCTCTTTCTTTCTGTCTTAACTTCCTTCCTTCCAATCTTGTTCTTCCCCCCCCCACCCCCCCCCCCCCTAATACTATAGGCTAAACAAAAATCATTCTGATATCTCATTGCCAGCTGTTCTTGAGATCCCTTCCGTTGCAGTGTGACAAGAGAAATAACCAGCCAAGCTTAGAATGTGCTACTGTGTTACTTGATTTCTTTTGGAAGCTCATGACAATGTAAAATTAGTCATACTGTTGTTTGGTGGCAGCCCCAAGGCAGTGCCCTGACAGCGATAACATAATCAAAATAGGGTTTTCATTCTTTTGGAACATACACCAGATTAAGACGACGTCCAAAAATCAATGCAAAAACTGACAAAGGTGAATCAGTGTGGTTATGCGGAATACCATTTATTCTTTTTAATCCATATTGCATTTGTAGTAAGTGTACATGTTGCTGCAAGGTTTGAGATTTTGTTCCCCTGCAGAGGATGTGGTTATACAGAAAACACGGTTTTAAGATTCGTGGCCGTTTTCATTCAGGTCACGATTTTCCAGCAGACTACAAATCATCTCAAACTGTGGCCAAATTACAGGTTAGTCGACGCCAGCAATGGGAGTAAGAATTCCCCAACTTGTCAGACAAAATCTGATTGAAACCCGGCTCATCGGTCATACATGGTGTTAAACCTTAATCATATTATAGGCGGGTCCTGGGAGCACAGAATATGAACCTAAAAATGTGAGAGAGAGAAATGGATGCGATAGTGAAGGAGAGATCCTGCTAAAAAAGTACTTATAGGAGATATTAGGGAAGAGCCTTGGCATGTTATTCTCATCATGATGGCCGTATTAACTATGAGGGGTCTAGATAAGTAACTAAAGAAATCTTTCCTTAACTTGAAAAATATTCAATGAACATAAAACTACAGTGTCCACCTCATAGTATATGAATATTACTCACGAATAATCACGATATCGTGAGCTAAATTCACAATATTCATGAATGCTTATACTCCTGGTATTGATGCAATTTCACTCTGTTTATGGATTGGCAAGATATATATATTATATATATATATATATATTATATATATAATATATATATATTTTTTTTTTTTTTTTTTTTTTTTTTTTTTTTTTTTTTTTTTTTTCTTTTTTTTTTTTTATACCAGATAGACTAAATACATAAACAATTACACACAGACCTCGCAATCAAGAATATATTATATATAAAATGTATTGTCTATATACATAAATAGCTAATCTTAAAAATGTTAGAGTTAATCACGGATGTTGTACTAAACAGATTTGTTTGCTTGAAAAGGCATAAACACAAAAATAATGAGCAAAACCTATAATAATGCCACTTAATACATACATTTTAAGAAAGCCTTTTATTATTGCAAAGCACGGTGAGTTTGGGTCAATCATTTAAAACAAATGTCCTTAAAAGGACAGTCAGACAGAGAGAGAAAGAAAGAAAAGCCTGTGGAGCTAAAAAAAAAAAGGAAGTCCAAAAAATAAAATAAATTCATTCTATAGCTGATGCAGAAGCAATGTTTATGTGCATTAGCATACACATTTGCACATATAAAAGCACAACATGCTTCATGGTCCCAGCAAAAGGTTACTATAACGATCCAATTGCTTTTTACGAGCTGCTGATCCAATTCAAGACTGGAGACAGGCGTGTTTCATCCCAAAGGGACCTGCAGCAGTGCGGCACTTTTGTCATTTATCATCGATGTGTTTAAGGCAGAGGGGTTTATATTTCTCCTTGTCTTACCTATTCTTTTCCCCAAAAAAGTTTTTAGTCAAGCTTCTAAAAGTCATCAAAATCCAGAGTCCTGGAGAAACCCATCCATCAAAGAGCCCCACCACGGAGACAGAAGAGAGGAAATTGCTCTGTTATCTCTCTGTAGGGGGGAGCGTGATTTCAGCTACATCTCCAGCTGGAGAACACAGGACCCTACCCTCTGGGTGCTGAGCTGTGAAATTTCAAACACTGACCTGAGCAATATCTTAGGCTCCTACCAGATGAGTGAAATGTAACCAACAGGATGAGATGACAAAGAGGCCTAGATACAAAGGACACCATTTCAACAATCTGGTAGTGAGTACACTGAAAGCTGTGCAAGCGATCTATCGATCTATCTATCTATCTATCTATCTATAGACACACACAAACACACACACGAATGAAATATGATATTCCTGATTTATTTGAACTTTCAAGTCTGGATTACTTAAATACCTTACTACAGACTTATAGACAAGGTCTGGATCAAGTCAGGAATTTACACACACACGCACACACACACGTTTATATATAAAATTCTATTACTAAGTGATCTTGTTTTTGGATGAAAATATTTACACACATTTAATTATTTTCTAAGATGGGGCTCATTAAAGGTGTTTTTTTTTTTTTTTTTTCCCTTTTCTTTTTTTTCCCCCCACAGACGGAATGCTAATGAGCTAAATTAATAATCTGGAGGATCTAATCACAATAAGTTTTATCCAGGAGCGATCCAATGATTGTAAGAAATAGCAATTAATAAAGGTTATGCATGTGCACCTTTCTGAAATTCCTGGAAAGAATTTTATCATGGTTTACATTTATGGCATTTTTTTTTATTATTATTAAATAAATAAACAAATAACGGATGAACCATGAATCACAATTAGCGTTTGGAAATTAAGAAACCGAACCAAAATGGAAGCGTGACGAAGCATCTAAACAAATGTCTATCAATTTTAAAAGGAGGACCTATTTGTATGAGGGACATGGTGTCTGTCTGAGCGAGTTCCCTCGAGGTTTTTACACTTTCCTCCCACCTTCCGAAAACATGTCAATAGATGGATTAGAATTGCTAAATTCCCCCTAGGTGTGACTCTGTGTGTGTGCAGAAGTGCACAGCGATGGACTGGCTTGGAAAAACATTGCCAGCGTTATTTATTTATTTATTTATTTATTTTCCCCGATCCTTTAACTGTGAAAGTTTGTGCAATGTAGGTTCCGGCTCTTGACTGAGAATAGTGAAACCCGATGTGGTGTTCTGCTGCTGTAGAACATTTGCCTCAAGGTTCGACGTGTTGTGCATTCCGAGATGCCTTTCTGTTCACCATGATTCTAAAGAGTGCTTATTTAACATACTCAATATACCCCTCGTCTTCCTGCCGGATGGAAACTCCATTGACTTCTCTCATTAACAAGGCATTTCCATCTGTATGATGTTTTTGTTGCTGTTTTTCACACCACTCCACCTCATACTGTATGAGATCCATTAAAATACTCAAAAAAAAAGTCCTTCTGACACAGAGTTCCTGTCATCACTACCAACCCCCCCCCCCCCCCCCCCCCCCCCCCCCCCCCTTCCCACGTTCTTATGTTCAGCCTGAATGTTAACGCTCTTTATGACACGTATGACATGTTCAAAGTGAAGTGGCTGCTGAATGCATGTTGCATTTTTTAGAAAAGCACGTCAAGTGCAACTCTTCTGGTAAAATACCTACATTTATTTGCCATGCCATTTTTTTTATTATTCTGTTCCTTTCTAACTTCTCCTGTTTCTAAAGTTGTTTTAATGATCTAATAAAATACATTAACAAAAAGACGCGCCAACCGAATGGAACTGACTGAATTAATCAGCAATTATTTTCAGTGATCAGTCGAGTGCAGAGACGTTGATGAGGCTCGGGTTTGAATGCCGTGAGTGACGTTTCGCGTCAGGTAATAAGACAGACCAGTGTAGAACGAAGCCGAAATATAAACGCATTTCCAATATTCAATTCATCGTTTTTCAAACTCGTCAGGAAGGACTGTAAAGACTGTGTTATTAATGTGTCAACACATTCCCCCACTGTCACTTTTGGCCTAGAATACTTTAAATAATTTTTTTTTGCTGAAATAATCGCCAATTTAAGACCTATATAGATTTTGCCATTTGAGAGATTCCCCATCAATAGAAAATATACAACCACTGCATTACGAGCTTAATATATTGCCATTTTTTAATGCGTTTGAGTCTTTTAAACCGAGGCCAAATTTCATCTGTGTCAACAAAAATGGTTATTCAATAATTGTAGTGGGTTATAGCCTTTTTTTTATACTGCATCAGCCACTGCACCTCCACCTCCCCGTCACTAAATCACCTCCTCTTTAAACGAGTAAATGTATTTACACCTCACCTCAGGGCTCGTGTTTGTCTTCCAACGTTGCGTGTTTGTCATGTTATAGTCTCGTTATTCTCGGTTTTGAAATCCTACTGCGACCTGTAAATAAAAGATTAATCGACTCAAACCTAATGCCAATTTTAAACTGGTTTGGAAACGAAGATACCATTATTCAAAGCGAGATAGAAAATGGATCTTTGTGATTTGTTTGAAAGTTGGATGGTCTGACAATTGCCCGATAACGCGTGCCCCTAGTGTGTAGGCTTTCACGACTGAAAGTGTCTGAGTAGCATAGTCTCTCTATCATCGCCCCGGCGTCTCATCCCAACAAAGCCTCCCCACAGTGGGAGATGCAATTTCAATCTCCCTGTGCGCTTTCAGCCACTGCAACTCTCAAAGCAAACAGAGAGTTAGGGAATGCTCACAGGGAAAAATCAGTGGTAATCAGGCAGGCTGGTGCTCTCTCAGCCATTAAAAGCATTCGCTATGAGAGACCCAGCCCACACAGCCTAATATTTGATTGCATCGGAGTGTCGGAGCAGCGTTTCATTTATAATGCGTACAATTCCTGAGATTAACTCGTAGGAATTCTGCCATGCAGGGACACTCGGCGCATATTTATCAGACCTCCTGAACCAAACGAAATGCCAAGAACGTTCTCGTCTCCAGTTTCATTTCTCTCTTTTGCCGTAATATCTGTAGGTCTGCAGAGAAGGTCACTGGATTTGGTGAATCCGTACAAAAACATAAATAAAAAAGGATTCCGGATAAACAGCAGCAGTGTAAATCAACCCAATACACAGACAACGCAGCAGGTTCTACTGACAAGGGACACTGCAGGGCAATTTAGCTCAGCCAAAGGTATTAAATAAGACTGAGAGGATTCTATAAGTAGTCTATGCATGATACAGGGTCTGTGTCTCGTCAGATTTTTCGAGAGAACCGATTTCTTGAGGACAAGAAAAACAGAGTTGTAAAATAAAAATAAAATTGTTAAGTGTTCTTGCAAAGCACTCGCTTTCTTTAATTCACTGTCTAATAATAAATACCAAAAGTGTCTATAGGGAGATCATTACCCAGATAGAGAGCGTTAGTTTCTTTGAGAAATAAATATGCTCTCGTTCAACAGATTAATAGAAAAGGCCAAAGAGCTTCTGAGGATAAAACCCATGTCTTTTTTTTTTAAACAGACATCGATATTGTTTATTTATTTTGCTAAATCAATAAAATTATACCAAAATCTTAAAGCTGAAATACAGATGAATACCATAAAAGCTTTTTACATGAAGTCTAAACTAAATCCCATAAACTGCACCTTCAAGCTCAGGAGCAAGTTGTCCAGATGTAGCCAATATGAGTATTTATTTGTTTTTCAAAAACGTATTAAAAAACTAAAAAAGATTAAGGCTGAATTGCAAACAAGGGCGGAAGATAAAAAAAAATCATCATAAAGTGATTGTTTTAAACCTCAAGCTTCCTGCATTTTATTTAAACAAGGTCGAATTATTAATGAGTTTTAACACATCGTTGAATTGCCTCCTGTGTTGTGACTGACCTTCACCCACAACTCAAGTCTAATACAAACTGAAAAAATCTTATTTATTTATTTAATTGATTAAAAAGCTTACAGTAGCAATTCCTTAAAAGAAGCCTATTTTTAAAAATAAATAAATAAATAAAATGCATATGCAGATGCCTATGGTATTTATACAAAATTATATCCTATATTTGTATTGTGTTTGAGTATGCAGATTCTTTGTAATGCAATTTCAATATCTACATCCTATCTATTCCTTGAAATATCCTGATCTCTAGAGTTTTCATTCATTTATATGTGCCTTACAATGTAAACAATTAATTGAAAAATAGAAAAGAATAAAATAGAATATTCTGCTCTATTGTTGCTCTATTTATTTATTCAAATAATTTTGCATGTGTTTCTGTGAATATTTTCTCTTAATGCTAATAGAAACTGATTTTTAAGAAAAAAAAAATCTATTACTGTCAAACCAAAAAAGGTCACCAGCTGGATTTAAGAAATATGTAAAATCCCTCCACCTTATAATTACCCTAGTGATTAAAAAGTTTAATCTGGTAACAAGGCAACAAGATATTTAACCCTAAATAATGCAGTGGGCAAAAGCCATTTGGTCTAATGAGTCCAGATTTAGACTGGTTTAGAGTGAGTGTGGGGGAATTGTTATGATCCGAGGTTGCTCAGGGTTCTCAGGTGTACAGTATGTTCATCAGCGTTGTATAACTAAAATACATCAGATGATTACCATGATGATTTTTTTTTTTTTTTTACATCAATGGATTCCCTCCCTGACAGCATAGGCATATTCCAAGATGGCGATGCTAAGATTCATCAAGTTTAAATTGAGAAAGTGTAGTTCAGTGAGCATGAGACATCACTTTCACACATGGATTAATCATCACAGATTCCCGACCCTTGGGACCTTGTCTGTATTTACAACACATTATCTGGTTATATAACATTTATGACACATACAAGACACATATTCAGGTATTCTCATAGTATGCATACTTTTTTGATGCATAAATTTGTTACCAAACTAACAGATGATGCTTGAAATCTTCGTGTCCAATGCAGTGTGGGATTAGTTAGACTCTTAAATGTCTAGGAATCAGAAGTGAACTGTGAAATGTTTTTTTTTTTTCTGGCTGGAGGAACAGATGAAATGTTGCTCTTGATCACAAACACTCTTACTACACTACACATCTGCGATTTAAGCAATTGGGCCCGTCTATTTAAATGATTTTTAAACGGCTGATTAGTATCATTAAATTTGTATTAAATTAAGAAGCTTTTAACATAATGATTCAGACCATTTGTTACACTTGAACAATAGTAAGAAACCACATGGACTTTACACCAACACTGTAGACTCCCAGAATATTAATGACGCTTTGAACCCTCAAGCTTGTAATGAAGATCCATGGATTTAATATGCCGGGAAGGAGTTCGCAGACATACGATTACATATTACGCCGAGCTCTTCCATTGTGTTCGTTTTCTAAAGTGGCAACTAACCATGACCAGCTCAGGAAGTCTATGGCATACAAAATGTACAACCTAAATTGAACAATGCCGGTTTGGCAGCTCACCTCATTCCTGTTCAATTCGGCAATTGGACTCTTTGCGAGTATAATTAACACCATGGGACACAGTTGGCTATGAGAATTTACTGAAAATTAACAACAAAATGTGAAGGGTTTTTTTTTTTGTACCCAAAATGACTGTCAAATTGCCGGCTTGGAAAAAAGAAATCATTTTTCACAGCTCTCCATGTATATTTTCAAGTCATTGTGTGGTCCAGCTAAAAACATACCATGACCATGTTTTTTTGTCTGCAAAGACAAACACCTCTTCTAAGAGTTCGGATGGGTGCTAATAAAGTTTTAAAACTGTAGTGGTCAACATGTGCATGGCGCTCGGCTTACGACGCGAAAATCTAGCAAATGGAGAACTTACACCTGCAAGCCATCAATCATGAGTGTGTCTGGAGTTTAATGAAACTGTCTAGGTAAACAATAAGTAACAGAAGCTGGGAAGATGATGCAATATTTTACACCAATGGATCCTTAGCTAATGTAGCTAAGGCTAGACTTTTACCATGAGGCTTTGGAAGATGCATTAATCAACAGGTCTGTTGCTTGAATAAAACGCTGATGCTTTAAATATGAAAGCAAATCTAGAGAAGATCAGCAGAGATTCGGTTATATATACACAGATCTTTTTTCTTTTTTTTTTGGAGCTGTGGGACAATGGGACTTTTGGTCGATTAGCACAGGAACAATAAACCCGAGCAGAGAACACATCCATCACGCGATGCAATGAATGATGCAACTGATGCAAAACTAGTAGGAATTGGAATGTACTGTAGAACTGTATGAATGTGGCTGATGGTAGTTTGGGGTTAATGAAATTAAACGAAAACCAAGAAAAGCACTGGGGGTTCGAGGAGGACTGAAGGGTCACTCGTTTATTCATCATTTCATCCAAAATATGGCAAAATATTTATTTTTTTGCCAAGGGCACATCATAATGATCATTTATGTGTTGTATCTAATATTTATTTGCACCTTATGTTTGTCTGTCAGGTATCTAGAATGCCTCACATTTTTCACTACTCTGCAGTCCGACATCCCAAAAACGTTTACGAACCAATTAATTAATCTCATTCAGAGACACTGGCTACCTCTGTGCAGGTGTTCCTGCTCTGGATGTTGTTTTATACAGACATCACTAATGCATAAAATCCCATCTGGGTTCAATCCAAATGAATGACACAATCTCATTGAGAGTTCTGCAAAAGCTGCTTTTGTGCTAACTGAAACATTAGAAGTCAGAGAGCACGTACGCAAGCATCTCCGTGACCTCGCCCGCTAATGGGGAAAGCATCGGCATAACATAATATTTTTTTAATCGTTTTTCACTCATCCTCGACTACAACGTGAAATTAAAACTGATCGGTGTTGTAAGACAGCACCCCCTCTTGGTAATGGTTTATTTAATTCTTGCAACAAGCTGTTGCATTTTAAGGCACGGATTCAGCTCATGTTCCCTTCACATCACATCAATGAATATAAACGACTATTTTTTGGGATGCTGGCAACACCATTACATACATAGTGCTGACTATATTCATGATTATAAACTGTTTAACTTGTTTTTTTACCATTGTTTGGAAAGAAAACAATAAGCTGTAACATTAAACACATCCATCATGTGAGGCAATGAATGACGCAACCCATGCAAAAACTCGTAGGAATTTTGCCGATTGAAGAAATGTGGCTACTGTTTAAGACAAAACAAAGTTCATGGATTAGATAAATGACAATTGAATTAAACAATGAATAAATTATTAATACACCTGCAGAGAAATGCTATGTGAGAAGCCTTATAGTACCTTTAACTCAAGTTAAAGAACAAGTTGTAGTGACGATGGCTACATGGAATGAGTAAAAATAGGCTTTCCACACAAAATTATTAAAATGAGAAATATTCTGAAAGAAAAACTGCCTAAATTTTTTATTTCTTTTCTAGCACCGTGTCCTGTTGACAGATTTCCAAGCAGGGCTTTGAAGGTGCAGCTGAGCACAATTTGACATTTCTTGCATATGCTGCATCAAATATGAATTCAAGCTGCCGCAGATGCCGTTGGCAAGCAAAGGGGAGGGGACAGCCCTTAGCAGGCCAAATGGAAATGTGCTCATTCAGAGCCCTGTATATTTACATAGAGTAATAAGCATGGCCTTTAAACACACATTAATGAAGCCTGAAAACGCCGGTGTATAGCCAAAGTCAACATATATGACATGTAGCCTATGGACACGCAAAGCAAATATTGAAAAGCCAATCAGCAGAAGTCATCCCTTTCTGTACGACCCACCCAAGCCAGGCTGTCTTAAATCTTTACACCAGTTCAATGTCTGAGATTTCTTATTACTGCTGTTTCCCTGCATGGTAGGCTATTACATTTGTATCAGAATCGCAACTGAACCTCCACCCCTGTGATGCTGGAAAGATGGCGTTCTCCCTCAGAAGGCTTCTCTTCCCACTGATATCATTTATTTCTGCAAGACTGATGTTCTTTTTTTTCTATCAAAAATACATGAAAGGAAAATGCACTTGTAATTTTTCTGTAGCTGCATACTTTTTACTCAAGCTAATGTTTCATCCATACACAAGAGCCAGATACTGATATTTATACAAGTCTGTATGATCACAAGGATGTTTCATGTTAATAATTGCAGCCCTAGACAGTAGTTCGGCTGTCGTAAAGTATATTATATTAGAATTACCAGTGTAAATGTTCATTCATAGACTTATTCAAGCGTAAAGACATTAAAATGACATTTCCTTCAAGAAAGAAACATTAATAATAATAGATGCAATGCCGATTTCTGGTTCATTGGTACCAAGACAAAATGTGTCCTTGCCTTTTAACTTTTCAAAAAGAAAAAGGGAATAACAACTCTTTTAAGGCTGCTACAACACGTCATATTGAACTTATTTGCTATTCCGCAGCAATAAGTGTAAACTATAAATGGTTAAACTTCCACATGAAAATGATGTTAAATAAGAGAAATGATATCTTTGAATATTTTGCTCATAGAAGAAATGAATAAGGTGGTAGCTTGGTATTGGGCTGTCCCACACTACCATGGTATTTGTACCAGTAGAGGACCATTGGGTACTCTTGCCATTTCTGTGGTTAAATTACAGAGGATGGTTTTTAATCGTTTTTACACATAATACATTGTGCAGTGAACTGTGAGTTCAGTTAGTGTTAAAACAAGCAGCCATTTCTTTTGTTTGTTTCAATACGAATGCTTATAATACACGAGGTGTTCCGAGATAAGGTCGCAGCGTTGTTTGTTCAAAAATACGAAGTGACAACACTCAAATGCAAGATGAAACATATCAATTTATAGGCCACACAATTACTAGTCGGTCAGTCATACGATCAATTGTTGTTGTTGCTGTTGTTTTTTTAAAAACTTGTCACTCTTATCTCCTAATGTGTTCATAGTGCTCTTTTTTATACAAAAACACCTAACAGTTGCTGGGACTAAACCAACAAAGGCCATCGGCTTTTGTGAAAATGCATTATGCTTGTCTGTGCGTTTCAAATGACCTCAACGGCCTTCAAGTGCTCGCGAGTCAATTTATTGCAAGTCAATTCGGAGGGCAATTATCATACCGTCCATGTACACGAACGCAACTGCGGTGCAACTAATTGCCGTTCAAAGAGACAAGAATTTACAACAATACCTCAGAGGGACAAACACACAAAGGACAACACACAACACACAACGCGAGCAATCTCAGGATGGTAGCCTAATCAACAGTTTTGTGACTGTGAATGGATTTTGACATACTAACCTCAGCCTTTAGAAAAGATACTGCACATGTACACCCTGGAAGCCGGTTATTACAGGACAATCTTACAAATCTCATCCTTCAAATACATGCAGCAGAATTTAGAAATCATATGCTTACAACATTTTTACAGACAAAAAAAAAAAAAAAACACCTCGAGGTCAAAGCCACGTATAATCAGATATCTATGATCGAATTTCTGTGTGAATTGAGAGACAAAAAATCTAGCCCTGCCTCACATCTTCACCTTCAGGATTTTCTACTAATTATTCATGTAAGCAATTCTATGAGCAGCACAGAAAATAGTTTGTTTTTTTCGTACACGAGTAGTTCCGCATATGACACAGCATGCAGATTGAAGCCTTTCTTCAGCTTACTAAAGTGGGCTTTGTCAGCATTCTTACATCCTGGATGTCTCTCTCCAAGAGCTCTTGTAGACTCATGAATGTACTTTAGAGCACTTTTAAGTATAGAGAAAAAAAAAACAAATAAGCAAAGAGCACGCTAAAAAAATCTGGAAATGTTTATACAGAAGGCCTATTACAGCTCGGGTCTTTGTTATGAAAGAGTCTTTATATGATTTTTAACAAGCTAAAACAGTATTAAGCAAAACACTTGTCAAACCTTGAATAAACTGTTGTATTCTATTAAATGTGCAGGTAAGCTAAGAACCCCATACAAACAAATACCCTGAATCACAGCCAAAGCAATGTAGGAAACTCTTACAGGAAATGTCGGCTAGTGTTTGTTTTTCTTTCTTTTTATAAAGGTTCTAGTTTTACATAAGCTTTTACTGAATTATCTATAGGGGCCATTTTTACCACCCTTGGTGTTTGATGATATTTAGCTCTATTTGAGGCCGAAAAAAAATACAAAAAAAAGAATACATTTTGTAATCTGTAGTTTTGGGGGTTTTTTTTATATATTTTATCGTTGTCACAATCAGTTACTAAATTACTTTCTGCAAAAGTGTTAAACATAGCTTTAAAAAAAAAAAAAAAAAAAAAAAAAAAAAAAAAAAAAAAAAAAAAAAAAAGATATATACAATTGGGGGACAAAAAAGAAAATCTGAAACCAAAAAACAATGATTCAAAGACAAAATTTTAACACCGTCCTCAAAAACCATTTTCTTCTTCTTTGCTTATAATGGTTAGTAACTGCATGGCTGGCTCAGTAGATTCAGTGCATTGTATGTTTTTTAAGCTCTTGCAACTTCGGGAATATTTTTATACATAATTATTGTAATCTCTAAGAGGAATCAAATTACATCATTTCTCTTCGAGTACAATTTGATTTAGAGAAACCATCATGCGGAGATCTGTCTTCAAAGCAAAGTCTCGTACAAACCAAATCCCAATAACCAATGATTAAACTTTAAACATTAAAATCAAACTAAAACTGAAGTAAGATTTCAAACGCCTTTGCCCCATCAGGTTATGATTTCCTAGGCTGAGGAGAATGGTTTCTGGTAGAATGACAGTGGTGTAAAATTAATATTACACTTTAGACATTTAGTGCATCTTTGTCCATCATGTGTGTAACTGCATTTGACGTTATGCACTAAGGTTTGTTGGTCAGAGAAGAGGAAAAGGGTGTCCCACGTGCCGGATCTCTATGCAAAGTAACTCTACATTTATCTGGGGTCGACACAGGTAGTCTAAAAGCCACATTTGAAAGTTTACAAGGATGGTGAAACAGGGCTTTTCAGACAAATGTCCATTATCAGCTTGGCAGGAAAAGTGCTCTTAAGAACGTTGAAGGTTATGATTTTTGTCAGCAAATGGCAATCATTATACAAGGTTCTCTTTTACCCCCCCCCCCCATCTTCTTCACTTTGCTTACTTCACTGCTTGTGTAGAAACAAATGGCAATACATACATGCTATTAATACTATGGCCATTGCTGTTAAAGTGCCTCGCCCCTGGAATGGAGAAATCCTTTATTCTGATGGTAACTGCTTCACAAAACGATCAGCCATTTCTCCTCCTGGTTTTCCCAAATGCTGATAGCAGGAAAGACAATAAACCATTCCGGTAATGTACACGATGAGTGATGAGCTCGAAACCAAAATTGTATCGGCTGCGTTAATAATTTTAAAAGTGGGACATCTTGAACAAGTGCAAATAAAAGTACCAAGGTAATTCTATTGACTGATCATTCACCTCAATTTTTACAAGGATGTTTTTGTGCTTTTTGTAAGATAACAGAGGCACTTTAGTAAAAGAGAAGCGATTTTAAAAAATAAATAAAAATACCCTCTATTAGGCAGAATAATTATTCTCGTTGTCCAAGAATGGAGTGCATGAATTTTCACAATCGTAGTATTTACGCCGGATATAAAAAGACTGCAAACCCGTAATAAATAGCGCTTATGGGAGAAGAATTTCAATGTGAAACTAATAAAACTTCTTGGGGAAAAAAAAAAAAAAGGAAAAATTAATTCAGCCAGCGGCTTAATCAATACACCATTAAACATCAAATTTAAAATATTGAAGTTATTCATTATTAAACTTAAATATACAAGTTGCAATGTTTGCAGCTGAAGGATATCGATTTGATCCTAGGACTCAAAGAAGCTGCAAAGGATAAGCCTGTCAAAAGTTTGAAATTTCCCAAAATTCTACGTTTTTTATTTTTAATGGAAAAGCCTTCTTTTATGTCTGAAAAACATCTTTTTTTTTTCTTAGCATTCCTATATTTCATATCTCCAAACATTCAGCTGAAATCCTTTGCTTAGTCCCCCCCCCCCAAACTCAAATGCCAGATATTCCTTGCTAGCTGGCTATTTCTTTCTGACCGTTTTTTCCCCCTTGTTCCTCAGTCATGTCACACTGGAGGAGAGAGTGGGTGCCGCCAGCACAGGCAGAGGACACTCGTGTTGCAGGGATCCCCTGGGCAGGCCTATCGTTTTATAGACTAAAATCCCAGCCGTCATGCCGTCTGTCTTGCTAACTCTAAATAACGCTGCCGGAGCTCGGACGTGTGCTTCAGGTCGTTTTGGTCTTGCTTGTTATGGATTGGACGCTGGGAGGCCAATTATAAGCAGTTCCAGATCTCTAGATGCGGCTTTTCTTTACTTCTCGGCGGTGGGGTGTGTCCTGCTGCCTTGCATTCGTTATGGTGCAGTTCTCCCTTTGCCGATTGTGGAGTAGGTGCTCGGGTTCCTTAAGCAGCCCTGGGGTTACTTGGCCTCCGGGTGCACCTCGCCTATGGTGCCAAGCATACCTCGGCCCCGACCGTGAGGAGATGGATAGAAGTCGGAGGGCTTATGCAGGTAAATAACACATCAAACATACAGAATCCAACTCTAACTGAAAGAACCAGAGAATTACTCCAGCGGGCAAGATAACACAGATATACTATACCAATAACTTGAATACCACTCGGTCCTTCACATCCTTATCACGGCTTGGGTGTTCGGAGTTGAAGGAACCTAGCTTATTTTTCTCTCTCCCTATTTATTTCGGGATTCCTTCGACTTACCTTCTTCTTTTACCCGACCTCGCTGACTTTCGCTGGGTTTCTCTCTTCTTTTCGTTTTAATCCTCCCGTCCCAATCCCCACAGTTCCGGTCCACCCTGCTTCATCTCCCTCCTTCTCTCACGCATGCCTACCGCTTCCCTCAACCTCTCACCCCCCCCCCTTACCTTTTCCCCCTATTCCCCCCCCGTTTCCCCGCCTTTTTGTGTTGTCTGTACTAACGAAACCCCCCTTTGGGAACTGTCGTGAGCACCAGTTGTTGGGTTACAATATCCGTTCTTAACGGAATATAAATCTTCCACATCCTTTCCTGTTCCCTACACACTTAAAATTACAACCCACCATAACCATCCCTACCACTTACACCTACCCTCCCCCCATCGTGTCTTAGTTTAGACTAGGTGGTGTTGGTGCAAATGAAAATTCTTATTCACCCGCTCACGCTCACACTCTAAGATGTTTCCTGTTCAATTTAAGCGGCCATACTCACTATTAATACGAAACAGAATATTTTTATTGCCCAGCACCCCCAGTACTTACAATTCTCACCTGTACTTCTCTTCGTATCACCCAGGTCTACGTAATATTTGCTGTTCTTACCTGATTACTCCTACTCGTCCACCCTCTTCCCCCATTATCTAATTCCTCTTTTTTTTTCCGTATAACTTCCCAACATACTTAAATCATTGCCCATACAACAGTGAAGACCACCCTGTCATCAATGGCCTCCCCTTTCATCCTAATCACGTACACACAATTTGAGCACTTTTAGTTTCTTGCTTCTCCCAGCCCCAGCACACTCCTTTGACCCCCATTTTTTCCCGACGCCCAGCTAAGCGTCCTTTCACCACCGCCTTCAACCCAAAATCTATATTTAAGGACAAAGGACAACTCTCGATCTTTAGACAGGCCCCTGATCGGACTGCACAACAGTACCCTATCCACGCAATCTCCTTCAACAACATAGTAAAAAAGCGCCCAGGATATTTGATCCAATGATAAAGGGATATTACTTCTCATGACATCCCCACCCCCCTTTTGTGGATATCACAATATCTCCTTTCTCATATGGTCACCTTACGCCCCCCCCCCCTTCCCTTCCCCCTTCCCTTTTCCCCCCTTTTTCCTCCCTCCCGTTCTCCCCTCCCCCCCTTTTTCGTACCTCCCTCCCTTTCTCTTCCCTTCTCCCCCCCCTCCCCCCCCCTTTCCCCTTTATGGGTAAGGGTGACTTGCCCCCTTCTTCCCTTTCTCTCTACGCTCATTCTTAGGAAGCCACACCATCCCACCAATTATATACAAATCAGCAACCCCTAATAACCACTCCCCCTTTGTCTATCATTTTTTTTTTCTTGCTTTCCTCCCCCCCCTGTCCACGCCCCCCTTCAAAACATACTCAACCACCATCACAACTTCCTGCGCCTCTCTTCCGCCTTGGGGGTTATAAGTCTGATATCTTGAACTATCCCACTACTAATTTTTAAAAATTATATTTACCATGCTAATTATTGCCTACCTTATGAGTTCTTCGATCCGAACTGTCTTCCCCTTCTCCAGTTTTGCCCCCTTTCATGTGTATCAGCCTTCCTCTTCCCCTTCACCTCCCCGCGCACCTCCACAAAAACACCCTGCATAGCGAACCCTGACACTAGTTAGATCCACGCCTGACTACTGTCACCGTTACCCACTTTCATCGACATTTCGCTGTTCCTCGGATATCTCCCCCTTTGATCCTTCCCTGTACGCCCTCCTAACCATTTCCCGCAGTTTACTAGTAGTTTAGTGCTTTTGGGGGTTCCCTTTTTTTTTTTTTTTGTGTGTGTGTGTGTGTGTAATGTTTTTTTTTTTTTTTTTTTTAGTTTTTGTTTATTTATGTTGTATGTTATTAATGCTTCTGATTCTATTTGTTTTGATCATTATCATTGACATGCCAATCCTCTGTACTGACTCACTCTACTATTCGCATCTACCAAACTTTCGTTCAATTTCCACCCTTATAATTGCAACACATAAATTTATTACTACTCCCCCAGTAAAGTTTGCACTTTGGATCATGTTGTATTTTTAGTAAATGACATCCCAGAGTCCTCCCTAACATGAAAATTATTCTCTCATTTAATCATTCATGACATAATTATATGAATATATTTATTTAGAGCATGCCTGTTTTTACACAGTTACTATTTTAAATTTTAATATTATGCCACAATTAAACAGACAACTTCCTTTTTTGTACCTAAAAACATACATTGATCCAGACGTTGTATTATCTAATGAGTGTTATAATATAGCGACGGTTCTAGCATTGTTTTTTTTCTTATGCACTTATGCTTTGTTCTTCCCCCTGTGGTCTACTTTTTGGTGTGTGTGGTCTTTATATCCTTCATATATTAAAAAATATTTCTAGTTGCATGCATCAGGAAACGTTTAAACATTTGGTAACCAGGACTGTATTTCTATGTTACTTTGAAGTATAAAAGTAATTTACATAGCATATGAAACGTTCTATGACATTATTTGAGAGAGAAAAATGTTTCATTTTAATATGATATTTAATTTTATGAGACATTCTCATGGTAAATCCGCATAGCGACATTCAGATGAAGTTCTTAGCTTTATTCACCAGATTAATTCTGTGTGGAGGCACATTCTTTTGCTTGGTTTCGAGTCCTTTCCAAAAAAAGAAGAAATTTGACATTAAAAACTATTTTGGTTATAGGTTGACATTCTTTTTACATTTGTGCTATAATCATTTTGTGGCAAGATTTTTCTTTTTTTTTCGCTAAGTATCTGTTTTAATATTTACACATCTGTCTAAAATGTTCTGTATTTACTGAGTGAACCTATATTAATAGCTACTGGAATTAGACAAAATTGTGTCTGCTAACGGAATTTTAAATCTAGTAGGCAGTTTCCCTTCTCTTTGCCGTTTGCTCCATTTGCTATTTTTATTCGACCTTTTCTCTATTCACAAATTCTTACCTACACGTATTTCTCGGATATCGAACATTCTAAAAGCTACTCTGAAAATTACTCATACCAGGTTTTGCCAGCCTGTTACATTAGCAGTAATAAAAAAAAAAATTTAAACATGAAAATCAGGAGTAGATCTCGGACTGGGAAAATCTTTAAGCTTTAGATTTATTGTGCAACTACGACAATTACATTCGAAAGCTTTGATGATCGACAACATCCCACAGCAATATAGCATGAAACTGTCTATCCCCAAACAAAATAAAGTGCCTAATATTAGAAAAGAGTCCCCAAAGCTTGACAGTAATGTTCGAAAAGGTGGCCAAACAAAGCTAAATAATGCTGTATAAAACCAATAAATCAAGATGGACTAGACAGGTCAGGGACATTGTAGTCCAAACGCATTCTTTTATTCTGGCATTTTTTAACAACTAAATAATTATTTGAAAAAAATATTTAAAAATTCATGATTATATATATATATATATATATATATAAATAAATCATCATGAACATAAATATAGACTAAACAAAATGTCATCAACCTGGCATTCTGTAGCACAAATAAAGACATGAGGAAACAACCTGCTCTCTTTTAAAGGTTAAGTTATGCAGAAGACATATGATCATGCATATATAATTGCTTTGGAATGAACTATAATTAAGAAAAAAAAACTGTTCATGTACTGCTATGATGCATTTGCTCATGTGCATACACACAAGCTGTAATCTATACACATTATTATTCTAGATATATTCTGTTCACAATATTCAGTAGTGCCAATTGCAAAATATTATTATGAATTGTCACGTTGTATAGTATAAATGGTTTGAGAGAAAAAAAACAGAAAACACACAACCCAAAGATTATTAAACCGACCCGTATAAAGTGTCAATCACTGGGAACAGCGGGATACACAACACTGAATACCCCGTGTGTGTGTGTGTGTTGTGTGTGTGTGTGTGTGTGTGTGTGTGTGTGTGTGTGTGTGTGTAAGAAAAGAGGAAGATAGGGACATACTAAGTGCAAGTGTCTCTTCATTCTCAGCAAATATTGTAGCGACACATGCATGCAAATACCTTAGTTAAATATTTCAATGCCCCATGCATCAAATACACCAAGGATGTCCAATCCTTTCCACAAAGGGTCAGTGTGGATGCAGGTTTTCAGCCAACGAAGCAAGTCCACGCCAAATTCAACAGTTTGAATCTAGTGAGCTTCATTAGTAAGGACTGTCAGGTGTCGCACCTTGATTGGTTGCAATGAAAACCTGCACCCACACCGGCCCTGAAATACGACACACAGTCACTCGGTTGTGTGGTCCGTTGTTCTTGCTTTCCTCGAAATCTTCCCAAAAAAAATATTTTCCAAAATCTTCCAAAAAAAATATTCCAAAGTTCTAGAGATATAAATCCATAATCCTATATAATTCAGTGGCAGGCGTGCAATAGTTCAAAGAGTGAACTCGTGATCATTTTAAAGAGTAAGGTTGTGTTGAATGTGGTTGGTTGTGGGATGTGGTCAGGTGTCGGGTCCAACCAGAGGACCAGCAGGTAACCTGTGATGATCCTCGCCTGTGTCTTATTATAGCCAGCCTACTTACTTGTGTTTCTTTGTGCTTTCAGTGACTGCAATGAGCCAGAAAGTGAGAGTAGAATAGCTGGAGAAGTGTCACACACACACACACACACACACACACACGCACACACGCGCACGCTCAAGCACAAGCACAAACACAAACACGTGATCTTAACCTTGAACGATGTGAAAGTCAGGAGCTCGTGATGGCCCCTTTTGTACTGCATTTCCATGACTTTGTTATTTTGGTTTTTTGTGAATTTATATAACAGCACGGAGTGTGCAGTTCCACTTGTACCACAGCAATCTGTTGATGATTATGTAGATTTGTTTATTAGGGAACACTTTGTCGTGCAGCTGAAGGATTTCGATTAGGGGAATATCAACGAGAAAACCTAAATCTTCTTCTTACCAACTCTGCATTTGCGCTACCCCAGTGTCTAACTCTGTCTAAAGGGAAAAAAGCAGTCTGTCATTTAATTCCAAAGATGTCAGCATGTACTTTATTTTGTTAAACAATTTTTAAAAATAGATCAGTCGTAGATTGTGTGTGAATGCGCTGCAGAAATTGTAAGGGAACTGTTTCTACAGAAACAGTAAAATAATATGACTAGAATAAGGAGATTGATGATAACCTACATACTGCATATTACCGACCAGATCTACTTTCTAAGTCATATATAAGTTTTATGGGAAAATAATACAGACTTTCTGTAACTATTTGATTCAAGGATTCAAACTCACTGTTGTGTCAATTAATAAAGAAAAAAAGTAAAAAATAAAATAATAATAAATAAAATAAAAACTCTGTATCAGGGCGTGGTATATAAAACAATGTAGATTAAATTTCGAAGAATAAAATATATTTTGGAAAATCCTGCATCCACAGACACGTGTTAGCATTTTATGCATTAATTTTACATGACGAAAGTGATGTTATTATTATTCCTCAAACACAGTCTCAGGAGTGTATCTAGTTAATTCTTGCTGATTTTCAGAACAATTATTTGTTGTTTAATACTTGACATTTTTTAGCCCCATTTTTGCAAGAATCTATTAAACCGCAAGATCAATACGAAGTAATTAATATATATTAAAAAAAATAAGGATCTCGTTTAACAGATGTTGCTGCTGTCAATCACCATCAAGCTGTTATTTTTCATTATTTCATTCTCTAAAGACCGCTGTGAATACAGTGTCTGAGCTCGAATCAAGACATGCCTATCACTGTGATACATGAAAAAGCATCTTCAGTTTAAATTGCAAAAGGGAGGCAACAGAGGAATTAAACCAGGAAGGTAGTAATTATAATTTAAAATGAGATGCCATGTGACACTTTTTTTTATTATTTATTTCATCTAAAGTATGACTAATAGTGAATAACCGATCTTGTTTTTCCCCTGTAAAATGTTCAACTCAATAATATACCATTTAACTTTTGCTCAAATCCTGATTCGAAGCCTTTTGATGTATACAGGTATAAAGCAAGGCTTGTGTAATTTATTTTAGTGCTGCGGTAAATGAAAGGCCATTGAGGTAAAAGTCTTACAAGCACAGGACAAAACAGCATTCTGACCTTCTCTGCCTTCTGTGTGTTCTCCTTTGTGCTAATTATTACGTGCCATTGGAAAACAGGCGAAATGGACCGCCACTGTCAATACCTTTATATCCACCAGTCGCTTATTCAGAGCTCCAAGGTCACTCTATGAGGATTTACGGGGCTTACGCTTAACACGCCAGTTCATAAACTCCTTAACAGACTCACAAACACACACACACACGCACACACACGCACACACTTAGAGAGGCTAGCACGCTTTTTATCCGTCAAACGAACCACATTCTGCACACATATATTGTAACCCCGAATCTCTCATCCCACAAGGTTATAGTGTTTTTCGCCTGGAAAGCCGCTATGTTCGTATGAAGAGCAATTGAACTGACTGCTCGAGCTGTCTACTCACTTACACAAGATGAGGTGTGGAGTACAAAATTGCCTGCAGAGGACAGACAGCAAATGACTGAGTCTGGGAAAAGAGTGAGAGGGAAAGAGAGGCGATGCGGCGCACGGAGTTATCCGAAGGTGCAAAGTCCCCGAGGGTGCTGGCCACCAATTTCTACAAGGTCAACGGTGGAGCAAGGAAGGCTAATCCTCCCAGAGAGCCATGACTTGTGTTCTAAACCATGCAGGGATGAAGGATCCCTGAACAGCAGGTGTTTCTCACTCCGGTGCTCCAGCGCGCGCCACATCTGCTTTTGCGCCGACAATCGTGGCCTGACAATGTCAACGCCGAGCCGGGTGTATACACCGCTACAGGGTTGCACGCATGCATTATTCAACGCGCGGCGTAAAAGCTCTTGAACGGTTCCGCTCAGGTGTTTCGCAAGACTTCAGATGAATCTCAACGACGCTGGCACAGATCAACACTTTCCTCCAACATCATATCAATTACAGCCGCAGGAAGCGGCCCCAATTTTTCCACGACGTTCCCCGGAGGGTTCTTATCCTGAGATGGATTTCATGATTGGGATACATGAAGCCAGAACGCTTCGTATCTCTGAATTAGAGAGAGCCGCAGCATCCTTGACACATCCCACCGTCTGCCGGAGCCATGACTGACACCTCTTGATGTGTAACGCTCTCTGCGAACAAACACGTTAGCTTTCGCTGCGGAGCCGCCAGCATCGGGTGCCATTTAGACTGTCGGGGCCAAAGGCACCTCATCATAATAAGCTAATATCATTTTCGAACGGCTAGATGTGATTCACAGAAATAAACGTTTTTACATTTTTTTTTTTTTTTTTTTTTTTTTTATGATCCATGCTGACATCCTGGCAGCGTCCAAAAAAATAAGCATGTTCGCCTTGAACTGAGGATTCTGGGGGCAGACGGATTTAAGGAGGGTTTATCGTCAACCGAGGGATAAACAAGTGACAATATGCTTATAATTTATCTTGCCTTTGAGGCGTTCCCTTTACAAAAAATAAAAATAAAAATATTATACTTATGTCGAATACCATGCTGGTTTCCTCCTCCTCTGCCCTCCCATAACCCATTCACAGCTTTTTGCTTTGTTGCCTACAGAGAGATGCTGTTAATGTTGCCAGAATATTTTAGTTTGGCGTAGGGAGAATGAATAATTAATGAATGAATACATTGAAAGAGGTGAAAGACGTTCAAGAACTTTTTCTTTAGAACTTTTGATTTTATATAATAAAAGAATGACGCGTTTTTATTTATTTGTTTAGAGAAAGTTTAAGGTTAGGTTTGACTTTGACAAAAGTTAAGTATTCTAAAACACTGATTATTTTTGTATATATTTGCCATATTCATATACAGATAAATAAGTAACTACACCAAAAACTTTCTTCTTCTTCCTTATAAGTTCTTATTCACATATTTTGTTCATTATTTTACAACAATAAAGCGTTTATGCCTTACAAATGCCTGGGGCCGTTCAAAACTTTTGATTTTATACAATAAAAGATGTTTATTTCACAAACTTCCATGTACATTTCTTCACTTATTCACCCAGCGCCTGAAAGAGATGTCCATCCTAGAACAACTTGCTTCAGTTCATCACTTGCTTCACCACCATGTTCCAGATCGTCACTGACGGTCTTATTATCTTTTGAAATCTTTTATCTTTTTAAAGAGTGACTGCTGATTTTTATTAAGTTGTCCTAGTATTGGAAGAAAGTGCAAAAAACAACCAAGATTCACTTATATCTATTTAAAATTTACTAAAAACCAAGCAAAGAAATTCTGCCAATTTGGTCAGCAAAATTGGCTTGGTAGGAATTCTTGAAACTAGTATTAATATCTAAATAAATAATATTATATATTAAATAATATATATACTAGATATATTTAAAAAATAATTATATAGAATAAATTCTCTAACCAGACAGAAAAAACCCACTTTCAAGCTTTTTTTTTAACCTTTTCTATCCACTAGAGGCAGCTTGGAGGTAGGATTTGAACCTGCGATCTTGCAGTGTAGAGGCCGGTATCTTCTAGATTTTATAAGGGCGAGTTGGAACCTTTTGTAAGATTCTTAAAAATTCCTTTTTAAATTTTGCTCAAAAGGAGTTAACATTTACTTTCTTACACTGAACAAGTACAATTTTCGTGGACATTTTTATTTTTTTTACATAGTCTATATTGTGATTTCTTTAGTACTTTTATTCATTTATGTTTTTGATATCCGGGGGCAAAAATAAGACTTTTTTCCACAAATATTAAAGCAATTTATTATTAAATATCCATTATTTATTAGATTTCAGTTTTTGCAGTGTATTTTGGAAATAAATGCAAAACAAACTTAAACACATAGAATAGCCTTTATTTGTCACATATACATTACAGCGACAGTGAAATTGTTTCTTCTCGCTATCTGAAAAAAGCACCCTAATTGTTAGTGAGCTTGTCCTTGGATCAGAGCGCAGATGGCCAGCCATTTCCTGAGTATTTGGCCCTGCCTGGAGCACAGAGGGTTAAGGGCCTTGCTCAAATGATGATTGAATAAGGACTCAAGGGCTGATAGCTTTGTAGATACCAGGGAAGTTTCAAACTTTGTGCGAACACTCGCCCGACCTTTAACAACTACAGTAAGCTGTTTAATTTTGCCCCTTGCGCCTTAAACCACTGAGCTACCCCTCCCGTTCCTCAATTTCTCTAACCTCATAATCCGATAGTCTTATGAAGAGTCCTTAATTTTGCCACATAAAGATCCAGCAACATTGTTTAGATGCGTTCTATTGTTATTCGCTTTTTATTCACTAGTTTGTTGTAGAAGTACTAGGTCAACATGAGTACGGCGCCCCTGGAGCACAGAGGCGTTCTAAGAACCCACGCAGTGGTCACCTTGGGCAGATACTGGGGCTTTGAACCCATAACCTTCGAACTCAGTAGCCCAGCACTTTAAAACACGCGCTATAAACATACAAACCATCTATTCATAATAAGTGACAATAAGTGGAAATTCCTCGATCAATATTAGGGTACATCATATATTTCCCATAAATATCACGTATCTCTTGCTTGAAAGCTGTTTAGCTCTTCAGCTTTTTCTCAAGAATAAACCAACACATGCACGCTACTCATCAACGGCACAAAAAACGCTCAAAGCAAGTTGCTCACAGAATTTCATTTTGCATCCGGCTCCTGATCTTCGCGGCCCCAGGGCCCCAGCCCTTTCCTCCCCAGCTAAAAAAAAAATTGCAGCATAGACATAACACCATCGTACTGCAACGTGTTCTACAACCCACCTATCATAGTCGGAGACTACAGTCAACTTATCTATCGGTGAGCACAATACCACACATAACGCTCCACTCTCTAGACTAGCAACAACATGACAATTAACACGCAGGTGTACGCTTATTATCAATCATGGCTTAATCTGAACGGAACGGTCTCCCTTAACATGAAAAAAACTTGATCTAGCTTGTACGAACAAAACATTTTCAGAAATTGTACTGCGTAGCGCACATCCTGTCGAACCTGAATTTGAACTAATAATGCTATGTAATGAGCCCAGCTTAGTGCCATACTGCCTACAAGCAACACTCATGCTAATGATGGGACTATCAGCGGACAATAAAAGCCATCCTCTCATGGACAATCTGAGAATTTGAACGTTACTACGAACTTCTCAATATGTAGCATTAGTGGGTGTAGCCAGCCACCCTGCAGTTTGAATGGTTTTTATGCACAATCAAACCGTTAGAGCAGATATTCTCTCCAAGTTCCGCACACTCTAATAGGCTAACTACAGGAATATCTATATACTGCATACGTCTCAGTATGACAATACTAAATAGAAATGCCCGACCCTTGTGTATTACAACAATCTCTCTTTCTTTTTTTCTTTTTTAGAGGCGATGCAGAACAATTGTGACAAATTCGAGTTGAATTATTTTCACGAAATCGAAGTAACGACATTTGCACAACATAGTGCTTTAACAAATGTGGTTTAATATCTAGTCAGTATTAACCTCTGCAGAAGTTTTAGATCGATAGCCCACAAGCGCCCATGCCCCCGAACCGACAACCCACATTACTTTTCAAGTCATTGGCAATTATAACGAGAAACCTAAATAATTTCCATCACTCCAACGACAACAGGACTGATTCTCTTGTCGACACAAAGGTAGTTACATACTTAATATTACACCTCAGTTTCCCCTAGTCACCGACGATTTATTTATCATGCACGAGTCCACAAAAGCCAAATATTCTGAAAATGAAATAAAACCCATGCCTGATCGACCTCAAGCCGCAGTGGTTAAAGGTCATTTCATCGTCTTCCTAATTGTTCATCTTTTTTTATTAATGTTCACATTTTCTCTCCTCTCAGCCAGAGACGTTCTCGGCAAGGGCCATTATTATAATCAACAACATCAAATCGCACTGACATGATGTGGAAGGATTACTTTAGTATGTGTATAGGTTAGTGTGTAGGTGTGCTACCTGATGTTGCATGAAACGAATGACGACAATCACAAGGACTCACGTCTCTGTGCCACCCCTTACGACAGTGAACCTTTAACCAAAAAGCCCTAAGAGCTAACCTGCATGCATAAGCATGTTATAGACCAATTAAAAAACCAACCAAATTTATTTTTTAATGTGCTTTCTTTCTTGGCAGCCAAAAACTTCCACTAGAGTACTGCCAACAAACTTAATGCTGAGTTAAAACGTAGGAAAGTCAAATGTACACGACACAGCGGGAACGTGTTCCTTTCTGAGTTTCCTTAACTCTTAAGATCATCTTAAGTCTCCTCCGCACTTTAAATCAGGCTATCAATTTGAAATGCAATTCGATGAAAAATCATGTTTTAGATCCCAAGCACAGTAGAATGCTTCTTGTCTGTGAACGAAAAAAACAAAAAAAAAAACATCTGGCCGCTTTGATAGGGCTGTTCAGATTAATAAGCCGCGTCTAAGCACTACGCTTGGGTCATTAATATGAGCGAACAGTACACTGATCTTAATCTAAATTCCAAATTCATGGCTGGTAATCTGATGCTCACTGCTTGGGCATTGTATACCATGGGGTGCACAATAAAATGTTTCTTCACGGTTACATCCCCTAATGGCAGAGGCTTATCGCATTTAGATCAGGTGTCTTTAAGGTTTGTGGATATATCTAGATAATATATACGTGGGCATATCTAGATAAATCGCTGCCGGTAAGACGGGTCATAAAGACAGGTCCCGCATAGGTCGTTAGATCAGTGTTAATGGAGGCGGCATCCTACAGTGTAATATAACACCGAGGAGCCCTGTGGTGCATGCCGGACAGTGGCATAGAGCAACATTTATCACATGTCCCACGGCAAATTGACTTCATTGCTACAGCGCAAGATGAATCAGGAAAGGCTCCATTATGGCACACAGTTTAATGCGGAAGCACAACTTGACTGAACTGTAAAGCATTTAGGCTTCAGAAGTGGACAGTTACTTAAAAGGTCATGCAATGTGCTTTAAAGTATGCACCTAGCTGTCAAGAGTAGGTCTTGATTACCAGTCTTGGAAAGGTTACTTTGGAAATGTAATATATTAAAGAATACAAATGAACCTATTCAAAATGAAATAAGTAGTATAACCTTTCAATTACTTTATAAAAGTAATGTAACATTTGATTACTTTTTGATTGCTTTCATTTGTCCACTAGGTGGCACTTTGAGTTAACATTCTAAGAAAAAATGTTTCAAATACGCTGTAGTCTAAAGCACTGATTTTACACAAAATTGTTCAGATGTAACCCTATTTGTAATCTTTTCATAACATTTTCATAAGTAACTGGAATTTAATTACACATTTTTTCTACTACTGTAACGATTACTGTTACATTTATTTTGTTTTTTTTTGTTTATTTTGTTTATTATTTATTTTTTTACATTACATAACTCTTTTACATATAACTAGTTACTCAGTAACACTGCTGATTACTAATTCGTCCCACTGAGGAATATCTCGCTGCATGACTCATGCACTGATATTTTCCTCAATTCATTTCCTTTCCTTTATTTTGTTTTTTTGTATTTCCAGGTAGAGCAAAGCAAACAGAATCAAGCTAACATCAAAAAGCATTATGTACCCCAGGCTTTAGAGCTATTTGCAGCATTTTGGGAAATCACGGTCGAAATTAAAATCATGCCAACAAAGCACTCAAGGAGCAAGTCATGATTCATGCGCCTTGACACTAATACTGTAGATGTAAGCACAATGCTGTCAACAGGTCTTCAACAACCATTAGCATAAACGCCTGTGATCAAAGAAGAATCTGATCCTGCATAGTTGCACTCGAGCTCTACTGTCTGCTTTCAAGACACTCTCGGCTCTTCACCTACAATTTGTGGTTTTGTCACATGCACATATCGGGACAGGAATGGTTTAAAAAAAAAAAAAAAAAACCCAAAGGGACTCAGTATACGTCGTACAGCGAAGCAACAGTTGCTACAAATGCTACAAAATTACAAATGACACCAGGGCCCATCATAACACCAAAAATGGCCGGGATGCCACTGGATAGTAGCATTTACTTTATTAATCACTTTATTAATCCCAGAGGGAAAATTGCATTTTATAACAAACTTTTCATAGTCCTATAACTGTCAAATAAACAACCACGTCCTCTCAGTACCAACTGACATTGAACACAATAATATCCTTGCAATCATGTCCAACTCAATCATGTCCAGTTTGACATTATGTAGTGTTTGTTGTCTGAATAATGTGCAAGTTGCTTTAACGGAGGTTTGATTTAAATCCGTTTGATTCAAGCGACCACTAAAACCTCAAACTATATGACCTCAATGAGTAATGCGATTGTTTTCATAATGGTGGTTTGTGGTTTCCTCCAGTGCAACAATAAATACTTGCAGACATGATTACGGTTATGATTTCTCTAAAAGTCCTTAGACGCACAGCAGAACAGGCTTGTACTGGATCATCATATGAAATTGTAGAGCAGGGATGTGAACAAGGGCCAGTTGTAACTATAAGGCAGTATATAGTGTTTGATGAGCGCCGCCGCCTCATAACACATAACACATTTTCTCTTTGAAGCACAAACATGTATTCGCTCGCCCATCCTTCTTGGAAGTGCCTTCTATCTGCATCGATTTTTCACTTCCTGAACATTTTTGGATGGAAATTTCTCAATTCTGCTCATTGGAAAAAACGCCCTCATTAAACGCCAATGTGGGATACAGTGCACTCTAGTGGGGGGATGCCACCACTTTGTGGGTAACGTAGTGGCATGCATTGTGGGAGATGTAGTTTCTTGTCAATGCTTAACCTTATTTTAAGACAATACACACGCTTACACGCAAATGCATACACATTTTTAGCTATTGCAGACCACATAACATGACATGATGGGCCACTTTCTGCATTTTTTCTTACATTTCTTTCGGCCTTGAGTTTAACACGTGTGTTGTAGAGGATCTTTAACAGGCAGCTCTAGAGAAATTTTTGTCCATAAAATAAAACATATTTTAACCTTTCATCATTTCCTATGAGTAAACTCCTTTCCTGAAATATTTCCATGTCGACACTTTCTATTCTATGTGCTCATGCGTCATAGATATGTGGAAAACCACAGCCATTTCTTAAAGAAGTAACCAAAACTGATGGTTCAGAATGCGATGCTAGAAAAGGAGGTTTTGTTTCTGATCGAAATGTGCATTTTTGGATTTCTAAATCGAACTACCTCCCACAAGCAGAGCAAAATCACGACATCAGGAGGTGACTGTACTGCATTGTGGAGTCATTTGGATAATTAAGCAAGCTAAGAACATCTTTTTTTTCACTGTTGACAAGATTCATGTTTGGAGTATTCATGTTGTCATTTGAAGGGCGTGATGTGCTTTTATAAGACATGGTGTTGCGAGCAAAATGTTTTTGTTGTTAGGAAACATGCAGTTGACTCCTCCAGTCCTCCCACGGCTTCACCGAAACGGTACGGCTGCGATCCGTTGTTGTTGCAGTGGTCATCAGACCTACGCTATTAGCTCTAGGTATATGACAGCGCTCAACACTACTGTATTACATGAAGTGCTTGGAGAACTGGCGTGTCTACATGTTTTCTCTGACTCTCCCCTTACTGAATCTCTGTATTTTCTGTATATCATATACTATACATTATGCAACATATATAAATTGAGATAAATAAGTAAAAAGATACAGCCGTGCAATTCAGGTATACACATATCTACCATTCCATTGCAGTTAAATACAAATCACCATCTCGCTTCCTAATTATATTCAATAGATTAAAATAACTCACATATATGACAATTACGATTTTTCTATCGTTGTATTTTTTTCTCTATTCAAAGTGATTCTTGATTTGTAAGAAATAATGTGCATCTGACTTATACAACACTCAATCTAACATTGGCGAATATTTCAAAGTTTCCAAGCCTCTTTTACTAACTCATTTAATAAGCAGTATCGCTAATTATCCTGCTTACCAATAAGGCAGCAAAAATAGTGCTTTGAGAAAATAAATGAAATGTGGGTGTAAAATGTTCTGTCGACTGCATTTCGACGTTTATTCATTAAGCTAAATCCATTTTGAAATAAAGCCGGTAAGTAACAATCAGCGAAGAATTGTTTGGTATACTATGATGCTACTCGGCTTAGGAAATCCAACTGGCTGAAGCGCCATGCATTCGTTCTCGTTCTCCCTGTCTCTAGCGCCTCGTGGTATCGCCTCATGTCGTAATTAATTATGCACCTTTCCACTGACCTCCATTTAAATGGACATCAAATAAATCTGGATTCAGATAAATGAAATGCTCATCTCCAGCTGAGAGCACAGTATTATTCAGCAAATGAGAAATTCCGGTACTATCTGTGTTTAGGGTCAAATCCAGCTCGGAGACATATAGAGCTGAGAAATGAGAATAAGTGTACCTGAATATGCTCTGCCTGTAGACACCCTTCGAAAAAAAACAAAAAAGACAGACTTGATCTTGATAGCACTTCGTTCCTACAAAAGTGAGACGGTGTTGCACTTACTGAGGATCTAGAAAGACAGTTAGTCTTTCATCTCTGACTTTTATCTCTATGAAGTATGGTGAATATGCCGCTTTTCCTCTAACTGCTTGCCCCCCCCCCACCTCTTCCCAATCTTCACTGACCTTTGTGTTAATGACACCTTGAGAAGAGGCAGGGCAGCCATTTTTAAAGAATAACACCTTTCACAGACTGAAAAAGCTATGGGAAGAAAATTAGCCCTTCTTCTGCAATCGCAGACATGGGAATAGTGGGGCACATCAGTGAACGGCTGCTACAGACAGAGAGATATAGACAATGCAGGGCAGAGCTATAAAGACAGAAAAATCTAACTTGACAGCTCACATATTTGGGCAAATTTTACATGCACTGTAGGCAATAGGCAGAGAATGTTAAGTTCCAAAACTGGGTACCCGGCAACGAATGGATTATGGATACTGAAAAGACATTCAAAGCCATGGATTATTATGAGCTTAAGTCTACTCATCCATCCATCCATTTATCTGCTTATTTATCTAATTAAATAATTAGTTATTAAATAATCACTTAATTTTTCTATACATTTATTGCTTTAACAGTACAGACAATTTATAAATATAGGGGAAAAGATGGACATTCTAAAAAGGGTCAGTGTTATGTACAATAGGTATTGTGATATATTTTGTGGATATTTTGAATTAATTTAATTAATGCTCTGATTGTAAGCAGCTAATTTGGCATTATCATTAGAATTTTAATTATTAGCAGCATGTATTATTATTTATAAAGATATAATAGACTTTTCAATTTACCACAAATACAATTAAATATTAAATGAGATCTTAGCGGCAAATCAATGGTATTAGGGGTTAGAGGGGCGGCTGGGGGACTATCGGGTGGGGGCAGCGAGGTGGTCCCATAACCTAGACAAAACCGCCGACCTCAAATACAATATCTAAAAGTCTGATTAAAAATGGCTCAAATGACAGTTAACTATTTGCCGGGGATTAAGGAACCGGATCAACGTTATCCTACGAGTTTGAATAATTCCTGGGCGGAATTAGCATAAGGCTGGCACATTAGTCATGGCATCCTAATGTAATAGTTCGTTATTCAGTATGGTAAATCGAGTAAAGAGAACTATTGGGTATCCCAACACAATTCGGTTCATACAGTAGAAGGGAATGGTAAGAGGGGTACCAAGGGGACGGCTTGTATTATCCGATTTATGTGCAAATATAAGGCGACGGGGGGGGGGGGGTAGCCTACCGTATCAAAGAGGGAATGTTTATTACAATAACTTTTAAAGTGGGCGGCCGAACGGCTACAAAAAGGTGAAAAGCCTCTATGGACAGTACAGTGGATAGTTGGTGAATTCATTTATTCGTTCTTACTTCTCTTATCTTGTTTATATATTATGTATGGCGGGCCGGGGAAAAGAAAAGGATGGGGTCTTGGCCATTCTGTCTTTTCTTCTTGCTCAAGAAATGCTTCTTCTGTCTCTACTTCGGGATCTTCTAACTATCCCTTCTTCGGTGCCCTGCCGAGATACTTTCAGGCGGCCTTTCTGCCAAGGGATCCCAAGCCGGTAAATCCACGAAACACACTAATAGCTCTGGGTCTTGGCCACAACATGACTTCAAACCCCAAGCATGTCCTTTAGCACACATTTAACAGCATGCTACAAGCTGTATACAACATGCCATGATTTTTCATAGGCAATCGCCTGATCAGCAGGAGCCAAGGCAGATGAGGGAAAGCAACTGATGGGAGGAATCATAATTGTTTCTGAATTCTAATTATGGAGATGAGATGATTATGGAGGGATCTAGGTAAGAAAAGTGGTGTCCTCCAGAGACCAAAGGGCATGAAGACAATAACAAACAAAAAAAAACGACCCAAAAAAACAAAATGAAAGCTTAGCTGAATACAAATAAAAACTTTTCTTTTAAACATTTTAAACTTTTTTTGTTTTTGAAAGTGACTAGACACCCCCTTTCCGCAGAGGAAAATATTGAAGCAGATACAATACTAAACAAGGTCAGGGGACGTAAAGGTGGAAATGTAAATGGAATTCTTTTAGAATGCTTTTGTATTTATTAGAGGAAAACGTTATCAAGTAGGTCAATGAGTTCAGGCATCTCAATCTAATTCGATAATCAAAGTTCAAGTGAATCCTTAAAACAGACTGAATCGTGCTGTCTCGTATGTGCTTTCCAACAAGCAAGATTCTGAGAATACCTTCTATTAATGTGTATTTCTTGCTAAGGTTTATTATGTAATCCCTGGTCTAGAGCTCTAACCAGAATGACAAACCTGGACTTCCAGTAGTTCAGCTTAAGCTTTCACACAACTCCAAGCAATGTGTGTCACATCACAGTGATCCAAAAGACAATGCTGCAAAGCAGAGTGGAATACCGATTTTTAACTGTAGCAGTGCCTATATATTTGACACTATTTGTGCAAATTTTATACACCTGACTAGACACCTGACTATCACCAACATCTCAGGTCCTTTCCCAAACTGGATTTACAATGTTGGCAGCCCATTATATCAAACTTGTTAAGAAGTGGAAAATAGTTGGATAGATAGAAGGATAGATGAATGAATTATATTTAAAAAAATTAAATGGCATTAAACGATATCAAACTATTTTACTTCTAACCAATCGCATCACGTCATCAAAAACACGCCCCCATCCCTAACGGCAACCCTCCATCCACTCAAGACTAACAAAGCACATGGGGTATGTTTATTGACGTGATGTGTAAGCTTCATGATAAAGTTATCAAAACTTGGCCATAGAAAGCATGGCAGATGTAGTTTTCAAATAGCAAAGCATCCTGATAAAGGGGGGTCGCCATTTGCATTTCCATTCATTTACTACTCTGCTGCCGCACTGCATTTCTTACCCCTTTCCCAAACCACCACACCACCACCCCCCCCCCCAACGTCCCCCCCACTACCCCCCCCCAAAAAAAAAAAAGAAAGGAAATTTGCTCCCCATCCTCTTCTTTCACATTAAAATGCACGCCCGGAACGCGAGGACTGTGGTTATTTGGATACATATTGCCAGTAGTCATTTTTAACTCTGTGTCTTAGCAAATAGCATGTGACGGGGCCATCAGTCGTTTCTTGATAATCACGCGCACTCTTTCCACTGCTTTCTATTTTTTTCCCCGCCCTCCACCGCCCCCTGTTTTTTCCCGTGAAACGATGAAGGATGTAAATCATGTGATTCATCAAAAGCCTTATCTAAAACATTTTGTTGATGATCAGGGTGCCCGGGTTTTAAAAAAAAAAATTAATGAATCATCTCGAGTGCTGATTGGAAAATTTGCTAGCGTGTGTAAAATCCATGCAGACGTCAATAATATCTCATTCATTCAGTCTCTTTCATTTACCACTTGGTCAGGGTTGTGATGGATCTAAAGTCAATCCCATTGACACTAAGAAGAACAATAATGATTATTTATAAAAGAAAAAGAGTATTAAATGGCTTCCTTCAGTAACGCATGTAAATATGCGCGTCATTCTCGACAGTGAACTCGCGTGTATTCCCAGAATTCACCACAACCCACAGCACAGCAACACAGCGGGAGAAAATTAAAGATTTCTATGTCGTCTGATGCTGGATCTAGCTCACCCAAAGCAGTAGCAAAACAAATCAGCACCACAGTCTGCAGCCCAACTTAACACAAGTATGGCGAGACCGAATCACCCACAATTGGATGCTGTTGATTGCTGTAAACAAATCGGCTGGCAACTCATCAAGGGAGGAATAAGAGACTACACACTAGAGATACCAAGAAACAAATACAATATTTGGAAGGAACATATTATGTGCTTTGATCTATTCTTTTTTATGTATTTTTTTATTATTATTATTATTATTATTATTATTATTATTATTTTTAGAAAGCTTGCCATGAGGTTTCATTTGGAATGGATCTCATCGGGGCGCAACTAAATATTTACTCAAGTAGTAGAGTTTTGCTTTCAGGTGGGTGCAAACAAAGCACTCAGACACGAAGTGAACAAAGACCACGTTCATTAACGTGAATGATGTGCGATATATAGACCTGTGGAAGCGTCAGGGCCAGATTTCAAACATCAAGATGACGGTGCTGGCATTTCTACCTCTTTGTTTTTTTTTTGTTTTTTTTTTTTTGGGGGGGGGGGTCATAGTAGTATAAATTGATTTAAAAATGAATGTGAATAATATCTCTCTCTCTCTCTCTCTCTCTCTCTCTCAATTCCCCCTTATGCACAGATTTATCTGAGGAAACCCAGCAGTCAGACATCAGACTTTGAAGTTCTACCCTTGTAAATTCCACAACATTTAGATGAAACGTTATCTCCTGACCTTTTTCCTTGTAGCTTATAAAAAAATATCCCTCCATGGGTTCATGTAGTGTTTTTTTTATTTTTTATTTATCACTCCATAAAGAGTAAGTTTCTTTAGTCTTCTTGATATATCCTGAAAGCAAGCACCAAAATCTTAAACCTGTAGGCGATAATCAAGACATGGACACACACGATTTAGATCCGGGTGAACAGCGGAGGTATAATAGGGAGAGCCCAGTATCACTGAGTATCACTCATGCTGTCCTTAGAATCTGATTCACCATATTAAAAGTGAATACTGCTGATATTGCATATTGTAGGGTGTTCAATAAAAAGCAAGGGTTCTTCAACAAATATGCCTTAAAATATATTCGCACTGTTTGTCTACCCGAATTTAATTCTCATATTGTATTATATCATTTAATGTCACCCTGCTCCAAATCGCAGAGTAAAAGCATGATTTATTGATATTGAACTTGTATAGTCAACGTGCCATGAATTTTTCATTCCCCTGCATCCCGAGTTCAAATGCACCGACATCGAACGGGGCAAAGGATTCATTAAACGTCTACCTCAAAAGAACAACAACTTGCCTGGCTGATTTGGCACTTTTGACTGGACTACAGAGGAGTATCCCGATGGAGGACAAATGAAAGGAACATTTCCACAGGGTATAATAGCGCACTGAATGGTTTAATAGATATTTTAAAAATAGTGCATATTATATGCTCTGCCCTTCACGGTAACTGGATTTTAACGCATGGCATTGCATATTAGAAAGCACTTTTCACAACTCTCACCAATACACCAGTTGATTTTGGGGAGGGAGGGGTGTAGCTCAGTGTTGGGTGGGGTTCTTAGGGATTTGTAATCTTTAACATTTTCGAAAGTAACTGTAATTTAATTACAGTTAAGTTTTTTTCTCATTAACTAACAAATTATTGTTACCTTCATTTTGTAATTAAATTATGTAAAGTCGTTACATGTAACTAGTTACTCCCTAACACTGTGGATGAGTGACTCTAAATGGCCCTTGCTCCCTACCGGCTAATCATGGCTTATGGCATCATGGCATATATGTGTGTGTGTGTGTGTGTGTGTGTGTGTGTGTGTGTGTGTGTGTGTGTGTGTGTGTGTGTGTGTGTGTGTGTGTGTGTGTGACAAATAAAGGCTATTCTATTCTATTCTACTTATAGAATATGGTTTGGAAGACTGGTGTTTACTTCTCCAATAGAGTTCCAGGAAAATCAACGCCAAATTGCTCTATGAAGCTGTTCTGGCATCTCGTGATACAGTGCTAAGATATATTATGTAGCACTGTTTGTAGCAGACGTTGTTCAAGGCTACTCACATTTTATCCACAGTACTAATTGTAATTGATTATCCCACATTTATCCTCCATATAATATTTACCGATGACAAAAAATAATGATTGTTTATGGGAATTCTCAGTTAAAAAGCTTTGAAGATTTACTTATACGTTTACATTGATCATCTAAATGTACATTTATGAATGGTAACACAGACCTTATATCCATTTCCACTCTGAGCATTTTTGCTTCTACACTGGTTGTACAATGCTTCCTCACAGTTTCAGTTCCACTTTCCAGAACCATTCAGTTTTAGGAGGGTAATTTAACTTGCCCCTAGATCTAAATCTGTGATTTGTCCTTAAGTGCATTTTTGTGAATTGGTCACCTCTAATCGGCTGACATCCTGGTTCTCCTATGGCTCCGAGTTTGCTGTGGCCCTGACCAAGATGAAGTGTTTACTCAAGAAGAACGAATGAACCTTCTGCTTCTGCTTTACTTCCTGTTTATCCGTTTGTTTGCCCTGCATGTGCTTGTTGCCTGTTCAATTAACCCCCTTCTATCGGCTGTTTATGAGATTTTGGATTTCTAAATAAAGAATCCTGTAATTACATCCACCTGGTACCGTGACACCTCGTGGTGCTTTTCTGGTCCTTCTGGGTCTATTTTACAAAAATGAAATGTTTTTGCACAAAACTTGCAAAGTTACACCAGTCTTAGAATTCGTAATATTGAGTCTAAGAATCCCAATTTCACTGAGGATATTTTTTTTTCTTACTTTCTTGCTTTTTCTTGACCCATGTGAAAAGGAAAAGTATTATATAGACTCCAGGGCTCAGATTCAGTTTTTCCAGACACACACACACACACACATATACACACACACATTATTATAGCATTATTACACACTTCCACTTTCATTTTTTGTCTGTGCATTTATTTAACAAATCACACCTGTCCAGAGTGACCTTAATATGTATCCTCACATTGTCCTACCTTGAGATGGTATTATAAGCATGTCACCAATGTGAAAGCAGAAAACAAGCAGCAAGAATTTCTTTTTTTTTTTCTCCTCCACTCTCATACACCCCCCCCACCCAACCCCCCCACCCCCCACCACCCCCCACCCCCACCCCCCCCCCCACCCCCCCCACCCCACACACACACACACACAGACAGCCTCGAACATCACTTTAGGCACAGATCTGCTTTCCCAGCAAGTCAGTTATCTCTCCACAGCTCTGTAACCCTTCTCTGTTTTCTACCAAGAAATCCATATGTACTACAAATGTGTGAATAAGAGAAACCCAATCTTTGTAACACACCCACGCTGATGTATGCAGGTAAACAAGATATTAGGATGCAGAGCATGTGGTGCTGTTAATCATTTTGTCACTCAAGCACATTGTCTTGGATGTGTTCATTTCGTTAAAGCGAGCATTACAGCAGTTCCGCCCTCACACGCGCGCTCGCGAGCAGGTATGAGTGAAAAGGACTGACAATGAAATGTCAGCCCCCAAAAGGTCAGATATGAGCGCGGAGAGATGGTGCTTATGTAAAACCATTACTCTCAATAGCTGATGCATTATCGCTAAAAGGCCAAAACGGACTAATCAGAAAGGTGATGGCTCTGCTGCGAGACATAAAACAGATTCATCACAACACACTCAGTGAACCAATATACTGTACATTATAAATGAGTAAATCATAGGAAAACACATTAGACCCCTTCTACAGAAAAAAAAAAACAAAAACACATCTGTCTTCGAAACTTTTCCCCTTTTATGCCATGTTGTTATACTATGCTGCTATTTGAAGTCTTTAAAAAAACGTTTAAAAAAAAAAGACGTTTTTGCAGTCACCTGATCATGATTCCTTGTTTAAATCGTACACACCTTCCAGGATCCATTCAGATTCTCTTATACTGTAAGCTCGGGTTATTTCCGGACACGATTACTGCCATTTTACTTCATAAGCTATATCTCTCCGACAGAGCCACTGAGAATGCAGCTCCTCACCTGGTTCATAACCTCTCCAAATTTTCTCATATCCCTCCCCTATTGAGGTCACTCAACTGGCTCTGTGTCGGAGCAAGAATCTAATTCAAAATGCTTGTCTTGCGTTTGGGCCCTTAAAGAGCTCTGCGGCACAATATCAGTGCACCCTGGTTAAGAACTATACACTTACACAACAACCTCAGGGCACCCGCCTGGGCAGCTCTCCTTCACTGAGACCTGAACGAAGATGGGGTGGGGGAGGGGAGGGCAGGAGGGTGTTTGATTCCTCTCTCTTTGTTGTATTTCGCTTGATTTGTGAGGATTGTGAGGATCTGTTAGTTATTTCTGGTACTTATGGGTTTGTATCACTTCACACTCTCACTCACACCCAGAATAGGTTCTGGAACAACCAGAAAGTACAGGGAAAAAAATGTATTAAAGCAATGACTCTCAACTTTTGTTTCTTTTAGTAACTTGTTTCAGATAACGCCGTCTGCTAATGAAAAGGTAAAATGCAGATAGTTTACATACCGATCTAAAAAAAAAGACATGAGAATTATCCTCAAAACTGGGTTGAATGAAACAGAAAGTTGTTCAAGTTTGTGTGCATGTTGTGTCGATGTTTCCTGGATGTTTGCTATCTGAACGAATTCCATGTCATTGTCTAGAATTTCATTGACGCTTCATGGGGCTAAATCTTTTACGGAAAGCTGCACTTTTGTCTGACTGCCATTTAGCATCTATCACTAATGTGGCGCACACGGTATAATTGCATTGTGCTTCTTTTTCGCCAAGAAGAGAATTTAATTGGTACTTCTTATGACAGAACGATTATTGACAGTCTCAGAAAAAAAAAAGCTCTAGTAATTTGCTTCATCTTGGACCTTACTTACAGTTTATGTAGAAAAAAAAAGTTTTAAAAAATCTCCTGCTATCAATGTGTTTTTAATCACCTTGAGAAAAAAACAGCAAGGAATTTATTGTTAAAAGAGCTATCATTTGTCAGAATAATTGGGGTGTTGAGGTGGAATTTATAACTCCATCTTGCATCCAATATGGCCACTTGTGTCAAAATCCAGTGTCTGGTGAAAAAAGAAAATCCCTAATGGTAATACAAAGTACACTATAAAATTTGAGAATAATATAAAATATATTAAATTTCACAGTGAATCATAGAAATTTCACATTTCTATGAAGTCCTGAAGAGGCCATTAAAATACATTTTGCACAGAATTTAATGCATCGAACAGGCAGGTTAAAAAGAAAAATGTATATTTGTGGTCTCTCCAGAGCAGCCTGGCTGTCACGCTTTCAGTCACGCTTTCCCTCACTTTTGTTACCAAACAGTTCTGTGCGCATTCAGGAGCTCTCACTAGAGATTTCTCACACTACTCACTTTCAGTAAGTGCTTTATGGATCCAGAGCATATTCCCAAGAATATTTTGTTTGAGGCAGGAACAATGCCTGAATGGGACGCCAATCCATCATAGAGTGTCATATAAATACACACACACACACACACACATCCACAATCACACATTCATTCAAGTCACCTTCCAGCATATTGTTACAAGGTGGAAACGAACCAAAAACCCAAAAACAACATGAAAGAATGAATCTGCTTTCTAATTTTGTCCTGCTTCTCGGTTCTTATGAAGGTCTGATGTATCACCTGCTGTTTTTCAGGTAAACAGCCAAGTAATGAATCAGTTGTAGATTGTAGGACATACTTGGAAAGGTGGCAAATCATCAGGTTTCTCATTTCTAGGACTATTCATGAAAAAAAAAGTCAATTAGTCTTTTTTTTGTCTAAACTATTTTAAATGTTTCTTGCTTTAATGTTTTATGCATCACTTTGCAACTGACAAACATCAGAATTTATCAGTCTTTATTTTCAAGCACCTAGTTTTCTTTTTGGCCTAAGGACAACTTGTTTGTTTATTGGGTGGTTTAGATGCAATTGAAAAACTCATTCCAGACTGCACTATGCAAGATAAACCAGGCCAATCTCAAGCGAACCATGCGCAAGTCATTTTAATAGTCTGGCTATGACACACCGGAAAGTGTAGTTTGTACTTTGGGGTAGCGCTTGTTTTGGTCGGGGTAGCTGCATGCAAATATTCGAAATTTCTATTTCGTACTCTTGCCATCTGAACTCATTAATTAGCTTGTCTTAATTAGTTTTAGTGGTAAATACTGTTTTTACTGGCCTTAGTTGCAACAACAAGCACTGTTATCTGCTTAAAAAGCTAGGAGAAGCAGTTGAACAGAAATATAGCTTATTATACGTTTATGAAATTTGGCTTAGACCAACTTACACCGTTCCGGGTTAAGGGCCTTACTCAAGGGCACACTAGTGGCAGTTTGAACCTGCACCCTTCCACGCCACAGCCTTAACCACTGAGCTACCAAGCAATGGACAGCAGCTAACATTTTCTCCAATAAGTGTCCTGAGATCATGTGTTACCAAAAAAATAGCATTCTCCTGAAGAAATCTTTCTGCTATCATCCATAATGCTATTAAAAGTTTCAGATGGGCAAATTAGCCAAGTCCAGATCCTAAGCCTCCCCAGTGTTTGAAGTTCACAGCAGCAACAGGGATCAGCCCCGGCATCACCCGAGCAAGACGGCACTACACTGATATGATTGCCTGATGGACAAGGAGCTCAAAAAAAATGAGGTATGAAGTAGGCTTCTTCACTACTGTACGTAGCCAGTCCCCATGATTAAATTATGGTGACAAGTCGTCATGCGCAGCTGAGCTCTTCATATGTCTTCATGCATCTGCAAAATCACCTCGATTAAACAACAAGCCACGGTCGCACTCACTGTTCGCAACAACGGCTAAGTAACAGAGAACATCATGATTGACAAAGCCTTGATTATCCTGTACCTTGGCGACAGCGGCAGTTACGACCCCATGTTTCGTCTACATATACACATTCACGTCACAGACAAAAGCATGCACCACACAGATGAAGTGTCATTCGTGTCGTGGTCAGCTGCGGTTCTGCTGCCTTAGTGTGTGGGAGGCTGGTATAGTACGTGCAGAAATGGAGTAATATAAGCGTATCATTCAGTGTAAAGGCACTCATTAAGAAGTGATCAACGTCGTCCGGTCTGCATGCAAGTATACTGTGACTGGACACAACATTTAGGACCCAACACAGACAACTCTAATTGCCCCGATACTCATAAATACTAGACAAGGTAACACATGCAGTTGTGTTCGTCCAGAATAAACACCTCAAAGGTCGCTGAGCTCAAAACATAATACTTACATTAGTGATAATGCCTAAGCATCAGGAGTCATAACATACAACTTAAACCTACTGCGTTCTAGTCATGCACATGTCTATCACCGCTATAATCAAACAATCCTTTGTCAGCGCTGATGCAAATTGAAAGAAAGGACTTTGCAGGCTGAGTAGCAATCCATTGACATCAACCGGAGACATAAACGCTTTACCTTCCAATAACCTTTAACTTCTTCCTTCTGAATAAGTCAGCTTTCTGCAGATGGCATGCATATCTCACAACTTCACGAGCATTTAAACAAGTCAAGATACTATTTAAAATAAAAAAACCCTTGTGCCCTTGTTATAGTTAGAGAAAGAATCTTTGGCTAAAGGGAAATTTATTTTCTTCTGTTGGCTCTTTTCTTTTTTTTTTTTTGTTTTTTTCTTTTTTTCCACCCTGAAAAAATCAGTCAAACATACGACAACACATCCACGATTCAACAGTCATATGAGTTTCACAAAACACGGGAAGAAATCATCTCACTAATAAAAGTAGGTGTCCTAGAACACCTACCAACCACCAAACTGTTAAAATTGTATTATGATAATAAAACCATATGACAACTGTCGCAGAACAGTTGTACAAGCCAGACCTTATTTAGAAAAGTCTGTGCTAGAGACCTTAGGCGTGTGACGCCACCAAAACTTGTCACGTTGTTTGCCTCGAAAATTCATGCATGATCACGGAACCTGGACTAATTATAACGAGCAGATGCTTTACACCTTTCAAGTCAAGTCAGATCATTTCGAAGCAGTGATCAGCCACCAGGCAGATAAGGTCTGACTGCAGAGCAGTTACTAAATCTGGTGCAAAAATTGTGTGCGCAGCGTTCCCACGTACGTTGTCAAATATCAGGAAATCTGATCAGATCTTTCTGTTAATCAAGTGCCAACATATCTTGGGTATTTGAAAACAGGCAGAGATGCATTGAGAGCTTATGTGTTAAATCATGCGCATAGAGTCTTACAGGCATGGATCTGGTCCAAAACTAGAGGGGAGGCGTGCAGTGGAGGAGATACACACAAACGTACATACACTGTCAAGATATGGCCAGGCCTTCATGGGGTAGTATAGTATAGATAGTATAGTATTAGTAGTATTACTTTAACACTACGTAACTGAAAATGCAGTACAAAAATACTACGTTAAGCCAAAACAGAGCCATATATAATATATATATATATATATATAATATTATATATACCAACACACAACACACACACACACACAGGGGCACGGTGGCTTAATATTTAGCACGTTCGCCTCACACCGCCAGGGTCCGGGTTCGATTCCCGTCTCAGCCATGTGTGTGTGGAGTTTGCATGTTCTCCCCGTGCTCCAGGGGTTTTTTTCTCCGGGTTCTCCGGTTTCCTCCCGGTCCAAAAAAACATGCACGGTAGGTTGATTGGCACCTTGGAAAATTGTCCCTATTGTATGAATGTGTGTGCCTGTGTGTGTGATTGTGAGTGTGTGTGCCCTGTGATGGGTTGGCATTCCATCCATGGTGTTTCCTGCCTTAATGCCCATAGACGCCTGAGATAGGCACAGGCTCCCCGTGACCCAAGGGAAGATCGGATATAGCGGTAGAAGATGAATGAATGAATGATATATATACACAGAAAGAGATAGAGAATACTGTAATGTATAAAGTATACCATATACATGTATATGGCCAATCCGCTAAGGCTGCTACATTAAAATATTTTGACAATTCTGTCATATTGCTATTTTATATTTATACATCTTGTATTTCTATATTTTATCTATATATCACCAGTTTATATGGAAAGCAACCGGAATTTTTTACCATATTTAACAACTGAAACAATTGTTACATTTCCCTCACACCTCCAGGGTTGGGGGTTTGATTCCTGCATCGGCCATGTGTGTGTAGAGTTTGCTTGTTCTCCTAGTGCTTCAGGGGGTTTTTCTACGAGTTCTCCGGTATCTCCCAGTCCAAAAATATGGCACCTTGGAAAATTGTCCCTAGTGTATGAATGTGTATGTGTGTCTGTGTGTGCGCTCTGCGATGGGTTGGCACCCCATAAAGGGTGTATCCTGCCTTGATGCTTCAAGATGCCTGAGATAGGCACAGGCTCCCCGCGACCCAACAGAAGGTCGGATAAAAAGGGGTAGAGGGTAGAAGATGAATCAAGAGAAGATGAGAGGACAGAGAGGAGAGAGAGAGAGATTTAAAATTCCAATTGGGGTCCAGTTGGGATTAATTCTGTCAGTTTGATATCACGAAAGGGACTTTTTTATTTTATTTATAAGAGGAATTTGTAAATCCTACTGTGTGCCAGAGTCCGTTGTCATCTAGTTAATCCAAGGCTGTGTGGTCCAAAAAAATATCAGAAAGCTCGGCTGCTCAAAAGAATGTTCCCGCTTCCGCTGACGAGTCGGTATTTACTGGGCATATATCATGTATTTTGCCTGGCTATGTTGCCCTGTCTGCTGTCCATCAAGGCTGCAGCAGAAATAGTTTGTCTGTAAACATAAGCCTGCTGATCTTCTCATAGGTGTGTGACTTCAGCTGGAGAGACTGAATCATTGAAATCAGGCCACAGAGCACAAAACTCAGATATGCAGCAAGCAGATGTGTGTGTGTGTGTGTGTGTGTGGGTGTGTCGGGGGGGGGGGGGAGCAGTACCACCTTGAGACTATTCTTCATCTCCTACTCTCAGCTACCATTCTATCAGATAAGTTTCTTCCTACAATACTGACTTCTCATCTATTGACACAGAATATGCTCTACATTCGCTGCTATTCATTTTCCCCACTGCCTTGTTCTTATCATTTACAGTTCAAGTTTAAATGGAATACACATGGGTTTCTCGCTCTTTTCATCAACATGCTTTTTTTTTCAGGACCGGCTTCTTTTTGTTAGTGTTTCTTTTTTTCTTTGACGCTGATGAAACCAGGTTGTATTCCGTTTAAAAACAGAGGCCTTGGGAAGAACATGCGCTTTTACCACAGATGTTCAACACTTATCTCCTCGGCATTGTGGTGCCAGAGTAACACAGGTCATCATTAGAACCGGTTTATTAGGAACGTCTGCACATCTGGCCGTTTTAAAAAGCCATGCCAATTAAAGGTGTTTAGCTCAAGAGCTTTAGTTCATGTTCACACTCAACACCAGAATGTGCAAAAAAAGGTGTAATCTCTGGAAATGTGGAATGATTGTAGAAAAAAAAACAAAAGCATCCTGGGAGCAGAGAATCCACAGGCTGATATACTGTGCTGATGAGAGAGAGATTAAAAGTGAATTAAGACCAGATTAAGTCTAGAGTAACTCAATTAATCTCTTTTTACTTTCTGAACAGAAAAGTATCAAAATGTCCAACATATCAAGCCTTGTGGTGGATGAGCTACAACAGCAGAAGACCACAACAGATTCCAATTCTCTTAGCCAAGATCATGAATATGAGGGTATCCTGAACCTCATGAATCACAAGATCTTCTTCTGTCCAGGACTGAGCATGATACCCTTAAGAGTCGGGTGCTTGGCTGACAGAGAAAGAACCTGCTAGGGTCTAAGATATCATAACCAGTGTACCTTAAAGTTCAATGTGTTGTGCATTTTGAGATGCTTTTCTGATAACCCCATGTGGACGGGATAATGACTGGATTTGCTACATTTCTTTCCTGGCAGCTCAAACCAATCTGGCCAATTTTGCTTTTCACACCCCTGTGTGTAAATACTAGAGACTTCTGTGTATAAAAATCCCAGGGGATTAACAGTTTCTAAATAAACAACCCAGTCCATATGGCACCAACAACCCTGCCATGGTTAGTCACAGTGTTTACACTTTTTCCCCATTTTGGTGTTTGATATGAAGTTCACCTAAAGCTCTTGGCCTGTGTCTGCATGATTTCACGCATTGTGCTTGCATGATTTTGAAAATCCGACTCTCAGGGAACGTCATAAAAAATGATTGCGACTATAGTTAGACGGATTTTCTGTTTCCATATAGCTGCTTCTTTATCCTCTACGGATGACCTCCGGACCGAACACAAAGTAAACCCTTACTATGCTGAACCTTACTGTCCTCGGCAGGTTTGTTCCTATTCCTGAGTTTTGTCAGGGTAGCAGAAAAGAGTCCTAAGCAAGATGACGGGGTGCTGTTTTTCCTGGCACTTTCAAAAGAAGCTAATTCTCCAATACTATTTTTAGTCACTTTCCTATCCCGCAGGTCAGCCACACAGAGGATTACAAACGTCTCTTATCAGCGCTCCATTAATTCAGTTTGAGAAGTCTCTCTAAAATAAATGCTTTTTTTTTGTACTCCTTACAAGAAGATATGAATACACTATCTAAAGCTATATTGTTCTTAATCTCTGTCCCCCAAATCCATGCGAGGTTGGTCTGGAGGTCGCACGTGTCCGCCTACAAGATACAGGCATGAAATAAGAGATAAATCCATTTACTCTTCTGAAGGCCCGTCTTGTGTCTCTTGAACACATAGACACACTTCAGACAACAGTAATTGGTTTGGCACTTACAGCTTATAGAAATGCACGGCAGCGGGTAGGGTCTTAGTCTACGGCAAGATTGCATGTTTGGGTGGGTAAAAGTGGGTGTGGCTGTCAGCCAAGGAAAATGGATGCTACGAAAAAAAAATTTGCACCAAGAAAAAATGATAAATAAAAACTCTCATGGTGCTGCCGAACACTTGCTAGGCTACCTGTTTCAGTATACATACTAATGAGGACCATGTAAAAACATAAAGCATAATCTGATAAGAATAAAAATCATTGTAGTTGATGAAAAAATATTCATAGCATGGCCGTGCCTTTAAATCAGATTATGATTGCAAGCAACAGCTTACCCTGAAACAAACAACAAAAACAGACATTTCAAGTTGCAGCTCTTGTGCTTAGCTAATAAGGACAAGCATTCGTAGGTTGAAAATAGCACCTCAGGAACAAGAGGGAAGGTAAATGCAACGTCCTCCTCACTCCTCCCGGTTCCTAGGCAGCAGGCTAATTGATTATTGACAGTCTAACCGCATCCCATGGCTCAAAATAAAGTGCCTGTCCTTTAAATGAGAAGGCCTTTAATTCTTGTAGGTAAAAAAAATAAATATGAAGATGCCAGCCTAAGGATGAGACAGAAAGCCAATATTTGCCCCACTAACGAAATCAGTAGGAAAACAACAAACCAGGTGAATTTAATAATAGGTTTAAGTAAGATCCAATTACCAGTTGCAATTTAGTTTGTTTTTTTTCAGTTGTATAAAGTGCTTTACGCAGCGACACTTGCAGCAACTTTTTTATTACAAAGTTCCAAAGTTGATTGTTGTACTTGACTTTTTATCATTAAAAGATAGACCATTTTTAGACGTCTCTTTATGGGATCCCGAGAAAGGGTTTCATCAGAAGAGCTTGTTATTTCCCACAATATCCTTTAAGAGCAATAATAACAACACAACGGATTTATTTTGAGCAGCGACATTCAGGAAACGTCTGCTGCAGTTATTTCAAGTCGAAACGCGATTAGAAAGTTCTTTTCGCTTAAGAATATTAAAAATGACTCGTGTGGATTCATTTCTGCTTGTCCAGCACTCGGGAAATTACTTGCACCAAAGCTGAGGCCAGGCTAATAAATTTGAACATGCCCTTCACTTCATTTCCAAACATGAGATAACCTCTAATTACAAAACAATCAATTAAATTGTTCTGGTGAGTTTTATGGATTAAATGAATGTGCCTTATGTTCAAGTAGGAAATAAAAATAAAAAAACAAATAGAAAATGCCTTGGGAGTCTACTACAAAAGCACCATTACCACTTTATACAGTTCTGGGACTGTACTTTTGCAATAAACGCGGGTGGTTAATGCTGTTGAAAACATCCAACTGGATCGGGACCTGATGATTGTAAAAGCTGTAAAATATGACGTTGTTTCCACACTCATCACTCCATTGTAGATGAGGAAATGGAAGAAAGCATTCCCTTCAGAGGAGAAATATTTCTATATATGGCTGATTTACAATGTTCTGTCTCTCAAAGGGGGCATGGTGTCCCAAATCATGTTCCCTACCCTCCAGTTTTTGTTGTTGTTTTTCATTTTATTTGTCAGTATGTGTACAATAAAAGCATCGGATAAAAACTCGAACAAACACAAACACACACACCCCACCCCACAAACACATCACAGGTCAATTCCGTCCCTGCCCATCATTCTTGCTATAATTCACCCTTCAACCACCTCAACGCCTGCTACATCACTAACCTATTATTTGGGCATTTGTGCTGAGTCAGACTCCCCCAAAATGTTACTCCTAGATTGCAAGGACTGTCAGAACAATGTATTAGATTTACGAGTCTTGAAAAGGGTCCTACATTTTTCCCCTGCCATCCTTTGTTTTACACATGGTTGCTCTGAACTTCATTGAGATGGACAGTGCAGAGAAGAATGTGATTAGTTGAATAGAGATCGTCAGCTGGGGAACTTCTCAGTGAATTAACTAGATAGAATAGCTGAAAGCTATGTTGGATAATAGAATACGGCAAAAAAAAAAAAAAAAAAAAGATCTATCCCCCAGCTCAGTTGTCGACTCCATTGGCCCAAAATTCTTCTTTTTAGTTTGTCACATTCTTGTGCGTGCAACATCAACGTAATGGCAAAATTCTTGAATTCATTTTACACTAAATCTCATTATCCGTTCTCCCTATTACACAGTCCAACATAGCCGAACTTATTTGAAAATGGGACGAGATGTACTGTGAGAGTGTGAAATGGAACGTAGCCTGGTTTGAAAGCTAATCTGTTTTATGGCAGAGTATAACAATAGATCCGTCAAGTTATTATGTTTAGCAAAGCCATTAGGCTACGATGATAACGTTAAAGATTTATTTTCGGTGTCAAAAGCCGCCCTCGCCAAAATTGCCTTATTGTTCATTCTGATTGAAGTTCTCGTGCTATCGTGAGCCCACATTTATATCCATAATAAATGGATGTTGGGAAAATAAAAACGAGTGCAACTTTGTATAATCTGCTATACAAAATCTAAGAATTCTAGCAGATTTCAAACATGTCGATTTCCTTCGCCATGCGACAGGCAGAAACGTTTTGCCCTTCTAGAGCTCCGTCTTTTGTTTCCAGCCAGTCTCGTTTGATCCTCTTCTCACCGGTTTCCCCTTGATAAGCTCTGTGAAGCCGTTCACGCAGGAACATTGCATAATTAAATCAGTCTGATTTGCCCGAGCTGCCTGTCAGTCTCAAATCCAGGACTGACAACAAGAAGACAATGTCATCCTCGTGTGATAATCGCCCACCTCTAGTCGTGGACAGGTTGCGGAAAATCAATCAGGGTTATGTGGAGAAACACAGGGGTTCTTGAAGCAATTGCGCAAATTGCTTTATACGGCTTTTCATAATTGCCAGTGTGGAAGAGGACACAGAAAGGGAAATCTTCATTGATTTTCATTTATTTTCAACTCGGCATGTCACAAATCGACTCGTTTTATTAGAATCGCTTTTTTTTCTTTTTTTTTCCTTTGGCCAAAGCTAACCAATGGAAGCTTCGTCCATCAGGTGCGTGTGGAAAGCAATGCATTTAAATGTGGTTTCCTCCACACCCTCTTTAAATGTATACAAGTTCTTCTCTAAAATCAATCTATTTAAACTTGCGTGGCCCTAATATTTATTCATTGCTTCCAAAATGTATTGTACAGTATAACAGCGTGAACATTACAGTCAGGAAGCAACTCAAGGGCCTGGACTGGAAAACATATTATTTCCATTCTTTTTTACAGGCAAAAGATATTCGACCTGACTGGCACGGTGTGAAAGGAATAAATACTTCTAAAATGTTCATTTCCATCAATTCTTCGTGCTAATCAAAGTCCCTGGTATTGATTGTGTGTTTTAATGGGGCAAATTCCTTGACTCTCCACAGGGAAAAGACTTTTGAATTTGGTACTCCTTAAAATCCCCAGAGAAAACAAGCTAACAGGCCAGACAGCGATTCACTCAACAGTGATTTCCTGATTTAGATATTATTTTAATATCTGTGCCACTCCACTGCAGGAGATTAAAGCTACCGTGTGCATGTCTCTCCGGTGGAACAAGCTATGCTGGGCTGCAATTGCTTTATGAGACACCGTAACCCTCATGAGGAACTATTTCATCATTTATAATAAGACCACGGGCCTAAGTTTATTCTGAGATAATGCTATGGGGGACGATACACAGCCGAGAGACAGTGACACCAAAAAGCCACTTACTGAATTAGAATATACATCCCATAAACTCCCTGTGGCATCCTTCCTCCTCGCCAGTATTCTTCACAGCTAACAAGCTATTGTCCCAACAATATTGAAGGAGATGAGCAGGCAATGAGGATTTGTACGTCGAATCTGCAAACGAGGCTGCTGTGTGTACAAGAGCGTTATGAATACATTTCCCGAGCGAAACAGTCCTGAGGTGTTTCTGAGATCTCTTCTCACATCTTAAGACGTACTGTGCATCAAAGAAGCATAATCAACTACAATATTTCGACTCTCTCCAAAGTTAATGAGTAGCTCGCAAGGGTCTCTGTGTGCAGGTTTCTTAGAAGTCTGTACAGATATAAATGGGGTTGGTTTCTGTCTTCGTTTCATCAAAACACGGCCTCGGGACGCCGGTGAACACTGACAGACGAAAATAAATAAATAATCAAGATCTCTGCAAACAGGAAAACTGCATTTTGTTTTTACTAATGTGTTCTGATGTAGAGTAGCAGGTAGACCTGAACCTGAAATATTCCATGATTCCAGTCATAGTCACAGAAATAGAGAATAAACACTGGATATAAAATTCTTTTCATGTAAAATTCTTTTTATGTAAAATTATTCTTTCATTCTTTTTCTTTTACATCTTAAGAGAACTGTCAAAGGAGTCATAATTTAGGCAAGGGATAAAACAGCATTGCAGGACTTTATTCCTCTTTTACTACAGCGATGTAACAACAATTACATCACTTTTATTATTTATTAATGTATGACACCCAGGATATTAATGTATACAACCAGGGTTTCAAATGTCTGGAAACTTTCTATATGGACTTGGAAAATTACCTGGAAATTAATGGGATTTTTTTACATGATTGTATTCACCTTAATTAGAAATACTGGGAAATGTATAGTTCATCATGCATAAGCTGACATGCATGCAAAATAACACAGATTTAACTTGCCACAACAGCTTACACACAGCATTTATGTAATTTACGTGAAATATTCAAAATATTAAGGACAAATCTGACATTATATTGTATGCAGGAGTCAAAAAAGTTATCATATGGACAAGTGCATGGTGTATTAAATCTGGTTGTCTTAACCAAGATTATCCAGCAAGATTCTTTCCCCAATTACATTACATTGCACTGTTATTGGCTTTTTTGTAAATTCCCAGTTTATTTACATTACTCCCTGTTAATGCCCATATATATTCTCATGAATGCCTATGGAATGCCTAATGACATAGTTTAAACCAGTAACATATGCACAAAACAAGTGATCATTCATGTTATAATTTACAATTTATAGTTTTCACAGATTTTCTCAAACCACCCATTCACTTTTACATTATACAATATAATAAGACTGCAGCAGCATCTGCGGTAAAAACTACAGGAGCTTTTAGAGGTTGTTTTGGGTTTTTTTTGTATAATGTAAAATATCTGTTAGTTAATAAGATGAAATAGCACAGTCGTATGGAAGGAAAAGCATTGACCATATCTTACCATCTCCCAAACACAACAAATCAATGCTTGTGTTTAAAGATACACATTTTTTTCCAGGCAGTATAACGCACTCAGAGGAAAGAGTTGTATGCTCTCTTTGACCAGACTGACATCCTCCCACCCAGTGAACAAGGGCTGTTTTTTTACTCCTGGCCACAAACATGTGAACTGTTTTTTTTTCCTTTTCATTTGAACGATTTTTTTGATGGGCAAGCATTTTCCTGATGCACCTTCCGGACATCAGCGAGTCTTTTGCAGTATTTATTATTCTCATATTATGGGGAGTATCTGCTTTCTGAGTCGTTGTGAATTTATCCGATATTATAGCAACAATATATTACAATAAGAACCTGCGTTTTGATATTTGCCCTGAAGAGTTGTTTTGTACACTAGTATAACATATTAACTGGGCCAGAAAATAGGGCACTACATCAGGTCACTGCTTTTCTGATTTCTAATCGCATTCATAAGATACAACCAAACATTTGTTTTTGTTTACATATAAAAACTCACTACAGTAGCCGCTATACAGGAATACAGAAGTCTGAATAGACTTATTACAGACTGTACAGACTTACTGTTGCAGTCTTATTATACTGTATAATGTAGAGTTGGTGTGGAAAATACAGCATTTATGGCAACCATTAACAGTGATATAGCTTAATTTATGATGCGGTTATGGCCACAGGGAGAATAAGCCTTAGTAGCCGATGTCCCAGTGCCACTATAATGCTATCCTCATCTAACCTATGAGCTTTTTAAATGACACTTCCATTAAGATTCAGTTGACTCAATGAAATTACACTATCATAGCTGCGTTGACATGGTCATTATTTTATCTTTCTATATTGTGCTCTCGACTGAACTCTGTAGTGACTGTTGCTGACATATTAAACCTGGGACCAAGGTGAACTCCTGATAAGAATGATTATCATATTAGACCCGCAGTGGCTCAGGGAGCCTCCCAGCAGCAATACTGCTATGTATAGATTTCAATTACACAAAACACCTACATGAGTTTTTTTGACTTTGCAATTCGTTCAAATTTTCCCAGGCGTATTGTATACTCTGTGGCGAGTTTGATGGGAATGCATGGACCCGTGCTCATTCATTACAATTATAAAACCAGCCAGTCACGTGATTTGCACTGCAACGCAGTCACGATCATTCAAATACAGGTCAAGAGCTCCATTTAATGTCCATAATGTTCAGAACAGGGGGAAAGTCTCAGATCTCAGTTACTTTGATACGAGCGTACAAGATGGGCTGTCAGTATTTCAGAAACTGCTGATTTCCATAGAAAATGACACAGCAGCAGGTCTGGGGCTTGAAGAAGAAAGAAAAAAAAAGCAGAGTAGCGAAACTGGTTTGAGATAAAAGAAAGGCTGCGTTACCATAAATAATAACTCTTTATAACCGTGGTCAGCAGAAAAGCATCCCAGAATGTACTGGGATGTCCAAGAATATGTTACCACTCTTATGGTAGTACATAAAAGATACTAGATATGGCCACCCGACTTTGGACTTACTTGCGGGTCGAAGGAGTGCACTAGCTTCATTTGGACTTGTGTACATAATGTGTGTTATTATGTTACTGAAATAAAAGTAATTCCCATGTAAGAGGTCACATCTTTTTGGACAACTCTGTATAATGCGTTAAATCTTCAGGTGAATGTGTGCCAACTGGTTCCAGAAGTCTTAGGCTAACAACAACAACAACAGAACAATTCCACCTTTTTGACCTTTATTTGCCATTGCACTGCTGTAACGATGATTGGCAGATTGTTTCTCTCCAATTCTTGTTTTATTCTTTTGTTTAATGAAGCCTATTTACAAATCCTAAGACTGCTATGACTTAAGAACATTAATGTCAAATTCCTTTACAGTGATGGAAACCTGAGGCTGTTTACCTTTGTACCCTGTAATTTAGCATCCTTATTAAGGAGATCTGATAAATATGCAACAACTGTTAAATATTCGGCTAGGCCATGCATGTGACCTATTAGCAATTTAGCTTGATTAACTGTCAAAATGTAATGAGATGAGCTATTATCAGTGTAAATTGAATCAAATGTGATTAGGGAAAAAAAAACCTATCCGTTTATATTTTTAGGCTGTGACACGGGTGCTGATATGACGGATTGCTTGGCACGGAATGATTTTAACCAGATGACCAGTGGTTATCACCCTAAACTCCGATTTCAAATAGGAATGCTCCAGAGAATGCACACATCAATAACTCACTGAAGTATTCCTGGCTACACTGCTTTGACTGACAGTCGAGTTTACCAGCTCCCCCGGTCAGGATTAAATCGCGATGAAGTGCTGGAAGACCTGCAAAGGGATTGCGCGTTCTGGAGATTTACTTTCACAGAAAATATTCCGACGTTCGAGCGCCATGTTCTGTTATGTGCAAAAGCATCAGTTCGCAATAGGTCACAATATCACTGGCCTTCCGCCTCGCAAGACAGCGTTTGTTCAAGTGAAAATGTTTAAGAATGTTTTTTTTTTCAATCCAGGATGTCGAGGAGGAGTTCAAAATGGTGCAGATTCCACTGAAACGCTTCTTTTGAGCGGTCCTTCCACAGGGAACAACCGAAGCAAAGTAATGTGCATGCAGTGACCTCCTTCACCAAATTATTCCTTCAGGATGTATACCAGATAGCTTCTTGGATTCATGAAATAAATAAATAAATAATAAATGATAATGAAGAATGTTTTATATATGAAAGATGAATTATTTTCAATTATTTGGAGGGCAGCTTTTGTATGAAGAGTGGACTTTTTCTCTCGCTTAGGTAAAGTAACTCTTTGAACAGAGAGCAGATAGCGAAGTGCCGGTGATTAATGAGAAACATTCTTTTCTACATTGACCCAAAAAGGCCATTAAGATTGTCACCGAAGCGTTTAGCATTAATTATGAGAATCCCCTATAAGCTTCCTTGAAATTCAATGACCAATGCAGACTCTCAACTGTAAAATGAAGCAGAGGCAATTCAACGGGGATGCTGAGTCAACTGCCGCTTCTCATTCCTTTTCTGCTAATTTCCACTTTTTATTTCACACATAACCTGAGATTTAGTGGCTCCTATCTCAAAGCTTTCAAATTTGAAAGCAAAATACAATTAAATCTATAGCCGTCTACTTGGAGAGCTCTTAATATGCAAGTAAAGGCGTGCACACACCCACACACACTAATCACCAGCACAGGGATTAGTAGATGACCATGTGCTGCTTAACTGCTCTCTGTACCATCTGCTACATGAAAAACAACACAGAGCTAGTCTTCTAAAGTGAACACTGTGAGGATTAACCTAAAAAAGCAAAAGGCTGTGACATGAAGGATACTAAACAATCAGGACGTTCAAAGTTGAATGAGTTTTAATGTAATATTATGCACAGGGAATCTACTGTTCCAATGAAAATTCCAGAATTCCGACACGTTTTGGTCTGTGCTTGTCTTTATTTGAACATAGAACTGTATTTTTTTTTTACGTTTTATGTCTGTGGCTTGCGTATAATCACATTAGCTTGCCAAGATTAAAAAAACACTGATAGTAGACGATGGGCTTGTCCGTCGTTCCCTGTAAAAGAACAGGTAGTGATAGGATTAATAAAGATTGTGCTTATTGTCAAGTTGTTTGTGAATTATAACACACTTGAGGAAGATTCATTTTTACAAATGAGATATATTTTCGGCAAAACAAAAAAAACAAATTATTTAGTATTTTATTGATAATTCTAAAGTTTGTTATGATTTGAATGACGATTTGTTTGGGGTTGGTGTGGAAAAGTTTTCTATATTTTGTTAACCTTTAAAATGATCACACTGAGACAAACAACAAACTCTGATTTCCAGAATGTTTGTCTTCTCACAAGGAAGACTAAAAGCAGAACACAAAACAAAAAAATATGTAATACTTGTCATCGCGCTCGTTTTTTTGTTTGGCATTGAGTGTTTGTTTTTTTTTTATAAAGAATAGTGTGTTGTGCTGTACCTGTAATCACTTTGCCACCCAATGTTTGTGCCATTCTTGTGTTATTTGTTTCTCCATTTTCTTGTCCTTATATTGGCCTATATTGGATAGAATGTCTTTTACTGTAATCACTTGTTCTAAAGGGCATATATTTATACAACATTCCAGTATCGAACAAAAATCCTGGATGTATTAAGCACTTAAGCATTTGTCTGAAAAATCTTGAATAGGACTTCTTCATGTACTCTTTTGGTTATGTACTGCGACCTCAAACGCGCCCCCTGGCCTCATTAATACCCTCGAGATGAGCCCCTGACATCATTACATTCTCCATGTGGGTCACATTTTTTGTTGTGAACACAAACCCCTACAAACGACATTTTCTTTACTATTTATATTGTCTAGTGAGACATACTGAGAACCCAAAGTAACATAAAACTAAAATGTTATGAAGACATGATTGAGGTTTTTGTTGTTGTTGTGTGGTTATGCTCGCGGTGTCCAAAAACCTTTTGACCACATACTTTTCCCAAAGCTTAGAGCCCTAAAACCTTATGTTTATCCATCAATATACCAATAATATTGAATCACTACAGCCGGGGTTGCCTAAATATATGCGATAAAACCCCACTTTAATTCCCACATGTGAGCATCTCAATTAGAATATTTGAATTGTAATTGTTTGCACAGCCTCTGAAGACCCTTACGGGTGAAACAACCCCTTGCCATAGCTCCGGATATTCATGATTGTCCAATGTATCTTTGGTGATTTTTGTTGGGAGTTTTGATGCTTATCTGTAATCAGTACAACAATTTGACGATGCATGTGATTTGGAATTTATGGCATGAATCATTTGAGACAGGTTTTTTTGTAAGTAAGTGCCAATGCTTCGATGAAGCCGAAAGATAAGTGATTGCTATGGAGACCTGTCCGACGGACTTTTTATAGCAAATGCCACTTTGCAGAGTGATTGCAAACGTATCATGCCTTACATTGATATGAAAAATTACTCTTGAGGGGGAAAAAAAAAAAGCCACTGGTTTAGAAATAGATGCATCTGAAAACCTCCTCACTCGGCAGCTCAGGAAAAAATTGGTATTTTTGCTTTTTTTAACTTAATTTTTTTTTTTGTCACGGTGTTAAGGATGTAGTTTAATGATGATGAAAAATGATACGTGTTAACTATTTTTTTTTCCTTTTTTTTTGTGGTTTTTTTGTGGTAAGCGTCATAATATTGCTCGTTTTTTTTTTTTTATGTCATATATGATTTAGTTAGGATGATTGTCAGGAATTAGCCTTCATTGGTTTGTTGTTTATGACTCACCAGAACCAATGGAATAGAAACTTTCGTTCTTTTTCAGGTCGTCCATCTCATAGCTACAAAAGGAGCAAGGGCCTTTCAATTATAATATACTCAATGTGATCACCATGTTGCCGACGCTTTATTTGTTCTTATAAAAACCTTCTTTCCTGACTTGGTTTGTTTAGTGATTGGGGATTTATTCGTCTGTGATGGCAATGTGTTGTGAGTGTGCCGTCGACCCAGGTAGACACTCGAGTGCAAATTAGGGCTGGAAGTAATGTGACAGGGACTGATATCACAAAGAGCAATAATTAGGAAGCGAGCTTATTCTACCTTCTTACAGTCTGCTCAAATGGACCTGAACATGCACAAATAATAAGCAAATAATACTGATAAGTCCTTAGAAAATTTTCTGAATACATAAACGACTGAGAGAGTATTGCAACGCAAATGCAATTCAAGGACTATATTATATAGAGAAACACTAACAGTAACAAATCTCACACATACAGACTTTAATCTGTGGACAAAATTGTTGGTACACATAATCCTTTGGTCAATGAAAGAAAAAAAGTCACAATGACGTGGACAAAAGAATTGTTAATAATAAATAAAAAATCTATAAATGTTAACCAATGAAAGTCACCCTTGTTTTTCAACCATGCTTCAACAGAAAAAAATAAAATCATGTCAAAAAAATGGACAAAAATCATGAAACAGGCAATGGACAAAAAATCACTGGTAATAACTTACAGAAATAACTTTTGTTGCGCAACCTCTGACAAAAGTAATAATCCTCAAACGCTTCCTGTAATGCTCCAATGTTGTGTCCGGAGACATCTGCAAATTCTATTTTGGCCCAAATGTTAACCAATGAGCAAACTGCTCCATTGTGTCCGGTTTGAAGTCAGACATTGTTTTTCAGACGGCCACTTTATGCTTCAACAGTAATTATGTAAAGATGCTGTGTGTTTTGGGTCAAAATAAACTCATGAAACCTCTTAGGCATGGACTTGGGTGTTTTTAAAATAGTCTGTGTGTTTTGGGTCATTGTAAAAATGTTGCCCAAGACCCATAACCTGCGAACTTTTGATTTTGTTGCGCTTTCTGACAACCTTTTGAGGCAATCAAGCAATCAAACGCACAGATTCCTGTAACTTGAGATTTCAATGAGACATCAAGACACCCTGCACGCAGCAAAGCAGCCCCAGAACAAAACAGAGCCTCCTCCATGTTTCTCAGAAGGGACAGTGCAGGTATGTTTTTTTTGGCCCACTCCTCATGAGCAAACTGCTGTGCCTTGGCAAAAACCATTTTTGTCTCATCTGTCCACAGTCCTCCTTGTCGTCTCCCATGTTTGAAAACAATGGTTTGGCATATTCCAGTGCCTTTTCCAGACTGCATGTTTCAAACTTGAGCCTTTCTACCTGATGTTCTCTTTAGAAGTCTTTCTAGATGCTCACCTTGATAGGATTGTCTTTCTAGGTCATCAATTTTCCTCCTGGGCTCATTATCCAGAATAATATGTGCCAATTTTCTTTAGAATAGTCCAATTTTTTCCCAGGGAGGTTGGCTTAGCCATCCCATTGGGTCTTAAACATCTGTTTTTAGCTTGGAACTGTGTGTTTTTAGTTGGGTTGCTTGGAACATTGTCTAAGACCTGATCACTTGCAAGCATAGACCTTTACACATGCATGAGACTAAGCTTTCTGTATGGCTAGTGACATTCTCTCTAACTCTTTCCTTTGAGATAGTCTTGAGATTTCATTGTCTTGAGATTTCATTGTACCCTGCCACACGCATTCAAAGCAGCCCCAGAACATAACAGAGCCTTGTTTCAGACAGTGTTCAAAGCAGCCCCAGAACATTTTCAGAGCCTCCTCCATGTTTCACAGTATTTTTTTCGTCTGTGAACATACAGTTGTTCTTTTCTTGATATGCTTCATTTTTTCGTCTGTGAACATACAGCTGATGTGCCTTTGCAAAAACTTCGATTTTTGTCTCATCTGTGGCTTGTCACATTCTCCCAGTTTTGGCTATTCAGTCTTGCTTTTTACATGTAGTTTGGCATTTCCAGTCTTGCTTTTTATGGTGTCCTCCTTGGTCGTCTCCCATTCGTTTTCAGTCCACTTTGGCTCAAACAACGTCCACTTGTCAAACAACGACGGATGGTGCGATGTAGTCTGACACTTGTTCTTGAGCATGAAGTTCACCTTGAATCTCTTTAGAAGTCTTTCTAGGCTGAAGTTCACCTTTTGTTACCATTCGGATTTAGAAGTCTTTCTAGTCTCTTAGATTTGTCATCAATTTTCCTCCTGGATTATCCACGTCCACGGGAGGTTGGCCAGGGAGTTTGCTACAGTCCCATGGATCTTAAACTTCTGAATAATATGTGCAACTTTACTCACAGTACTCATCTAGGAACTTCTAGTTGCTTGGAGATGGTCTTATAGCCTTTACCTTTAACATGCTTGTCTATAATTTTCTTTCTGATCTCTTGAGACAGCTCTTTCCTTTGCTTCCTCTGGTCCATGTCTCTTGATTGTGTGGTACACACCATATCACCAAACAACAGTGATTACCTGGAGCCATATATATAGAATGGCTGGTTGTATTACAAGGTTGTAGACACCTGTGATTATTACTAATTAGTGGACACACCTTCAATTAACATGTCCCTTTGGTCACATTATTTTCTGTGTTTTCACACCTTCAATTAACATGGGGTACCATCATTTTTGTATTTTTTTACTGTTTCATTTATTTTTTTACTATTTCTGTTGAAGCATGGTTGAAAAACAATGTCTGACTTTCATTGGTTAACATTTATAGAATTTTTATTTATTACTTTTGTCAGATTAAAGTTATTTCTACCATTGTGACTTTTTCTTTCATTGTGACCAAAGTATAACAATTTTGTCCACCAACAATCTGTGTGTATATATATATATATATATATATATCTAGATATATTATATATATATCCACTTTAAGAGGTGATCTAAAACATCTCCTCTCCGGCTAGAGATGCTGTGAAAATCTCATGTTTTAAAGAATACCATCAGCTTGTCTTTTTTGTTTTTTTCAAAAGGTGTTTCCTAGAGTCCCACTGAGACGCTTTCAGTATGCACCATAATGAGACTGGCTTTTGGAAAAGAACTCCTTGAGAAAGTATGCCTGGAGACGGAAAGAATAACTCTTTGTTAAAGAGTAGCTTAATGAAGATCAAAATGTGAACTCGTCGTACATGTCAGTGTAGAAAAAATAATAATAATAACAATACAACCCGTATAGTAACTGTTTGCTCAACGCCCCTGACTGCAAACCTATGCAGGACTTGTGTTGATTTTGCATATGCTGTGGTTTGTTTTTATGATGTCTGTCTCTTTCTAATTCCTCATGAATTAATTCGGTGTTTGCCGTGTCAAAGGCTTTTGTTTGACATTGACAATCACACAGAGACAGAGATTGTATTACTGTGCTATACCTCATATGAGGCCTGCATTCCTTCAACATGACAACTCAAGAATGGATCTCTTTGAGCACTTCCAATTGCTTTAACCCTGTATTATTGCTCCACAGCCACTGACCGACCATGCAGTGGTACAGATGGCTTTTAATGTGTCTGGTAAATCTTTACTGAAATGTCAGCATAGTCACTTTCAAATGAGACTGGCAGATGTTCACAATCAAAAATAATTAGTTTTGAGTGTTGTTTTCAAGATGTATTATTTGACCCATAAACAACAGCTTATAATTGCACCATTGAAAGAATGTTTCTCACGATACAGTAATTCCCGAACAGAGACTACAGAGATGTACTTTTTAAACAACAAATACAAAAGCATTGTACAGTTAACTTAGTAAAGGACAGTGTTCGTCCAATGGACAAAACTATATTAAAGGCCAAAGTGTGTGTGTGTGTGTGTGTGTGTGTGTGTGTGTGTGTGTGTGTGTGTGTGTGTGTGTGGTGGGGGGGGGGATAACAGCTCTATAACACATCAGGGACAAGTGTGGAATCTGACAAGCTCATTGTTGCATTGTTTTCATCAACACCATCTGAAAAAAAAACTGTTGTCAGTTTGAGATGGCTCTCTAATGAAGACCACTGATGGGAATGCAAGGCTAAAGTCTAACTGAACTCAGTGGTGGACTAGTTAATGGTCCAAATCCCTTGGTGGATGTAATACAACTTAACTCATATTGAGCAGTCCTGCCCTAATGGCAAAATTAAATTTCAATATGAGGGAAAAAATAAGAGTTTTCTTCATGAATCGGACATTTAAAACTGTGTCAATTTATCCTAATAAACAAAAGTGAAATAATCTCATTCTTGATATTCTTGACTCTGATTGGTCAATATGTGTTGGTTCTAAGCATGATCCTGAGTTTGTATTCGTTTGTACGCATGCTATTGTTTCTATAATAATTCATCCATGGGAAATTGCAGGGAGGATAGTGATGGGTAAAAAATGCATCATTAAACCAAAAAAAATTATTGAAACAGGGACTTTTAATTTACATTAATAGAAGAATGTCAGGGCTATGTGACAGTTTTACATTAAAAGAAAGACTTCAGCACAGGAGACTTGGGGCATCCTTGGTAGCATCTTCATTTTAAACGCAGTAGCATAATAATTGCTGGGTATCAGAGGAATAAAACATTTCAGGTCTGTTGTTAAAGGGTAATAATCAAGCTTGCGGTGATAACAGCTTTCCGCTTCGCAACTAATTATTTTCCAATTACAGCACACCCCATTGTGTTTTATTTCTTATGCATTAACTTTATTGTCGCTACCTATCCCCTTTTGAGCGGTAAGAGAAAACGCTTTTTTAACATTCAAGATTGACACATGGCATTGTGTAAGTAATCATATGGCAAAAACTTAGATCTTTCAAGGAATACGAACTAATCTAGCAGGACCTGCACTTGAACTTTAAATATAAAAAGAAATTAGAACTTCTAAACTTCTAATTTTATATATCTAAATTTGATATATTCTTAAATATCTCAAAGAGATCTGGGTTTGTAAGAAGACTGTGTAAAGACCATGCTCCAGCATGTACTAAATGTCTATCAGGTTATTCACTTATTCTGTGCTTTTTGTGCTTATTCATATTTTTTTCCTTTCATATGCCACTGAACATATTACAATCCAAGGTAAAGGCTTGCATACAAAAGCTAGATAAATGCAAAGCTGTAAATAATGCTGAATGTATATGTATACAGTGTAGGTCTCTTTTTTCTAAATAGCCAGAAATCTGTTCCCATATGAATCAGCTGCCTACCTGTGGAAAAGTAAAGCTCTTGCTTGCACATAGTCTTTGCTTTTGCAAATACTTATCTGAAGGAGGCGAGAGAAGCCCTGTCGCTGGTCCCCCCTCCTCCACGTTCCCCGGGTGCGCCAGAATGGACCCCTTGAGACAGAGAAGAAATCAAAATAGAATTGATAACACCAGCATTGTAGTGTAATAATGAACGCATACAAGAACAAGATTAGCGCCGTAGTAATGAGTGCCAAGTTTTTCTTCTGTCTGTTAGTTTTTTTTTTTTTCTTTTCCAAAAGTATCACTAAGTATTTGTTTTTCCAGACAGCGTATCATAAAAAGCTCTAATGCACCGCTGGGCCACTCGAGAAGATGAGTGAACTCTCTCATCCTTTTGATGAAATTGAGAAAGTAGCTATTTCACATCTGGGCTGATACTGATGTCAATTAGTCAGAGTCATCCTCTGCTCCTAATGGGCCTAATTTCTGTAATAACATGGCACGCTGTTTCACTCTAGGACAGCGCGATCGGGAAGGAAAAAGAATTTTTAAAAGAGTGTGCCTTCGAGCGAAAGATTCTGCAGCGATAGAGTCAAGAGCGAGCACAGGTGTAAATCTTTGATACTAATGAAAGAGGAATGGTCTGACTTTTCATGCGGCTTGTTGTACCACCAGTACTTTGGCAAAGATACAAATGTAATGCATAGATTCTGAAAAAAGGAATCGAGTGTTTATTGAAGATATCTACTGTACTGAATCATTTACCCACTTAACAAATTGAATACCTAAAAAAAATCTGTTAAACACTTTCCCCTGTATAAAGCTAAAATCCAGCAGTGGCACTATCGTTTCTCTATTAGCGCAGACGGAGGATGGACAAAGTCTAAGGGTACAATAGTTTGGCCGGAGGGATGGATGTTGGCTTGAGCTTTGCAGGTGGATGTGCTGCAGCCTGGCAACGCAGACACAGCCGATTTCACTCACAGTCTCATTCACACACACACACACACTCATTACACACACACACACACACACAACACACTAAACCTTAACCTCAAGAACCACTTATTATTTTAAATATTAAAGCCACTTTTCTTTTAGAAGCATATCCCCATGTGGCCAAAATTATCAGGGGAACATTTGGTCTTCTTCAAATTATGTAAAAATAAAAAATAAAAAAAGGCACACATAAACCCATAACCCTCTTCCCCACACATACACCATGCCCACCCACACACACACCACAAACAACAAACACACACACAACATTTCCTCTCTCTCTCTCTCTCTCTCTGTCTGCTTCTCTCTACTTCTCTCTACCTCTTTCGCTTTCCTTCTTTATTTCCTTGTCTCTCATTCACATTATTTCAATCACAGTCTACAAGAATCACCTGACAGTCTGTGTTCATCGCAAAGAATCGCACAGAAACACAGTCAAACACACACACATGCACTCACATCCATGTATCGACCCAGAGCTCAGGCAGAAGCAGCAAGGGCATATATCTGATCTGCATTCTCAATACCCCAATCTAATGGACAAATTACAACACAAGCATGTCCATATCAACAGTTGGACAAGGTCATTATTTAAGCACAACACAGTCGCTTATGCATTTGGGATAAAGAGCTATAGCGTCAGGATGCAGACGCATGTGTCAGAATGTGCATTATTGTCAGGATAAGTTGTCAGTCCATTCTTCTTGGATGTACTACTGAGTGCTGTACAAGGCTATGCGGTTTGGGATGCAGCCACACGAATCTGATTCGGGACACATCCTATCTGACTGGTTAATGTGGAATTTAAGTGACCACGGGATGAATAGAACTGTCAACTCCGGTTTCATTCAAAAATCTTCCGAATAACCGCACGACTAACTGATTCTTGTCAGTCTATATATCTTTTTTTGGATTCTTTTTCCCTTTCCGTGCGCTGTGGAGTGCGCGCACGCACCCTCGCACGCACGCGTACACGCGAGCACACAAACGCACACACACACACACACACACACACACACACACACACACAACACACATGATATATCATTCCGGAATTTAATCCGCATCACCTTGGAGTGACACTCCGCTGCTCGGTGAAGCCGCTTCGGCGTGTAAGTGCGTCAAACGCGACACGTTCAAGACTTGAGCGTAATGACGCGTCCGTCCTTAACAGTTTCTCCGCCAAGACTCTGACGTGCTTTGATTAGGAAGTAATCTTTGGTCATCTCCCCCTCTTCCCTCGCACCCCATTCCTTACCTCGTTGTATTAAAGCGATGGCCATTCCGAACAGGACCGCCCAATACGCAGGACTCTTCATGCTGATTTTAGACCGGGTCTTCGGGAGAAGGGTGAGAAAAAAAGCGCAATCGCTTGCTGTTGTTGTTGTTGTTTTTGTTTATTTGTTTGTTGACTTTTTTAAAAAAGCGAAATCCTGCTGAGAGTGGAGTGGAGCGGAGCGGAGCGCAACGCACAGCGCAAAAAAAAAGATCCCAGCTCGCCTCGACTGCGAAACAGGACTGAGAGGTGCGCGCGCCGTCCAACTCGCTTCGTGATTGGCTGCTCGCATTCGATACGGTCTTCCACGAAATGACAAAGGCGACGCTGTCTAAGAATCCCTCAGTGCGCACTCGGTGCCAATGACCTTATTTAACAAACAACACATTCGACTTAAAAAAAAAACTTATTTATCCGTCTTTTATTTGAAAACCATTCCAGTTATGTAATTCTATCATTCTTCAATCAAGCTCAAACAACCCAATGCTCTAGACAACATGGGTTGTAGGCTGATCATCATTTACCCATCCATTCCAATTTCCAGTTCCAAATTGTGCGAATGGGTGTGAATGGGCGTGTGCGATTGTGATGGATTGCTACCTTGTCCAGGTTCTCCTACAGCTTTCTGTCTTTGGTTACCTGGGATAGACTCCATATTCCCCTTTCACCCAGAGTGAGAAACATGGTATAGGAAATAAATTCGCAATCCAGATAACCTTGTGTGATCGTAATGGGTTGGTAGCCTATTTACCTCTTTCTGCTCTTGTTTCCCTGGGATAGACTCCGTGTTTTTCTTGGGACTAGCAAGCATTAAAGGAAATGGACAATCAGCATTTCTTCCCCAATTCAAAGAAATGTTGTAGGCTCATCTGCGTTTTCCCAATCAATTATATAGTGTTAATGGGTGTGTGCGATTGTGATGGATTGGTACCCTGTCCAACTTTCCTATCGCTTTCCACCCTTGGTTCCCTGGGATAAACTACATGTTTCCCTTTGACCCAGTGGTACCATAAGTGGTGGTGGAGGAAATGGATGTTATGAATAGTCAAATCAATTATGCAGTAGTTAGTTCTGGTCCACTACTTTATGTTTTTACCACGGCTAATTATCGCCCCTATCACTTCATGTTATTCCAATTCTTGCAACAGTCCCAATGAAAATAACAGGAACGTACAATCATTGTAAGCTTGGTTATTTGGTAGTTGCTTGTGTGTTTATTTAGCTGTGCCAAAAAAAATACATTAATTTTAACTGTGTCAGAAATTGTCATTTATTCTGTATTCATTTCTTCTTTTATGAAACACTTGCAATCATGCTTTTGGAGAATACCGGGGGGAAGGGGGGGGGGGTATTGAGGTGATAACTCAATGAATAAGCCGCCAGGCTACTGATCGGAAGGTCGAGGGTCGGAGCCCAGGCATCGCCAAGCTGCCACTCTTTGGTCCTTGAGCGGTCCCTTAACCGTCTGTGCTCCAGCGGTGCTGCATCATGGCCGACCCTGTGCCTGACCCCCCAGCTTCTAAACAAGCTGGTAAATGTGAATAAACAGTTTTCAATCAATCGCTTTTTATTCATTTTGCAAATAAAGGCTATTCTATTCTACTGTATATCACCATGGCTGTGATCGTACCAGGTAGCGTACTCAGGATCAGTTTCACTAATCTACAATGATATACACACTCTCTCAAAAGCAATTTTGTAGTGAAGCCTTAAAATAAATCACTTCAGTAAGCACTTTATTCTGTTTAAGGCTACTACTCCTTAAAAAGAATAAAGTGTGGCGCCTGTCCCTGGGTGCGAGGTAGACAATACAACTCACATGAAACACCAGTTCATCACACAGCACCTTGCTCACCCATGCCCGCACTCATTTACACCTAGGGGCAATTTATCACACCCAATCCATCATTTGTTGAAAGGAGGAAAAAAAACCTGATAACCCAGAGGAAACCAATATAACCCTTTGAGCTTTAAACTTTGGAGGTACGAGGCATGAATTCCAGTTTCCTAAATTAACTTGCGATTAAAATAAAAAGCAATGTAATTAAGCCCATCTTCATGTATGTAATATGTTCATAATTAAATGCCTTTGTAATATGACTTATTGCCAAGTCGGTTACTCCACATCCTCATTGTGTTAAAAGGTTCTTCATTAGCGCCAGCTGTAGCTGAATGAATGCTTAGGTTCTAACGAATATTAAGCCAATTAGAGACTCTACTAACAAACAGTAATTTAAATGATACAGTGTTTTCAGGATGCTCACTTAACATGTCAGCACAGTGGCCCATCTGTCGTCACAAAAGGATTGACGCCCAGATAATTCATTCTGCATTACTTGTGATTTGATTTCGGCACTCAACTTATCTTGCCTTTGGAGGTCCGGAAAATATAGCATTCATACCCTTAGGGCGAATGCACTTTGATTTATTGCTGTGTGTGGTTGCCACAGCCCAAATTTGTGATAGAACGGGGGTTGCCAAATGAACCCATCAAAAGGATATAGTTACAAAAAATGTGTAATACATTTGTAATCTGTTGTATTATGAAAAGAAAGGAGGCTAGCTCACAAGAGAAAAAAGTAAAAGACAGATAGATAGTTAGATGGATGGATGGATGTGATGCAATTGGAGGATGCATGGACCGGACGGATGGCTGATCGGATGGAGGACCTTTGGCTTCGGATTGATGTAAGGAGTGGATAGATAGATAGATCTAGATATATATATGAGATGATAGATAATATGCTAGACGACAGTCCATGCAGATAAGCAACAGATAGACACAGGACAACTAAGACATGACAGACGACAGACGAATAACAGTACCCCCTACATAGATGGATGGATGAAGCAAAAGATCTACCTGGATTGCAGATCTGAGACAGCTAATCGGTATCTTCTTTCTGTCCCTGACTCGGTTGTTATCCCGGTGTGTGTACAGTGCACAGTGGAGAAAGTATACTCCTCAGCTGAGACTCCCAGACCCTCCATCACCCCCTCTCCCCTAGCTCTACCACCTTTTTTCCTGTTAGTCGCCTCCAAAAAGTCCTCTCCTTTCTTCAGCTTTTGTTGTGTTCCATCCTACGGCGCGCCCCCCCTATTATTATTTCCTTATTTTGGCAGAAATGAGGTCGTGCCCATTTTCTTGTGCGATCTCCTTCTTTGGGATTCGGTGTGTCCCATGGACCATTATTTGACACGGTCCTGCTATCGCCTAACGTTCGCGTCATACTCTCTTTTTACGCTTTGTCAAATTGCGTGGTCACTAATATGACTTTTGATGGCCTCGTGAGTCTACATATTTCCATCGGTGGTCACACTCACTGCCAGTGGTTTTTCCATTCGTTGCTTGCTCGTTCTGGATTCGTCTTGACCACACATATATCTCGGCACTCTTGTGCCTCCAATACTGTGACGAGTTGTGACTTTAAGGAGGCATGGCAACCTCCCACAGAACAGCCCTGTCACTGTTGTGGGAAGCCTCAGAAGGTAGCCCAAAGTAAGTCAATTTGTACTGAGGCAAGCGTCGCGTTGCAGTCATGGCCTGATCGACAGCTAATCCTGCAGCCTGTATTTTCCTTAACTCACTCTGGTAATACCCTTGCAAGCTTAAATCGATCCTTCTTAAAATGACCTCTCCCCATGTCACTTACCACCCTTTGTGTGAAATATAGTGGACGTATATAGCACTCCTAGGAGCAGCAGGCAGTTCTTTAGTAACATAATTGCTAGTTTAGTGAACGTGCAGCAAGTTGATGACAGTCCGATAAGCTTAGACACTCTGTCGCTTGATGCTTAAATGAGACTGCATATGTGTTAATGGACTGTGTATGTCTGTTCACACAGTGCCAAATCCGAATGAAGCAGACTTTGTTTGATGCTGCGACTCAGGGATACATTAAATATATGTGCTGTTTTAGCTGAAAATTATCCTTTACTCAATGGATAAATATAGATTGAAAACTTTTATAAGGACATCCCTGGGCATCCTTTTAACGGCAAAAAAATTTATTTATAAAAGACTGATAATTCCAATTTACAGTATCATCCAGAAGAAGATGGCTTCAGGATGCCACCCCTCATGTCATCACGGAGATTTTTCCTCTGCAGTTGTCACCACTGATTTGTTCATTATGGCTCCAGATATATTTCTGTACAATTCCTTTGTAAAAATGCTGTTTAACGCACTATACAAATATCGAATTGATAGAATTGGGACAGCACAGCTGCAGTCTCTGGTTCAGTCCTAATCTTGGGTTACCATCTGTTAGGAGTCTCACACATTCCAGTTTGCTCAAGATTTTCCAGTTTCCTCCCACCTCCCTGAAACAACGCTAACTTGCCCATGAATGAGTGTGAGTATGGTATGCTCATGATGCTTCATATTGCACTGCCATGCCGTTCTAATTCGTGTTCCCATCCTGTTATTGCCAAAATAAAATCCGGACAACAACAATCCTAACTAGATATGGTTTTGTTGAATAAATCAATCGAATTGAAGTGATTTGAATTGGAAAGAATTCAGCTCTAAAAATCGAAGCAGCTCCTGAAACAAACTTCAGTACAAATGAAATCATTCTGCCAAAGCAAAAGCAAAAGCAAGCTGTGAAAAAGTCTACTGCGAGTTCAGTTGTGGGACACTTGGTGTTCACAAGGTCACCTTGTTCATTCAGTGATCTGTTAAATCACTTCTGTCACTGCTGACCTGAGCACAGTCCTCCGACACTCTTGAGAGCACTTGCAGGAGCGAGGGCCGCATTACTCAGCAACTTTTCTCTTTTTCACTACAATTTGACCAGTCCAAATGCCTGTCAATTGTAAAAGTGAAGGATGTTCAATCTTTAGCCATCCAGGTAAAGAACCACTCGGGAACCGCCCGGCAGCACTCCGACTCCACTGGAAGTGGACTGTAAAGATCATTTTCGAGTGATTTTTATGCAGAGAAAAAAAAAGAAAAACAGATACTGAAAGACAATCATTGTTTTTGCTTTATGTTTGTTTGCATCAATATTTCATAGTAGACCTCTAGCACACTTACTGACTGCTGAACGTGGGGGTAATTTTGTATTCATGAGCCATGGACGGAATACAGGATGTGGAGATGTTCTCATTAGCATACCTGAAATTATACTAGATCTCAAACCATACAACTACAAAGAGAGAGAGAGAGAGAGAGGGGATGGGGGATAGAGAAAAGCAGAGACAGAGCCTGTTTAATAACATCTAATAACATCAAATACATTTAATATTGCTCGGTAGGACGGCATTCAAAAAGCACCGGAGCCCTTTTAATTCACATCTAAATGCGTGTGCCACTTCTCCGGGGGTCTGTTCTATATGGGAAACTGCATGGTGGAGAACGTGAGAAGAAGTAGATGTATATTTCAGAACCTACCTAGAGATGTGAAACACAGGCTCGGTGCCTGATGGAAATCATAAACTGAAATCGCTAACGTAGGATGAGATTTTTCTATTGACTCTTAGGAAAGAAAAGTGATTATATTTCGTGGAGCAATTTTACAAGGATGTGAAACTCAACAAAAGTACTTAATGGTGAATACATCTGCTGTCCAGGAGAGACAAAGAAAGAGAGAGGGGAAGAAAGGAAGACAGTTTAGAAAGACAGGCACAGAGAGACAGACAGACAGATATCATCTCTTGTTATAGTGAGTAATGTTCTCAATTGCCTGCTGCCGTACTGACAAACACAAACGTAGGATCACCACTCTTCTTCCAAGAGCGCTTTGAAATATAAAATTCACCCATCTGTCACTGTGCTATCTAGCATTTGTGATGATTCACTGCTATATTATGTCTGGGGCACACCTGGGAAAAAAAGAATTTTAAATTATCTTCCCTATCTCCTTTCTTTTCTTTTCTTTTCTTTTCTTTTTTTTTTCTACTGAAAGCTGTTCCACACGTGTCAATCTATTGCATCAGCTTACCTGGTCCAGAATTCTACATATTACAGGATTTATTTCAGGTTTCCTTTGCATTTCCTACATATCCCTATTGTGAACAGCTTCCCAGGAAGTAGATGAAACAGTTACACATGAAGACGCATCTCGGGTGGTTTAATAATGACAGCTTTTACCCACAGAAATCATGCTTTATGAATTACAGCCGCGGATCAGAGAGAGATCCTTTTCAAAGGGAAAATGTCCTGGTTTGTGAATCAGCCAACCAACTGGAACTACGCGTCACGAAATTAACATAAAAGAAAAGGAGAGCTGACAATGGTTCAGAAAAGCTGCTCTGCCATACTGTCTGTGTTTACAAGGGCAGGCGAAGTGACGGCCGATCAGATTTTTGTGCATTTGAATCTTAGGTGTGATTTGTAAAAAAAAAAAAAAAAAAAAAAAACTTTTCTCACTCACTCTTTTCGAGCTTTGAGACATTCGCATTTGACTATTCCCAAAAGCGTCAAAAGTTACCTTTCTTGCGAATCCCACATGAGAGGTTTTATTTCCACCGAATCTTTCATACTTGTTTGGGCATCTGATGAGTGATGGGAATTCACTCTAGAGAGGCTTGGACATGATTTAAATATTTTATGTTAAATGAATCTGCAATTTCGAAGCAGGAAAGAGAAATGGCTTGGGTGACATTTACGACGTCTGACTCTGCTGACATAATTGGCAGTTATATTAAGGATATTACAGCAACACCCTCTTGGGTCTGCAAGAAAACTAAAGCGGGAGGTCAGATTAAAATTCAAGTCACTGCATGAACAGGCAACACGAGGCTGTGCAGTGGCTTTTTGACTGCAATCGACATCAAATGTATAACATATATAACATTTTTTACGGATTTTGATCTATGATTACCTCAACAGATAGACAGTAAATGCATTTATTTTAAAGAAAGGGATGTGTACAATTAATTGAACATGTAGAACTCTTGTTTTTAACACAGGGTTATTCAACTACTCAACATTGAGGTCCGAATACTTATCCAGAGCATAGGAGAGCCACCTCGGGCACTTTCATATTAGTCATCTGTATCAAAGAGCCATTGTTTGGAAATGAAAAGTACTAGTTGTAATGTGGTCGAATGTTTTACACAAAATATCTGCAATGCACAGACGGCCACAGCATGACAAATAACGATATTCACCATCAGTAGCTTGTTATAAGAGAAGGAATGTCAAAAATGCTTTCTGATGAACTGCCAAAAAATCTGTTTGAATGTTGAACATCAGTGCAAAAAGCATACTTTCTCTCAATAAAAGGACAGGGCCATCTTGAACTAGCCATTTTGATTAAAAGATTCATTTTGAAAGAGCCCATGTTTGATTTGGTTCAAAGGCTTCCAAAGTAATTTTCCATGCAAATGGTACAAAAGTTCATATAGCGATGCACTGGCACGACAGCACTGAGTAATGCTAAATCTCATAGCCGCATTATAAGGCAATAAAATGGGTGTTAAATTCAAAGGACATAAAGAACTCTAACCATATTATAGGCTAATTATTTCGAACCAAGTGGGCGAATCTAAGTCAGTGCATCTGTGCTGTTATATTCCTAATTTTATGGCATTCACATGCCGTTGCCTCTCCATCCATCTGCTCTGATTATTTACATCCATTCCATCTAAAGTATTGCCTGTTACTTTGCATAGAGAACTTTTCTGAGGAGAGTTTATATTATTGCAATCCTATAGCGCCCTCTGTAGGAAAGCGATGGTCAAACCAAAAAAATCTTTAATGTACTCACTTTAAAATTATTGCTTTAAATGTAAAGGGGTATCCAACACTTTTTTCCTGGGATTTTATTTGCAGCCCATAAGATTACATACAATGGCCTGAAAACCAAAAACCATCAACTAGTGCCTTCAAAGTGAGCTTTCAGTGTCATAAACAGTGTCATTAGTCGGAGTGCTCAGAAGTGAATTACAGCCTGGTTCAAGCTGACAGGAAGGTCACAGTTATTGAAATTTACTATTTTAAACCAAGTTGGACACAAAACCATCTCAGATCCATCTCAAATCCATCTCTGTCCATTCCATATCCACAATATGGAGTGGACAGCTGAATAGAAAAACATAACTTATTGATTTGACCTGCCTAAGTTTGAAATGCTATGTATTCTGAGATTCTTTTCTCCTCTCCACTGTTGTAAAGAGTGCTCATTTGAAATACTGTGGCTGTTACATCAACCATCCGTTGTCCTCTGATCTCTTTATCAACAAACTTTTTTTATTCCGTTCTGGCACTAATCATACCACAGTCAACATCACATTGTCTCACTTACCGGAGACCATGACCTCAATCTGCATTAAATTTTATATTATTATGAAACTTATGTCCGTGACTAATTGAATAATTACATATAATAAGCAGGTGTTCCTAATAAAGTGAGTGTTAAGAGTATATGAACGCATTGTAACTGTTTTGCTTAAGGCTACTGAAACCCAGTGGGCAGGGCATGGATTATTAACTCTAAGGGTTTAATAATGCAGCATACTTGCAGCCTAATACGGTATGCCATTTATTATTATGACCCACTCTTAAAGAGTAATAAAGAGTAATAAAGAGTGTTCAGCACAGATAATGTCCTCACTAAAACTATTACCATATATGGTCTCCTGAAATATGCTGTTTTATTAAAACAAGTGATCTAACCTTTTAATTCATTTATAAACTGCTAAAGGGCTAATATTATCATTAGAGCATACTTTCTCCTTCAGTCTTTTTTTTATTCATTTTTATTCATTTCAACACATTAATATTGAAGACAGAAAACAATAAACATACATGCATGGAATTATGTAGTTCACAAAAGAGTGTTAAACAACCCAGAGTATATTTTATATGTCCAAAGTAGCGACTTTTATATTTGTTGGCAGCTTGGAATCTCATGGCTTTCTCTCATCAAATTCATGAGGTAGCCACATTGAATGATTTTTTTTGTGGCATTTCTTGTGTCCTTAATGTGATTTAGACCATCAATTGGCAGTTTTCAAGAAAGGGCAAGTCAATATCCTTGTTCTACTAGTACTGAACAGATCAGTATTATGGCAAGAGACACTCAGTTAAGTAAAAAGAAATCATCATTACTTTAAGAACGAAGGTCATTTAATTAGAATAATCTCAAGAACTTTAAATGTATTCCCAAGTGCAGGCTCCAAACCCATCAAATGCTGTAATGAAACAGGCTATCATGAAGATTATCCCAGTAAAGGAAGACCACAAACTACCTCTTCTGGTCTAGATGAGAATTACCAGCCTCAGAAACCATACATTTACATAAACGCTTGTCTGAACTCAAGTAGCAGACATTTCTCAACAGTCACTGTTCAAATAAGACTGCAAAAGACAAGCCTCCATGGTTGTCTTCGGAAGGACAACACGAATGGACATTAGAAAAGCGTAGAACTGTCCATTTTCTGAAGTCCAAATTTAAGACCTCCGTGTCTTTTTTAGACCTTCAATACAGATGGCTGGTTAATGGATGGTTCCTAAATGTATGGTTCCCATTATAATGGTTGGAGGAGGAGGTGTAATGGGTGGGGGTGTTTGTCTGATGACACTATAGTGACTTAGCCAAAACAAATGACATACCAACCAATCTGGTTTGCAGTCACTGTCTGATGGCTTTCACCTCTCGATTATGTTACAGATCTGCATCAGATGACCTGGAATCCACAAGCCATGGATACATTTGACTGAAAAATGAAGAAAAAGCAAATAACAAGTACTCAGCATCTCTGGGAACTCTGCAGGAAACCATTCCAATCTCAAGTGGAAGAACACCACATCAATTCTCTCCACACCAATCTCTGTGTGGAGAGAATCTCAAGTTTTCATCAGAGCAAATGCTTGGTACTTTGAATTGAAACTAGAATACATATTCTGGGTTATGGAACACAATTGTTTATTACATAATGTTCTTTTATACTCTGAATGTCCTCAGTATACATGTACAATTGAAAACACAATAATGATAAAGAAATGACAGTCATCATATTGCTTTCTGTCATGCTCTAAATTATAAGTAGATTAGTTCAATAGTGTGTCATTTTAAGACAAGTGTATTGTTCAAAATATAATAAATTGTGTTTTTCCTAATGTATTTTTATCTGGCAAAGTCCACACTAGTTAGCATTAGTTACGCTCATTAAAGAAATCAAATCACATTGCAGGGAAAAGGCAAAAAAAATATATGTCTTTCAAGTTATACAGAGTTTCTAGGGATTAAGTAAAAAGGTGGGAGTGAAAGTGTAATTAAACTCAACCCTCGCTCTAATCTAAATTCCTTATAACTTTTTAATAGGTTATCATTTTTATAGACACATGCAAAATGTAGACTTTGCTGCTTTAAGTCAAGCCATTTTGCAGATACCGGGCAAGCATGAAAAATGCCAGCTCAGCTGTTAAGTTTTAGGTGCTTGTGAGCAAGTGAACGAGTTCAAAAACCGGGGCTGCCAGTTACCCTCTCGGAGTAAAGCCCTTAATCCTCAATTTCTGCACCTGTGATTGGATTGTTTTCTCTCTCACTTGCCATGAAACTGGCACACAAATAATGCACATGTAAGCATCACCTATCACAATTTCTTTGCTCACTTTCCTTTCTTCAGTCCTGGCCATTAGTGGACGATGTACACACATACAATGTACTTATGTTAAAGCAGAGATACACTAGGTAAAATATAAAAGTAAAAGTGCTCCCTTTAAACTTTCACTTGATTAAAACGTCAAATGTAATTACATTTGTAATTACATCCACAGTGCTATGATTTATTATGGATATAATGTCTTATTCACAAGACAAGAGTTTAATAAACTCATTTTAACATCAGTAATCAGTTCAAACATTGATTGAAAGCTATTCAAATTAGCAATAGCCACTAAGCCCAAAATATTATTTTCACCTGCCATTACTGTCCACCACTGATCCTAGCTTCATTTTGTCAGCGTAATAACCCTTCAGAAGAGCAGATATACTATTTAGTGTTTGTATATTTGAGTGTCATCAAAAAATGACGCCACCTTTCTGGAGAGTAGTAAGGATAGCCAGGCTGGATGTTTTACCTTTTAAAATGTGCAAAATCTGGGAACACGTTCCCTTCTAAGACCCTCTCAATGAATATAATGTTAGAAGGACTAAGAAACATTCTCCATGGTGCTATGATTGGTTAATAGTAAGTAAGTTTTTCATTTCCACATCATAAATCATATGGACTCTATAGACATACTCTATTGCGAGTGATATTTCTAGTACAGTACATTTTGAATAATTTCAAAATCTTAGAAACTAGTATTTTGTTTTTTGAGACAAGCTAGGTAATTTAACATTACAATGATTTAAATTGATCAAATAAATATATAGTAAATTGATTTTCCTTGAAAAATACACCGCTTTATATACTCTTGTTAGTTAGTTTCTCCAAATATTCCGCTAAAGTCTTCTTGTAAAACTTGCCAAAGGTGTCTTTTGCTAGACTTCCAGTTCATCCCAGAGCAGTACAATATGATTTCGGTGCAGGGACCATGATAGATCCGGCCATCTGCTTGCTGTCTACGGAATGCTTACAGAGCCTGGACATATGTTATTGCCAATTAGCAGTGATTTAGATGGAATTGCATGGTGTTGGAAGTTTGGAATGCTAGCCAGGTTGGTCCCTTTCAGCCGGAATAAGTCTTTAACCGTCCCTACTCCAAAACCATTAAGCCTTCCCCTCTACGTTTGGCTGTGGTTATAAGGTAGTCTGCTATCAGACTTCTCTCTTGTTCTCTGTCTTATGTAAGTTCTTCTATTAGAGCCAAAAGTGTCTTTTACCTTTAGCCTATTCTGATGCATGAACAAAAGAATCACGACATTAATAGACTAGGTGCCTCCAAACTTCATGTACAGCACATAGTTCCAGTGTACATTGAATAACTTTAGAATGACACATGGGGGTTCAGAACGTTTTTCCTTTTAATAACAAATTATTTTCCTTTCTATAATCTATGTGATCTGAGATTGGATTCCTCCTCTAGTTTCAATAGGCGTAGCAAATCCAATCCACTAATCTTATTTCCACATTAAATCCAAACCTGAGCGTTCACCAAAACTAAACTTTTGATGTACAATTTAAACCATGGTTACTCACATCATTATCATTTATTATAGCTTTTTTAATTTGTATATTTTCTAGTAGTCTGAATAGGTTGGATTAAAAAGTAAAAAAGAGACAATTAATAATTTCAATAAATTCCTTAGAAACTCTGGAAGAGAGCATTAAGGTTATACGAATGAGACTGATGAGTTGAATGTAAACTCCCAGGGTGCTGGTCACTGGTGCCAAACTATTTGGTAGAAGTGAATCAGTAAAGAGTTCTGCACGGACACTTTAAAGTGTTTGAGAGGCTTCCTGCCGAGACCATTACTCAGTGGCAGTGTGGTGTCTTTCAAGGCAAGAGAAAAACAGCAAGCGAGAAGGGTAAGAAAAACAGCAAGAGAGAAGGATAAGTGTTGCAATGACAATGTTAAATATTCTAATCATCCTATACAAAGGGAGCTATAGAGGCGGGTTTATATAAACAATATATGCAGAATACGTTGAACAGTGAACAATAGAATTAGCTTCTCTTAATATTAAGTTAGAATAGCTCAAATATTTCATGCCTCAAATATAAGTTTCCTGTCTGAGCAATTGCCATTGTTACTGACCAAACTGTATATGTTATATATTATATATTGTTTCTTTTAGAATGTTGAATGTTTCTTTTTTTTAATTCATAATAGAAATCATTAGACCAAAGTTTTTTTCATTGAACTCGTGGGTTATGCTGTAATCACTGGATAGATACCAAATGTTCTAGCAAGAATAGGAATATCTGGTGGTTTTGACCTTGTAGTGTGATTTGAACCTTCATATGAAAGAGAGTGATTATTCAAAAAACTATTTTTAAACAAACGGGAAAGGTTTACCGTGTTGGGTGTGTGTGTGTGTGTGTGTGTGTGTGTGTGTGTGTGTGTTTGTGTGTGTGTAGTTGTGCATGTTACCATCTCAGACCATTAGACCATACGGCTCCAGTCCTCAACAGGATGAAAGCAAGAGGAACAAATCTGCAGTGATTACCTCATACATCTTTTCTTCCCAAACAGTTATTTCAAAGCACCTGCCGCTGCTCCCCATGATCATCTCCCTGTCTCCCTTCAGATTCTGCCCATTAATTCCAGATTAACTGTGGGAGCTACGGGGTTGAGCTCTCTCGGCCCCATTCTTAATTCCTACAGGAAGATTTGAATGCGGGGTGATCTAGTATTAGTGCCAGCGAGAAGGAATAAGCATGCATGGAGGAAGGGGGGGTGAAGGATAGATTGAAGGTCAAAGGTCTTTCTGGATGCAGAATTAGTTTTAATAACGGAGTAAGTTCATTTATAAATACATTCAAAAACACAGCAGCATTAAGGGCAAGGAGAATGTTGAGAGATGCAAGAAAGGGAACAGAAGGTGAGAGGTCGGTGTCGAATTAGAAGGAAATTGAATTAGGCAGGATGAGTGTGGGAGAAGATGACAAGAAAGGCTAGAGGCAAGAGTCCAACTTATTTACATCAAAGAAACCCGATCTTTTTTCTTCTCGGCCGCGCGCACGCGCACACAAACGGGCGCGCCGGCGCGTCGCGCGCACACACAGAAACGGGGCGCGTCGCGCGCTTTGTTTTATCACACACACACGCCACTCACCCCCCACCCCCACAACAACAACACACCCCACACACCCCCCACACAACACACACTCTTTCGCAGAACCCGTTCTGAAAGATTTCTTTCTTTAAATGAAAGAGATGTGATTTTCTGAAGGCCCACTAGAGGGCACTGTTTTTTGTTTGTTTTTTGTTTTAATGGAAATATACAATGCTGCTGAATAAAATTATGGCCATAATTTGTTACAAATACTTAGAAATGTCAGTGGTGGACAGTTATGAAGTTATGGAATTATGAAATGTAATTTATTACTGTACTTAAGTATCTTAGACATGTATCTGCACTTGTTCTGAAGTATTTCCACTTGGAGAGACTTTTACTTCAACTTGATAATATTTCACTACAAATATCTATTTTTTTACTCAATCACATATTGCATTCTTCTTTAGTTATGATTTGATTAAAAACTGGCCAAGCACACACCAGTCACAAACCTGTTATGTACTTAGCACGAACAAACAGTTCAGCATCAGTTCAACAAAGTGTAAGAGGAATAAATGCAATATTACGAGTAACGTTCAAACATAAATTGAGTTGAATAAGCAAAAGTATTGTTACAAAAATGATTATAGGATCATTATAACCACTATAAATCATAGTACTTTGGATACTTAAGTACATATAAAGGAAATACTGTACTTTTACTCAAGTACCATTTTAAAGGGAGCACTTAGCACTTTGTTGTGAAACGCTACAGTAACTTAAGTACAAACTTAGACCACATTAGCTTAGACCAAAGTACAAAACAAAATACCACATAAATAATCCACACAGGCAATATATAAATATTGTATTGTATATATAATATTATTGCCACAAGGCAATATCAATCAGATGGAAAAAATGTATTTATACATGAACATATGCTACTTAGAGATAGTGGGATAACTGCAACATCAGCCCCCTAGTGGAAATATGGGGGAAAAGTTCATGATCATGAACTTTGCTTATTTTCTTTACCTCCAGCACAGATAGTTGATAAAAAAAATATTTCTTATGGTTTCTTAGCCTGGTACAATGTGGTTTAATTCAATTAAATTCAATGAACATCATCCCACTTTACAGAGATAAAGAGCTCACAAAGTTGGAATGTATACATTAAGTAGATATCATTTTATTCCTTATAAGCTGAGATGGCATGAGTATGAAACTTTGAGCGGAACACAAAAGGACACCAATCCTCATCTGAGTGGAACAAAATGTCCATTCATCACAATGGATGTTTAAAATGCAAAACACATTATCCTGTATACATATACATCCGGTATACATATACATCACTTAATTTCAACCTAAAGAATGTCATGCACCATGAGCTTTAGTCCTTTAAACTGTCCACATCTGCATTAAAATTCTTATCAAATAACAATAAGGCTTTCTATAAAATTAAATGGGAGAAAATAGCTTTAGTGCTTATGTTATTGCAGCAAATCCTTGTCTTAACTTGGGTTAAAACATTTTTTAATCTCGTGAAAATAATGAAACCACCACACAATCACTATATATATTATATATATATATATATATATATATATATATATATATATATATATATATATATATATATAGTGTGTGTCTGTGTGTGTGTGTGTTGTTGATGTGTGTGATGTGTGTGTGTGGTGTGGTGTGGGTGTGTGTGTGTGATGTGTGTGTGTGTGTGTGTGTGGGTGCTGCTGTGTGTGTGTGTGTGGTGTGTGTGTGTGTGTGTGTGTGATTCAGCGTATGCTTCAAACTACTCATTTGCACTATTTTTGAGGGGGACATACTGATGCGCTTCTGTCTTTTAACACCAGAGGGCAGTCTTATTATGTTTATTTTTGTAGGTGCATTGTGCTTGTTGAGGTTTTTAGACTTCGGCACTGTGAAGCTAAACTAGACTTGGCATGCTGTGTATTACTTTAAACTATGCACAAAAAGGCACTGCTTCAATATCATTTTCAAAACCATGCATACAATCTTTGATTTCGTTTTAAGCGTTGTTCACATTACTTAGATTTTTGCACGTACAATTTCATCCGATTATTATTTTTTAATGTCTATTTTGAACAGTTCATTCTCTTGGCACCTAGATGAATGTTGGACATCGGTGGATTGAGCAGTTGATCCTCTGACGAGTGTGAAGACTCCTTTTATGACCACTATAAATACATGACTGAACACATTGCCATTGTATCTATTGTTCTGTTGGTTTTAAACCAACTGCGACGGAACAAAGCTGCACACAACCTGACTCACACCAGTGAAGCTTGACACTAAATAGGCATATATTTACAAACAACCACTTAAGTCTAATTGAATTCATTTACATTTTGATGAGCTGTTCCATTCCGGCAACAGGCATCTGGGGAAAACAGATGGGACGGGAATTAAAGAGTGAATAGCCACATTACGAGTGTTCAAAGGGATGGAGTCTGGGTTCATTTCTGCCTTGCTCTCATAAGGACACTAGATGTTGCTGATAGTTGTCGACTAATGACTGAATCATATGGACACGGAGAAGGGATGATGCCAGTCTCCATTCCACATCGGTCACCCTTCCAGAGTGGTGGTTAATGCAAAGGAGTGGAACTACACACAAAGACGGCAAAGGAAAGGGGGGGAGGTGAGTCGGTGGGCGTTCAGGTCAGGGCAGAGGTGCATTAGAGGGAGGGTTGCTTTCTGAGAGGGCACTTAACTGGCTAAGAATGCACAGAAGAGGAAAAGGGTAGGGGGTACACCAGCAAAGAAAGGCAACAAGTACAAAGGCTAGTAATAGGCATGAGTTTTTGCTGTCTCCTACTTTGAAAGCTTTACAGTACTTGTATTTTTCTCCCGAGATGGATTGCATTGTATTGAAATAATCCACATCAGCAGGACCCATATGGTTCGGCCATTTAACCGAACAGATTGGCGCTTTCTGTAGCTCAGACTGAATGCTAATCCCTTGCTTTTTGAGTCTCACATGGAGTCCAGACCCTATTAACAGGAATCTGCCTAGTGTCGGCGGTCCGTAGCTCCTCAGGCCACAGGACGCAATGATGGGCAGCACAAGCAATCCCCACGTGACCACCTCTCTCGTATTGATTCCCCTCCAATGCCTAATTCTATTAATCATAGCAATTTCCCTGTGGGCAGTGGTTTATTTCGCTCATCAAATGCCTGATGAAATCTTTAGACACCATGAATTAGGGCCAATCACAACAAATAGCTGATAGTGTTAACCAGTCACAAGCTGAGCAGAGGCAGCGGTCCACTCTAATTTGAAAGCTAGTGAGGTGATAATGCGGTGTGTCATCCTTTTGTGGGCGCGCATTAATGCCGCTGCCCGAGATGGCAATTGACGGCAAATCGACTGCTTCCAAAGCCAGAAGAAGGAGATAAAATTGGAGTGATGCTGAAAATAAAGAACATTGACTGGCAAACTGTGGAGTGACTGCGGACTTTAATCCATTATTGCTCCTGATGGGGAGGGCTTAATGCATCCCTGTCTTACACAGCATTTACATGTAGTGCCGCACTCCTCTTAGTCTCTGTGTAGGACTAAAGTCCATGGCAGAGTCCGTCGCAGCATTAAGTGACTGACTGCACCTAATTGATTTGCCAGTAGAAAGGGTCAAAGTTGGCTATAGCATGTTGGGAACTATAGATTTTTTTTTGTCCCCCCCCCACAAGATATTCGTTCCCATACAAATATGCATACACATACACAGATGTGTCCAGGCATGCTATAAATAAATAAATATCGAATATAGTAAATTTCACACAATCTGTTGCAGGTATTAAAATGTGAAAATCCCATTTTTTGGGGAAGACTGATGTAAAGCCAAAGCCACCTGTAAACACGGAGCATAAAATATGCCTTATCCAAATGTATTGGCGTATTTACATTCACGAGGGACACCAATTTAGTCTGTTCCATCTTCAAACACTACTTCAATATTCCATAAATACAGTATGAATATAAAGCATCAGTAAGAAAGTGCAGCAGGCTCCGGCCTCGGCAATACAAAAAGGCAGATATAGAATATCTAGCCGAGGATTCTGGGTGATGAGCTTCAATCAAGCCGGGAGATGAACTATGCGCGTTTCAAGAATCTCACAAATACACTTTCATTACTACATTAAGCTATGTCTATCTTATGATTGCTAAGGTTTAGATAGCATATCCCTGTCCTAAGAATCCCTGATGCACACACAGGTTCCTTATTTACCTACAAGGACTGCCTGTGTAATAGGCAATTGCTCAGAAATCCAAGCGAAAAAAAATAAACAAGGAGCCAAGAAAGGCTATTTGCCTAGAGTGGGTATATGTCTCATTGTCTTCTCTATCGAGTACTTCTAAATACATAGCTTGTGATTGCGTTAGCTTCGGAAATAATTGCGTATAGAATAGAAGAGGTATGCAAAGGTTTTGCATACACCCCCAGTTCAACATGCATACTTTTGCATTGGTGTAAGATAGACAGGGTGGGGAATGCGGTGAGAGCTCTGGCATCTGTGTTTCTGTTGGCTACATATTGTTAGCAGGAAACAGCTGTTCATTTGGAACTGCCTGCACCTTTCCTTGACCCCAGTTTGGGCTGCGTGGAGCAGGAATTAGTCGCATTACGCCGGCCCTGCTGCATGCTGCCTCCGTGTGACTCTGGTCACATTCTCTCCATTACCAAGGCCCCTCTCTCTGATTAAGCATGACACACTCACTAACATGCCAAATCACTGCCTCTGAGTCCTGGGCTGAAACCCACACACACACACTCACACACATGCCTGCACACTCGGCTACTCCCACACACACACACAGTGGCACGCATACACGCCTTGCCAAATCATGTCACAAGCCTAAAATGCCAGCCTGAATAGAAAACAAGCTATTACCATCCAGTCATTTCATTTTCTTATGTTTGATTTGAGATTTAGGGCTCTCTTCTGATCCCGCACTCCCGCAACCTGCAGTATAAAAATAGAGAAATTCAACAGGAATGTAAGGGTTCTAGAACAATTCCATTTTAATTTGGAAAGAATGTTATGTTCACTTTTTTGTGAATAATTTAAAATATATTTTTTTTTTTTCGGACTGACACTAAGATTTCAGAACACATACAAAATTTAAATAGCAATAAGGTTATGGTGGATATGGTTTACATCTCTGACTGCAGAATGTTAGCAGTGTATAAACTTAAATAATACACAAAATAATACATTTCTAGAAATCTCCTTATAAGGAAGAAATAAGTTAAGTTTCACACATACATGAAAACGCTAAAGTATCCCTAGAGCTAGCATTAGCCGCTAACCAGGAAGTGGCTCTTGGCTAAAGCTAGCTATATGGATTCTTCATATGTTTATCTTTCAATTCTAGCAATTTTACAAATTGAAGGCGTTAGTATGAATGAAGACAAAGTGTGCAAAGTGTTAAAATGTGCTGAAATTAGTAGAAAAGTATGTTTTATTTACTTGTTTTCAGAAATTTTTATATTAAATGATAAACACACATACACACACCTGAACTCCCCAAGTCAAAATTATTTGATTAAATTTTTCCATTTACTTCATTTTGTCAAATCAGTTCGATCAATATAAGAAAAAGTATGATTGTATTAATTTCTTTATTCTATTTTATTCTTGTATAATATTAAAATATATTAATATTTTACTTATTTTTTTATAATAATGATATTACAAGATGTTGTGCTGTTTATTTAACAAAGTAGGAATTGTATTTGAAATTGTTTTAATACATGTAATCTGTTCAAAAAAGTACAAATGCTTAAATCTTAATTTAACTCGCAGAAAAATTAAAAACATTTGAGTAATTAAAACACACACACCACTACACAAACACACACACACACACACACACACACACACACACACCTTACACATCTGTTCCAAGTGATTTGAAAGTATACACTCTTTCTCTCTTGCTGTATCTTATTGAATATGTGCCACAGATAGGGCAGGTATTGCTTGTTAAACAGCCCATGCAAGACAACAACCCTGCTCCAATACATTGTTCAAATATATTTTGAAAAATCCATTCACACACTTTTATTGACTTGTGATTCAAAAGAGAGGGGGGAAAAATCCACAGAATCACTTGTATTTCCTTTTTTAATATTTTATTAAACAATCGGAGGCAAAGACTTATTGATTGGGCTGATTTAAAAGTACCTGAGGCGGGGTGTCTTTAATCCGAGAGCTCTTTTAAAAATCACCTGGTCCGACAAATGGGACCTTTTAAAGGAGTATAATGTGTTCTTAAATTATTTTATTGATGCGAAGTGGGATGGTCGCTGCAGGTACCTATAAAAACGCCCATGGCACGCTGTGAAAGGGTCAATTTGTGCTCCATTTTCCATTTCTTCATTATCTGCCTTTAGAGCCATGCTGTGCAGCTCAATAGGGCTGCAAGAAACTTCAACCCTCATGCATTTACTACCGCCAACAAGCTTAGATGCAGATTATTAACATGTTATGTAAATAATGATTAGCCTGAATGAGTAGGGTGAAGTGAATTCTCATGGGCTTTTAGCACAAACAATGGGAAAAAATTTTTTTTATTATTATATTATATTATATACTATTATATATATATATATATATATATATATATTATAATATATAGATATATATATATATATATATATATATATATATATGCCATTTACCACAATGGGCAGGATTTCTATTCAATATAAAATATAAATACTATTTTTTTGGTTTGGTAAACGGACCCTTGGAATAATTAGCACTTATCGTTTCTCGTTTCTAATATTTATTTGTGTATTATCATTGTATAAGCTTTTCGATTTCACCATCTATATAACACATTCTTGATCATGTACTCATCCTAAACTATTTCAAATAAGATACACCACATCTCATTTTGACATAAAAGGACAAGGTTTGGACATTTGACATATGGGGGGAAATGTGGACTAATACGTTAATTAGCAATGATGCTTGTCAAATAAATCAATTGCTCAGAGCACAAATAGACACAACCTCATTGCCCCAACCTCATTATCTAAACAATGACACCTTATTATTATTTCTTGCTCACTCGCTACACACAGTGTTCCGCTATCCGCTGTCAATTGTATTTTATTGAGTGTGCAAAGGGGTGTTTTACAATCTCGCATACGTTACAACAGAGCCGCCTAGCAAGAGTATTTGATTTTCTATTTAATTTAAATCCAATCGATATGCCATCCTTACATCTGGTGCAAATTTGTTATACGTGTATTGTAAACGTGTAATAATGCACATCGTAGCCATGTAGACTAATAGGCTACATGCTTTAAAGTGATGGCGTTAAAGCAAAAAGGTTTATTAGTGTAAAAGTCAGCATGGCCTTTCTCTGAGCAGTGTGAATAAAAGTCCAAAATGACAGGTTAAAATGCACTTTCACTTACATTTAACCCTGCAGGCAAGCACTTCAATTTAATAATGCAGTTCATGTTGGTAAATGAGTCCTCTCTTAGAGTGCATTAAGGAATCAAGCACGGTGCATTCTCTATTTTTTCTATCAAACCGAGAATCAATAGGCATGTGATAAGAAAGTGCAGTCCATGCAATGAACAGCGAGGGGCGACTAATAGGCCAGACTGTTTTACGAACGGGCTAATTAACCGCCGCTGGCCCTGACAGGCACTAAAGTGGTGCTTTTGTGCTTCAGCAGCCGCCATTTCAGGATTGACAGACGAACTCACTGCAGATCAGAGGGGAAATGCACTCTCAAGTAGGTGCTAACTACAGGTAACACTTACAAATGAGAAACAAGTTGGCCATCACTTAAGTGACAGTTAAACCCCCATTTGTTGCCATGGAGGTAAAAAATAAATGATGGATGGCATATTTATTAAACAAAAAACTGCCTGTATTGAATGTTGTTTATATTTGTATATGTGCAATATTATATATTGTGTATATTGTGTATATGTGTATATTGTATATTGTACAAGCACAAGGGAGTATAACTATAAAACCCAAAATAAAACTACTTCCTGTCACAATTATGGGGAAATAAATGCAAATATTAAATGTGATTCAAGTAAAATAAATTGATCACATGAAAATAAATCAATGGATCACATGAAAACTGCACACGTAAAAATACATCTCTTCATCCAACACAATGGGAAACACACTTGTTTGTACAATCATTACATACAGCTACACAAATGTGTGAGGAGGAAAATTAATAAATATAAGTTGGTCAAAAAAATCAATACAATAACAACATTTTTAGTAAGGAGTGGGACTCTATGCAAGAACAAGCCTTTATAAATCAATGTGAATTATGACGATGGATAAATGATGCATTTGGTCTGTAAACAGTCCTGAAAATAGTGAACGCGTATGAATTCCTCCAAAATTGAAAGGTTAAGATTTAGACACAGATAGATCTAAACTTGACATGATGTACTTCTAAAAACTTAAATGTGAGTCTGTGTGTAAACATGAATTACATTAAATTAATGAAAAACATTTCATTAATTGACATACTGTATATTCCAGTCAATGACAACTGTAATACATTTACATTTGCAGTATTTAGCAGAATAAATGAAATAAAAGACAATCACTGTTGTTTGCTACAGTGGTTTTATTGTTATGGGTTATTGGCGTGGAAACGTCAGTGTGTGTTTGTGTACGTTACATTTTTACACTCATGTGTGCATGTGTAATTTATTTCATAGCTCAATGCAGTACTTCACCAATTTACACTGTGTGTAGCCTGGAAGCTGTTTGTAAAGCAAATACCTTTTCTTCACAGGGTGAATAGATATAGCACAAGGTCCCTACAATAGCCCCATAACAACCAGCTGAATTTTGATGTGATGTTAAACAGCTTGGATAAGCGGAATAAATGCAAAGGCAGAACACGGTGAGCGATTTTACCAAAAGCACTGATAAGAAAAAGCAAGAGCAGCACTGACTATTGGTCCCAGTGTAATTCTCCTACCGCGAAGCTGTTAAAGCTGCACCGGAGTTTGGTGTGCATGGGTAAGGTGCAACGTGACTAGCTGTGAGAACATGCCACACAGCCAGAGAGCAGCTGCTAAATGGACTGCACTGGGTTCGCACAAAACCACAGTCTGTTGGGTGGATAGAGCCGGTGACCCATGAAAACCTTTCCTTTTTTTTCTGACAGCGAAAGTGAGAACAGAGAACAAATCTGAATAAACCAAGAGGATGCTCACTTCACCGTTCTGCAATACTGATACACCTAATTATATGTAGAATGCTAGGATTTTACATTGGAAATGGAATTTTGTCATTAGTAATATATTGTGTTAAGAAATCTAAGGCTGAGCATGTGTTTCATCTTTCCCCCTCGCAAACTATGGAACGTGTTACGGAAACATAAAGGTGAGTGTTTCTCATCAAGCACCAATTCATTCGGACAAAATAAAAAATCGATGCGCTGAATGAAAATATTGACGTCTGCTGTGCTCTAATTCTCCCCATAAATGTTTGAATGTTTTATGAGGCAAGCGCCTGCATGGGAACCTGCGCCATGCGTTTCTCCTTTGCTTGGTGACAGAGTGCTTTTAGAGCAATAAGTCGACGTGGCATGGGGAGTTAGCGGAAAGAAAGGTCATGCAGCTTTGCATGGGGCCTGCTGAAAGGACCACCAGTGCGTTTCTAAGCCTTGTTTCCTTTCTGCTTCGTGCTGGATTACCTGCTCCTCAGGGCCAGGCTGAGAAAGTCCTTTTTCAAACTCCACATCAACAGATGTTGCCTCTTTTTTTTCTTTTTTTTTCATCTTGCTCACTTAGGGGGATCAAATTGACCAGTGAGAATTAGCATCATGTCCTCCCCAGCTAGGAGTCAGTGTTGAGGTATTAATTCGCCTGTTGCTTGTGACCTGGAACCGAACGGAGCCCAGATTTAGTTAATTGTGTACGATTGACTTAATGGTGTATGGCACTAGCTATTAACGGGAAGCTGTGACCAGGGCGGTTTTTCCCTGGTTCACTGACTGTACTCCAGCACTGACTGCTTGTGAAGAATGAAATGCTGATGGCTGTTTAAGCAGTGCTTATTGAGTCTCTTGTAGGACCCCATGAGTCCCCAGGATCAACAATGGCAGCATTAATGGGGAAAGCGCAATGAGAATGTCACCATGGCAGGGGGCGAATGCTGAACAGAGGGCTGTTCCCGAGGTGGTTTTTATTTGTTTATGTGCACTTTTTAAGTGAGTCTGTTTTATTTTAATGATTTCAGATTGTTTTGAGTTTTTTTTTATTTAATTCAATCTGTCAGTTCTGTAAGATGGGGATATCGTATTAAACATAGAACTGCCTCATATACAATTGTTAGATATACTAATTGCAGCAAAAATACTATCATTATCAAAAAGATTTCCTTAGAATAAGATATGTAACATACTATACCATACATAGTGTGTTAAACAAATAAATAATAATACTACTACTAATAATAGTAATAGAAATAATAATAATAATAATAACAACAAAGTAGTGCCAGAATTGGGCATCTAACAACCATTTCGGCACCCGATCATGAAGTTACACACAATCGAGTTCATCTTGAGATTTATAACTTAATAGTTATTATTTGTGTTTGTTTGTACCAACAACATGTAGCCTGATGTAAGTCACCGCATCTCAGCTCAGGCAACTCAAAAAAGATATTCTTCAAATCTATGGTTAGTTAATAAACCCTCATAACACCTCTAGTCTCAGAAAGATGCATTGTGAACATTTGATTAACAAAAGAACGTACAGAGTGCACCATTCCTATTCCTATCTATTCCTATCTGTTCTTTCAGAATAATGTATTTGTATTTAATTAAATGGCTATATTCATTTAAAATGTTCATTTTGTGTACTAATAAAGCACAATGTGGTTGAATGTTTTAAATAACCCGATTGTAATCATTAATCCTGGTTGCTTGATTCACCAAGAAAGAGCTGAAATCAAAGTTGCACTGATATTTTTTGAAACCGTACGCCAACATGCATGATGTCATAAGATGACTCATTCCTAGACTGCCTCTGTTTTTCCAGACATCTCTCAGACTGCAGCATAAAAGTTGTCTAACTGCAAAGAACTCCTAAGCATCTGTCCATCAGACCTAGTTATCTCCTAATGATGTGTCCATTTTGACACTTCAGAATCAGTCACAGAAAATAGCGTCGGCGAGAGGCAACACATGGAGAGAGATAGCGTCCCCCGATATAATTTGTTGCTGCAAATTACAAAACAGAGGAGGGAATAATGCACAAAGTCAAGTTTAGTGAGAGAGAAAATGGAAAAATTTAGGGCTGTGAGCCACCTTAATGGATATCCTTGCAGCTGCTGGAGAATGGGCTTCAGTAATGCGCCCTTAATGCACCGCCGCCGTATTTCTCGGAGTGTATCAGGAGAAATGTTCCCTGTCATTTCAGCTAGCAATCACTTAATGGGCCAGCTAAATCTCAACAAAATGGACAGGCACAGCACTATTTCTGGTTTTGGGAGATGGAATAAAGCTTTGGCAACTGTAAGTGCGAGGGAGAAAAAAAAAGAAAACAAGCAACTTTTTATATATAAAAAGAGTAGAAAGTAAAGAGAGAGTAAAAGGCAACCCTTTCCATCTCTGCTGTGTCTAATGTTTGTGTTTTGCTAAAGTGTAGAGACAGTGACAGGAATTTCAATTATCTAATTACGGTGAAATGAAAAGACTTAAGTGTTGTGATTTCTGCAGTCTTTCATGGATCAATCTAATGTGCGCTCACATTGGAAATGAACCAAAATGGAAGAGGCAAAGGAAGGCAGCACCTCCTCAAATCATGCAATTAAAATGACAAATGAGTTTCTTGATATATTCATCTAAGTGGTTAAGTGGAAGGGTTTTATTCCACATCCACAGCGCTGTCTGGCAACAACGACAGGGGGAATCGGCTGCATGCTCTTTTGATTAAGGCCACCGCTTAAATGCTGGGAAAATGCTGAGAGCACTTGCTGTACAAATTAGCCAACCGATGGATGCGAAATGAAATTCTAAAGAGTTGATTTAGGCATTTAGGGGGAATGCGGCTGGCAACTTAAAGGCCTCAAATACATTTTTGAGGCTGCATGCATTATGTTTAAGAGGTCAGGGCCTGGAAACAGGTTTTTATTGTGTGCTCTAATGAGAGTGGTGATGAAAGGGGCACAAAAAATAAAACACAACAATCAGTCTGATATCCATGTTGACCTTTCGGGAAACTTGTGGACATGTAAGCTAAGGAGAGTAAGGCAATCTGAAATGAGCAGACCCGTCGGTAAATGATAGTGAAATCTATTTTTTTTTAAATATAGCCTTAACTAATCATATTTGACTATAGGCTGTCTTGCTTTAGTCTCAGTTAAAGCATTTTCTGTAGATCTAGCTACACAGAGGACCAATATTCCACTGTTACATTAATACATGTATTATTATTTTTTCATATATGTTTGCATGTGAATTCACTGGCTTCCAATTTATTTTCGGAAACAGTTCACAGTGTATTTATTTACTTCTCACTGCATTAGTGCAATATATTTGTCAATGTTTAAAAATTCAGAGGTCATAAGAACATGGCTAATCATTCTTCAGGAACTTCAGCTACAGCTTGCCAACTACAACACTCTCTATTCCCATTTCCAAGCCTGGTGTTTATACTTACTTTTAAATGGGTTGAATAAGAGATAGTATTTTTTCCATGTTATAATTGATGTTTGTTTTTTTGTTTTTTGTTTTTTGCCTATATTCTCCTTATCTGTAGGATTTATTCTATATGCAGAACCAGAATCAAGATTATCATTCAGGTTTCAGTAACAATGAACTGGGCTTGGTATTTGTACAGGGAATAAGTGAAAATAGATTTTTTTTTTTAAATAGAAGACCAGAACGTGAAAATATATAGTGACATGATGATGTGGATCTGAGGTAATACGAATCATAATGTTTTACACAGATTTGTGCAAATAAGATGTAGAAAATACTAAATGTATTTTACTTAAGTCGTTGCCTATAATATGCAGTTTATTATAAAAAAATAGAAACAATTCAAAACCATTGTTGTCTTTTGGATACTGTTGTCGATCTAAAGGTAACATAAATTCTATAGTGAAGACTAATTTTTTATATATAGAATATGTCAGTTTGTGGGTTTTGCTATTTCAATGCACTTAATTTATAAATTAACATACTTCTGTATTGTAAAATTGATTTTAAAGGTGTTTTCTGAAGCATGTGCGTTGTACAAAACACTTGTTCATATACAAATTGCAGGTTTTATTGCTCTTAAGGCTTTTTCAGTGAATATTCTCAGTAAAAAATGTGGGGGGGGGAAAACAGAATGCGCAATTATTTTGCATTTGCTTAACAATAATGAAGACTATAAAACAAAAAAAATCCTTCCATAAACCTCTCTGGATTTGTTCTTTCAGCATGTGTGTGCAATTGTTTTTTTTCCATTAACATGCTTTAATACACATGCTCCATAACAAATTCATCTTTGAAAAGCCAGCTGTATTGGGGGGAAGAATTGCTCTTCTCTCTAGTCGAGACATATTGGCCACTTTGATAGTTCGGGATGATATCAAATGCCCCTCTGCCAGCTCAGCTGAAATGGAACAAAATAGGCGGTGGTCTATAAAAATGAAGTTAGACGCAAGTACGCCACTCACGTCCCTGGAAGGGAAAAAAGAGCCTTTCCTGTTGCATTTTGTAGTCGTCAATTGGTCTGAGAAACTTGCTCTAATGCAGGTAATGGAGCCACTGAGGTGCTTTCATCTTCAGACCCTGTGAGCAGAAGAGAGGACAGGCTTCCACCCCCCACCCCCCAGCCCACCCCTCTAACACACAGTCTGTAACACACATAAGAGCTAAACCAAGCATAGCTGAACTCCCTTGAAGAGGCCAGTTTTCATGGAAGCTGATCTACTATCCAGTGTCTAATAAATGGCATTTTATTCTATTCTGCATTATGTACTACTTTAGTGTTTCATTGTTGGCTGGGTGTGGTATGCTTGGGACTGAAAATATGGAGCATGCTTCCAAACAGAAGGAAAGGATGTCTATTTAATATGACTTTTCCTATGACTATGACTTTCTATATCTGTCTATGTTGTTTCCAATTTCAATTTTTCATAGTGTATGTATAAAGATAGCTATTTTTTTGTTTATTGTATATTTTGTTTACATACAAATTATATATTTGTTAAAATTGACATTAGATTTATCATTTTTTTTCCGAATACAACATTAACAATTTGCATCCATCATAAAAAAATGACCCAATTTGATGGGCAAAAATTATTTAACATCAACCATACCAATTTGAGTGTAGATATTAAAACATTCAGAACAGGTTTTCTTTCTTTTTTTATTGTAGGCAGTTAAACTGTGAAGATGAATGCAGGCTGAACAGTGTCTTTGTTTTTCCAGCAAGGATACAAAAATCACATAAATTAGCCTGAGCTTCTTGGTTCTGTTTCTGGCTGTGCCTTTGTCTCTGCCCTGTATCAGTTCTTGTTACTGCTCTTCCTATTGAGCGACTAATCACTTGTGCTGAAAAAAAAAGAAAAAAAAGATGCTGGAACACCGCTGGCACTGCCATCACTAATCCATCCACAAGGGAATGGCACATTTAAGTGTTATGGATAAATGTAGATTTGCTCACTGCTACTATATTAGGGGCATTATTATTATTGCCGTGCTGTGTTGGTGTAAAGATATTTTTAAAGTGACCTGTATTTTGCTAACAGTATTCATTAAGACTACATACACAGAATACACACATTATGAATGGTTATTCATTCATAATGCTTAAAATAAATGTTGTAGTCCTGATTTGGTTTAACTTTTATAGGTTTAAGTGGTTAAGTTAGTAACTGGTTTAAAGAAGGACTGAGTAAATAGTTTATGCTCTTATCCGCTCAAATTTCCTAAACTGGAGAGAAACGTTTTGGGAAATGTCATGGAACACAACGTGTATTAACATTACAGACACTTAGTTGAGTGTGTCAGATAAAAGTTGGGATCCTGTCTCATTCAAATTGGCTTCAAAGTTTAGACTTTCATTTTCCTTATGCCTAGGTATTGTGGTATAAAAAGAGGGGCTGTTTTTAGTGCCAAATTGCAGAGAATTATAGATTCAAGAATAGCAACACATCATCATTTGGAAGGGAAAATGTGTCTACTTTATGCTTTATAAAATGTTTTTTGGGTGTCAACATAGAATATTGAAATTGATACCATTTTCCCTTTTTTTTTCATCAATCTGATGGCTGCTAATAGGTAATAGGTATATATGTATGTGTATGTTTATCCAGCTTGTGCAGACTAATTTTGTAGGAAAGGCTGAATTATGGACACAGAGATGGAAAGAGGTGTGATGAGAGGAGATTTCATGATTGTGACCTCTCAGATCACTCTGTGGAAATAATGTGTTCATTACAATGCAATTACAGACACTTACGCCCCTCAGAGTGAAGAGCTGAGCTGCTGAGAGGGGGCACCACTGGCTCTTAATGCTAGCATAAACCTAGTGAGTGTATGTGTGTGTGTGTGTTGGTGGTGTTGATCGGTTTGTTGTATTCAGTGTTATTGTGTCTGCGTATATATACCCCTGGCTGCGTGTGTTGTGTGTAGATTTTTCTGCAGTGACAGGCTGTGCAGTTTTATGGGAGGGCAGCTCTGTGCCGGAGTGAGGAGTATACTCCTGATCGTTTCCACAGCAACAGATTATTGGATGCAGTGCCATCACTCAAGCTACTATATTCACCAGGGTCAGTGAAGATACTACACACATGGAAATTAATACTAAAAAAATATGTATACAATATGCATATAATACAACAAAATACTCTAGAACATAATTCAAATGAAATGATTTATAAATACTGTGGATGCTATAAATGTATTGGCCTTTCAGTTGTCTCAGAAATAATAACCAAATTGTGTTTTTACAGAAGCTACATCAGCACAATGTTATATTCACATGTTATTCAAATTATTATAGGAATAACAATATTTTATAATGTAATTAATAATAATATTATATAATAATATTCTTAATCACAGCAGAGATATGATACAACATGAAAATCTGGCATATAATATCATTTGAATATCTTATTTCTTTCTGAAATTGAAAACTTTTCTGATACCTTTCAGTATCATTTGCAGTGAATGATTTCCTTACTAATGTAGCATTATCATAAGCATCATCATCATCATCATCATCATCATCATCATATTCATAATAATGCTAATAATAATAATAATAATATTTATTATTATTATTATTTATAATATATTAACAATTATAATTATAATATATTAACAATAAATATTAATACATAATAACAATAATAACAATATTGAACAATAATAGTAATAATAATAACAATTATTATTATTGGTGTTGTTATTATTATTGTTATTATTATCATGATAATTATAATAATTATAATAAAATAATGGTAGTTGTAAAAGTATGTTGCCTTCCATTCTTTATTTTATTTTATTTTTTTGCGTTTCAGTTCCCGGGTGAGTTAATAAATGTGTTCATAAATTTCTATGCCATATGCTATGTACCAGTGATACTCTTCTTCCGGTATGTGGCTGACATTTGCCTCGAAGTTCTTTGTGTCCACTCATTTATATTATATTCTTTGTGTCCACTCATTTATATTACTGCTATATTACTGCTGATTACTGCTTTCGTTCATTAAAGAAATTTGTGACACAAGTGTGGACTCGTCACTCTTTTTCACTGATGTGTTATCATATTTTCTTTCCCAATTAATTAATGCATCTTACACGACAAGCTAGAAATGTAATCATAGCCAAAACCCCGTCCCCTGGTGACATACTACAAAGTAAAACAAGTAAGGATGATACTCGATTTATCCCAAGACTATATTTGCTTAAATTTACATTTGGTAGATTAAAATGAATACAGAGGGACAACAGCTTACATATAAAATTGTTTGTTTTCCCCTCCTGATTACACGTATGTCTCTGCTTCTGTTTGTTTAATGTAGTGTAAGGACACTACACTAGGACACTACGTGTTAGCTCACTATCTAGTCCTTAATGCTTGTTTATGCTCCTGCATTAATAAAAGGATGTTGTATTTAATCAAATATACGTCTGGTAAACTGCATGGTTTATGATCTAAGATATAAGATGGCTAGTATTACTCCATGTAACTTTTCAGGAATAACTATTTGCTGCATTGTGACAGCATAAATAGATCAGACACTATTAAGCAGCATTTATGTTTATCTTCTAGAACAGTGTAAAATCTGTTTCCATATAAAGCAGAGTTATTAAAATGAACAAAATACAAATAAATCTTTTCAACGCCCTTTAACAATGAATTGTTGTAAGTAATAAATAGTTGTTTGGTCCTTGATTAGTTCCAAAAATAAACTGCATCTCTCGACATCATCTTAACATACAACTGAATGACGCATACAATAGAAAGAATAATAGTTGGTGTTTGGTCGGATCTAACACTGGCCATTTGATTTGATTGTTTTTGTTTTTGAATTGTTTTTTGCAAGATCAATTAAAGGTAATTGTTTATTTATTTGTTTATTTATAACCCCTTATAATGATCAATGTTGTTTTGTTGGGTTTTTTTTTGCATTCAAGACCTTCAGGTACGCCCACGGTGTCAGGGTGAACAGTGTTGTTTTCAGCAGATGCGTCCACGTCGGTAATACCGCAATCCTCTTACAGCCGAGCGCGCCACTCAGGTGGGACGCCGCAGAGCGCGCACGCGCGCGCTCCCAATTTCCCTTGATTAAAATGGCTGTTTAAAAGCCGCTTAGTCGCGCCGATTCTATCGACCCCTTCAAGCAAAGGCGATTTCATCACCATTAATTCGTTTACTTTCTCAGACTGCCTTTAAAAGCAACTAGTTACCACCTATTGCCAAATAAGCAGCTGCAATAAAGGTCTCAAGTTATACGAGGCATTGAGTGCTTGAGAAATTCCATGCACAACAGGAGAATTCGTTAAAATCGCAGTGAATTATGCGTGACTTGTTGTAGTTTTCATTCACTAATGGTATGCACACGGTTTTTTTAAATCTAGCAATAATGGTGTCCATTTTTTTTATTTAAATAGAAACAGATTCACTGTATGGTGAGTTTTCTTTCTCAAATCCAATCAAAAAAAAGATAGAGATTGCAACCCCTAATTTAACATTACTTTTTTTTATTATTTGCTCTACCCACCTGATCAGATGAAATATTTGAGCCCGCGCCTGAGGATTACAACTTCCACTGTAACATCCTCCCTAATTATCTAATAGCATTGCTGCAAGACTCCCGCCAATAATGAAACCCTTTTGAGCGTTAACCGCAGTGATTGGAGATGTGATGACAGCACGATCGCGGCAAATTACGCCCCCTCAGCTGAGACGCAGCTCAAGCGCACTTGTCTCTGCGCGGGTTTCAATATCTACAATTAAACACAATCTCACAGTAACAGCCTGCGGATTAGGCTAGAGGTGCGCCATTTGTGCAAAACAACGAGCAAAATTGAGAATGCGTTCAGGAAAGCAACAGGTTGCACTAACTGTATTTTCTTTTCGTATTATTGCCGGAAATAACATATTGTGACCTAGTAGGAGTTAACGGTTTCATAATAATATGAAATAATTATTGCACATGGAAATCATCATGTGAAATAATTATTGCATTTTTACGGCAGAAAAACAAAAAAAAAACCCGACCCCTATATTAGCAGTTATTCTGATCACTTGTGAACGTAATCGGTTATATCCTCTCCCTATAGAATGCACAGAAACGAAGCAGTGTGTTTAAATAAGCAGTGGCCTGGTTAAAAAGGCGACAGGAGTCGAGCTTGAGTGCAGGAGGGGGTTTTTTTCGGCCTCCCTCTGCGACGCCGCCCGTCTAATTACTCCATGGAGGACTAATTCAATTCTCCGCCCCGCAAATGCGTGATTGGCCGAGCGCACATTCTCCGCCGCAATTTGTCGCCTGTCACTCACCTCCCAATAAAAAGTAATGTACCTGGCTGTGCAACCGACGGACACATTTACGTTTCTGCGTTTTTCTTTTTTTTCTTCCCCCAAAAAGCTTTGCTGACGAAGGCAAAGCGGCCTGGAGGTATTCGTTGTGCCCAAACCAGCGACGAGAACTGCGCTTTGGCCCGGCTTCTTCAAGATGAACCTGAACTACACGTCTCCGGGCGCGCAGATGCCCACTCAGAGGTCAACGTCCTTCTTCATCGAAGACATTTTGCTCCACAAGCCGAAGCCTTTGCGGGATGTGTTTCCGTCGCCTTTCTCCAACTCGCTCGCATCTCGGATGCCTCTGCTCGAATACGGATACCCCCTGATGCCCACCCCGATCCTCGCCTCCCATCCGCACCATCCTCTGCACAAACCAGAGCATCACCCCTACTTCTTCACCTCGGGTAAGAACTAAACCATTTAAATGTCTTCTACATGCAAATAATATTTTGAATGCCTCTTTCAGTGTTTGGGATTTGTATTTATTTTGATTTGCTATTTGAATAAAAACCCGTATATAGCACGGGGTCGGTGTAAAGCATCATTTCTTCATTCACACCAAGGAATTAACAAGATAATAAAATGCATTTCAAGCAGAGAAATATTGAGTTGAATTGAAATTTAAGGTTTTCTATAAAGAACAGAAACTTTGCATAGAAAATTAAGATTTCAAATTGGGATTAAATATTATGAAATGTTTTAACATTGATATTCCAGTTCAAATATATTCGTTAATAAAATGCACGAAGAATCTTTCTTTTTTTAATTTACAAATGCGCATTCTTTTTTATTCAAATGACAAAACTGTCAAATGCAATTTTACGGTATTGTACGCGCTTCACCTGTAATTTTCTCGCTGTAAAGGCGTGCAGATGCCATCGTTGTTCCAGCATCACCCGGAGCTCCCCGGGAAACACTGCCGGCGCCGGAAAGCGCGCACGGTTTTCTCAGACTCGCAGCTTTCCGGACTGGAAAAGCGCTTCGAAATGCAACGGTATCTTTCGACTCCGGAACGCGTGGAGCTTGCGACAGCACTCAGCCTCTCAGAAACACAGGTGAGGCCAAGGGAGCTCAAAGTCACATCGACATGCAGACAGTTTGATGGATAAAAAAAAAGTTTACCAACGGCGTGTTTTTTTCCCTTCCTTTCCAATCCATTTTGTGCAGGTGAAAACTTGGTTTCAGAACCGGAGGATGAAGCATAAAAAGCAGTTAAGGAAAACTCAAGAGGACCAGAAGATCCCAGGGGATTCGGACAGATCTCTGGAGAACTCAAGCAACAGCGAGCTGCACGACATAAGTGGAGGAGACCCGAAAGATGGCATGAGTCCGGACAGATACACGGTGGACGAAAACGAAGACGAGGTCGATATTGAGGATGACATCTGCTCCCCTGAACATTTATTATAAACCGAAACATATGAACTAAGCCAACCATGTACATACCGATTATACACTTTTTAGATAGGAAATTATATTTAATTTTTTTCTTTTTTATATTTAAATTAATAACCATTTATAACCATTTAATATTCAAGCGCTTATGAGTATTCTAAAATTATTATTATTGTTGTTTCTATTATTATTATTATTATTATTATTATTATTATTATTATTATAACAACCCATTCGCCCATTCTGATGACTATAATCATATGATCGGACCTGAAATTATACTCCACACTGACTTTCTTTTTGTAAATATGGGAAGGGTAGCAAATATTATATATATGACAATCTGTAAATATGATCATGTTATATAAATAGCACTTGTTCAGTTTACAATTGCTGGATAGCGGGAGCGCGGCAGTGATTGCGGATGCTGTTGACGCATAATGTCCATCAGGTCTAAAGCTGTGGTGTGTCTTTTGTTCTTGCAAAAAATGTTTAAAAGAAAAAAGAATGTACAGTAAATTAACTATCAAAGAAATTATGAGTTTTTCAAAGCAAACTATCGGTCTCAACTCGTGCTTTCCTCTTTTATTTGTCATTTGACCTACAACAGGTGTAACACTTGAGCGGGTTTGGAGAGTTATGTTAGTTTCAAGAAACAACAAGAGGTTAAAAACTACACCACGAAAGGATTATTATTATTATTATTATTATTATTATTATTATTAATTATTATTAACAAACAACAATAATAATAATAAACAATAACAATAATAATAATTGTTTATTGTTATTATTATTTTGTTCCGCAAATTTCAAAAACTAGACACTGCTCATTATTAACGCTTTATTACAAACTGTCCAATACGCTTAATGATTTCACTAATAATTTCAAATTAAATATATCCCTTATTTCTTAAATTTGAAAGATAAAGCGTTTTTAAAAGACTTTTTAATAAACAGAATTAAGAGACAAAAAGAATCCGCGAATGACTCTGTTCTCTTTTCATTCTTAAGTTTATAAACGTTCATTTTATATTTTGCATTTTTATTATAAGATTTTTAAAAATAAGTTTCTTAAACCAAGACCAGTTAGACACCTTTATTTGTAGCTGGCCATATCAGAATCACTATTAATGCGTGCTTGCTGTTTTTAAAAAAAAATTGTATTATCTTTTTTTAGTTTATTTGCGTATGTGTATGTGTGTGTGTGTGAATTAATACAGAACAGATTTAATGCATTTACACAGATTTTTGTACCTAAATGGCGAATGCGTTCCGGATGAAAAATAATACCACTTTCGGAATGCTTTTTATATGTCTTTTATCTGAATCTTAAATACAATACATTTGTTAGTTTAAATCAATAATAAAAAAGAAACAAATCTCAGCAGGCGGACAGGCGCTCGTTTTAGCGTTCATAGACGCGTGCCTTTCCCCCTTCTTTTTCATCCTGTGAAGGAGAAGGTGTGCATGATTGCAACCTTCGGAAAAACACCCGTATGACGTGGGAAATAAATAAATAAATAAATAAATTTGTTTAGGAAAAAAAGCTGGCTGAGCGAGCAGGAAGGTGATCAATTAAAAGATTAAGCGTTCGATTAGAGCGCCGCTCTCTCTAATGGCGGCCTCATCAGCTCATTTGCAAAAGGACCGCGGCGACGCGCGCACATCAAAGCCTGGGACCAATAAAAAAAAAAGGGAGAAAAGAATGAGGGATGCTAATGCAACCTCCTTCATGAAAGAGGGATGTAGAGAGAGAGTGTATGAGAGAAAGAGAGAGAGAGAGACTCCTTCAATTAACCGATTTCTATGGCGAGAAAGAGTGCATAAGAGCGAGAGCGAGAGAGAGAGAGCGAGAGCGAAGAGAGAGAGAGAGAGAGAGAGAGAGAGAGCGGAGAGAGAGGAGAGAGAGAGAACGGGGAAAAGAGAGTCGCGCTAGAAAAGTCCTCATTAATTCAAAAGGCCGTGCGTTTATGAGGCTCGCGCGCGAAGGCTTGACGCCGAAAAACAAGGAGCATCAAAGCGGCCATGATGGGTTAAATAGAGGCTATAATCTAATTAAAATATTACATGCGAGCAAATAGCTCTTTGATAACGATCTAAGGCTTCCATTAAAGGGGTAGGTGCTCGAGATTGTTTTTAAGGGGGGGGGGGGGGGGGGTATTATCACTTCAAAATATAGGAAACAAGTTTGCAGGTTCTAATCAGAGGAGGCTTCAAAGTGCCAGCTTTGTCTGACCCTCTCTTTTTTTCTCAGTTAGAGAAAAGGGAATGGGTAAAGTGGGAATAATCAGTGTAATGGGCCGGAAGTGACTGAAGAAATCAGCACAGTGGTGTGATCAGTGCAGGTGTGTTCCTCAAATAACAAGGAAACCATATCTGCATCATGCATGTTATCTAACTATCTCTAATATAATATATATATATATATTTATTATAATATATAAATATGGGGATAGTATTAGTAGGAATACTAGTGAAATAAGACTATATATATAGAGTATAGTTTCGGGTTTTTTTTTTATAATAATCAATCCAAGGATGTTATTACACACCCTATGGGATGTGCGTTTTCTGACTCATTAAAAGCATTAAAAGCTAAAATGACAACCTGCAGTATCCTAACAAGACATAACAGACGATACATATTCCGTTTCGAATATATTCATTTTACCAAGCTGCCTATTTACATATCAGTTGTACAGTTGAGTGCAATAAGAGCACGTTATTAGTGGCTGCTAAATGACGATGCGGATGAATTGTCATGGATGTTTGTAAAGCGTGCCACAGCCTGTTTCTCCTGCTCATGTCGCTTCTTCAGCATCTCTAAAGTAGATAGTTGGGTGAGATCCACTCCTAACTGGAGATAAGCAGAGTGCTCAAACACTTTTTCTTGTTCAGGTTTGTCTATAGATCGCTTCTTCAGCTGCTGGGCTGCTGCTTTCGGTTTTGCGATGGTTTTGGCGTACTCTAGGGCCTGATAGGAGACAAAGATTCAACAATAAAATGGAACATTATTATAGTTAGGGAGCAAATATTGTGTATTATTTACCTAGATCATTTTGGTTTAAATGAACACCTCTAACGGCTGGTGTTTGGATTTTCAAAAAAATAATTGATATCTCATTAATTGGTTGGAATTTTTGGAAGAAAGTCCAATAACGCAACATAGAAGTATTTTAATGTTATTATTACCACAGCAATTTAGCATTGTTTACAATTTTAGGTTTGGACTCATAGTACTTTGAACAATTACATGATTCAAATATAATTCTAATTATTCAATCAATGAAAAAATAGCTCATCTTTTTCATGAAACCTATAAAGGTTTACTGACACCTGAGATCCTTCTCATGAATGATAAATAAGTCCCAGAAATCAATCTTTTTTGCCTTTGAAATCTGCTCATTATTATGTTTGATTATGTTGACTCATATTAAATACTGGGAATTTGAATGCTATTAATATGAATTAAAATAAAATTTGTAAAAATTTTGACAGACTGTGCTGTTATATGATTATGCATTATTTTCATGTAAAAGCAAAGTCTGTTATTGTGTGTAAGTACATTTATACCTTTATATTACATGTATAGTTTTTCGCTAATCATTTTCTGTAAAATATCGAAGACGCAAGATATTTCATGTCCACTCTATCAGTAGTATCTCTCGCTCACTTCGTATTTAATCTACTGTTCCTATAAAAGAAAATGAAGCTATGGATGGTGTTACTACTGGAAATACTGTCCATGGTGTTCTGTTATATGAAAATAAAGCATAATTGCCTGACCAATCAGATCGAAAACAGATTTACAGATCGAAAACATTTATTAATCGGAATCTGGCAGCACTTGAATGATCATCTTGGAATGATCTCGGAATGATCATCTTCCTATAATAGCACCATCAATCTTAGTAAGGGCATCACAAGACATTTCTGACAAATTAAGGGTTGTGCTTTTAGGCTTCCTTCACCTTGTTCCTGGGAACATTGTTCTTGTTGTCGTTGCCCACTACGTTCCTGGTCGGAGCAGAGGGAATCCTACTTATCTTCTTGTTTTGCTCACGGATTACATTTGAATACAGCTTCTGTTGTCTAATTTTCTCAGTCTAAAAGGAGAGAGAGAGAGAGAGAGAGAGAGAGAGAGAGTGAGAGAGCAGATTACAAAAGGGAGGTTTAATTACCTAAGCCGTTTTCTCCCTTAAGGCCTCTCTGCCCCATTGTGTGTCTCTCTCGGTGGCCACTTCACAGCAACAAACAAAACTAAATAAATCTCATCATCTGCCCAGACCCAGTGTCAAACACAAATCAGTGTCTGCCTCGTTGAAAACCCATCTGAAAATCAGATTCATTTAAGGTTTTACTAATAGCGACAAAAGAAAGGCAGGAAAATACCCCGCTCCGTGGTCTGCACTCATTAGATTTGTAAATTCCTTTCAGGTCTGTTTGCAGTGATGAAAGTCTGTCACTTTTCATGCAGGACAGAGAGACCTCGAAACCGTTTCGCAGCTGGAAAGAGCTGTTCCGCATTAGTCAAACCAACAAGCGGAAATAAAGGATGTGTAGGCCAACCAGATGCATCTAGATACAGATTTTCCTGCTGGGATCTTCCTGAGGTGTTGTGCCATTATGGCTCTTACCACATCCGTAGCAACCTTGTTGGATTTTCCGAGACCTCCTAGCTTAACTTCTAGATTTAAGCTCTTGTAGTCCTTCAGTGTGTATGCCTGGAAGAATCGAACAGATCACAAGTGTCAATATATAGAAGAAGATATTTGAAGAGGCCAAAAACGACTTAAGGATTATTACAGTTTTAAGCAATATCATCCATTATTTTTATGGTTCTATGACAAACTCAAATAGGAAAAAAATCCTATTTGTACAACCATTCCCAGACAAATGAAATGAAAAAAAAAGTGAACCTTGAATTTATTGAAAGAGTAAGCAGTTAATCCATAATGGATGTCTAAGATGCACTCGAGCAGCAATCCACAAGCTCTTCCAAAGAAAAAGGGTCTAATCAGGCCAGATCAAGCTGGCTCCTTCAGGCTCTAGGGCCTGCCTTGGATCAGCCATTGGTCATGGACACTGCAGGATGCTTACTTTCTCTACTGATCTGTTCCCCCTGTTTTACAAATTTATCCCATAATCCTATGAGACCCGATGGCAGCCACGGTGCTGGGAAGAGAAGAGGCAATCTGTTTTAGGGCGTAAAAGACAACTTAATCCTGAGATGACATCAAGTGGATGTGCTACATGACATAATGACCCCTCGCTGGGGCTGTGTGTGTACCACTGAGCTGATGTTTATTTTGTTATTATAGCAGCCCCTGGTGAAAAAAGAAATTCTAGCTTTGTGCTTAACATTTCACAGTTTTTCCAACTGTATAACAAATGTCGCGAACACTGTACTTAATTTGCTGATTCTTGTCTTCAAATTGGAAGGCAAATTTAATGCTGAAAATGGAAACTCTGGACCCATTGGGAGCGAAAAAAGCATTTTTCACTCAGCCCACCCTTGTAAATGGCTGTTCTAGCTACCTACGCTTGTGTTTTGTAGAAGGGATTCGATCTTTAGCGGGCCACACCTGCAGACCTCATGCTGACACAGGACAAAGAGGTCTCTGGTTAAATGCAAATGAGCATCCCACAACAGCCTAGAGTGACACATGGCACTTAATCGCCTCATTCTTGAATTCGGTTCAGCATCGCTGCAGTTGCCGCCCCTCGTATCATCGTGTCAGCGCAATTAACAGCACCTTCAGTTACTCGTACAATTAACCTACAGGCCTACAACACAGTCATAATAATCATTATGCTCAACAAGAGGGAGGAGATGGATTATTGATGGTGGTTCTATGCCAATTTTCACACCATGTCTAATTTAGTGTATTAACCAATTAGGACACGTCGAATGTTTTTCTTTTGTATATTAGTCGATTACAATCAATCTGAGGTGGTAACCTATTAGTAGAACTGAATCGGAAAAGCATAATGTAATTAATGTATGAAGATAAAAATAAAGAATAATGTTATGGCCGACCTTCGAATTGAAGAGAATAGCATTTATTTGTAATGTATACATTATAGCACAATGAAATTGTTTCGTCGCATATGCCAGCTTGTATGGAAGCTGTGGTCAGAGCACAGTGTTAGCCACTACGCATCTCCCCCTGCCATAGGTTTAAGGGCCTTGCTCAAGGACCCAAGGGCGGCAGCTTGGTGATACAGCACTCGAACCCTGGACCTTCCAATCAGTGGGTTGAGGCATTACATTATGACCACCTGCCTAATAATTCTTGTTTTTCTGCCAAAACAGTCCTGACCTGTCGAGTATTAACATCATTAACTCCTTCAACTTAAGCTACAGTAGCTCATCTGTTGGATCAGTCCACAAGGGCCAGTCATCGCTCCCCATGGACACCAACGAACCTGGTTTACTACGGTTCCTGACCATGCAGACCAGGGTAACCTGACAAGAGCTTTGGAGCTGCTCTAACCAAGTCTAATTTTCACTTGTCTAATATATCCCACCCACTAACACATGATGAATTGCGTTATTCACTTCACCGGTCCTAATGTTATGCCTGACATTAGGATCTTTACAGTAGCATACATTTTTTACAGTTACCCCAATCAAATGTTTGCCTTGTATTGTAAATATTTGTGCGTTGTACCTTTGTTTTTGTACCTTTGTCTCGCATTTGGTAAGCTCTCAATTCCGATTCAGAGTCTTCCCATTGACAAATGACAGACAACTTACACGCATTTCTAGTGAAGCCTAGCGCTCACGAGATATGGAAACTGTACCTTGTTCTGAATGTTTATTCTTTCTTACAACGGAACAATTGAAGGAGAGCACTAACTGCCCTTTTCTATGCATGATTGTTTACTATTATACTGATTAACAGGAGAGAGAGGGTAATGGTCTCTGGCTTCAAACCCAGAGACTACATGGTGCAGAAGCAAAACTCCAGGTTTAGCCCTTGATGCCAAATTCTAACCATAATCCATAACATTTTACAGGCCCAAGAAATGCACTTATGCAGTCTGAAACACTCCATACTTCCATACACATACTTCCAGTTCTGTTACAAAGCATACATGTCCAATTCGGCCCTTTTGATTTCATTTTTAATACACTAACAATCTCCTGAATGTATCTTTAGATAATTATTATTATTATTATTATTATTATATTATATATGTGATAATGTATATATATATATATATATATATATATATATAGATATATATATATATATATATATCTAATCTTATGGACATACCCCCCACACACACACACACACACACAAAGACAAACACCAGACAAAAACCTTGATTTTTAAACTCATCATGCATTCCCTTAAAGAGGATATTCATGCCCCTGTCTGTTTCCCCCACCTCACCTTATAAGTTGTTTTTGCTTGTATGAGCTTTTGTTTCGCAAACTGTGCCAGGTATCCCTCTGAGCTGTTGTTGTATATAGTGTTTGTAGCATCCTCTGGTCTTCCGGCACATAGATCACTGTTGTTAGACCCATCTATTGGAGGAAGCACCGGATAAACACCACCGTACGTTTGCAGTGTACGAGCCAAATCCTTTTCCTCAAACACCACTAACTGGCGATCGTTGGAGGTACTACTTTCTTGACGTGGTGACCGTGTTGGATAACTTCTAAAAAAAAAAAAGGAGAAGAGAGACATTGCTGTACGGAGTATAACTTGAGTACATAAACCAGCTAGCAAAATTGCTGGTCATTTTGCACTATTTGAGAAAAAAATCCAAGGCTAAAAACTAACCCGCTGTTTTTCTTGTTAGTCGCTTGTATGGTCTCATGGTCTACAAAACCAGCAGGAGGGAGAGGAGGACATAAAGTATTACTGGGCCTTTTTAAGTGCGAGTTATACGCATCGTTCTTGGTTTCCGACTGAGGTACAGGTGGAAGTACGAGTGTGTAGAGCTGCTTCTGTGGCTCGGAAATAATTAAAGGTTCAGCAACATTGGCTGAGCTGTTGAGGTTGATGTTAAGGTTGATGGTCGGAGCCGATGAGAGAGAACAATGTGAGATGCCGCCAAAGTCGGGTTGGCTCAAAGTCTGATTTTCAGAGGTAGTCTGAGAGTGCCGTTTCTTCTCAGGCTGATTCATGGGACCGCTGGGTTTGGCTCTGTGGTGCTCCGGCCTGGCTCTGCCCAAGTGCTTACTCCGGTTGTGGCTCTAATTGAATACAGATTAAGAAAATGCAATTTCACATTCAAACGCAAGCTGAAGTGTATGGCGGTTATTAGTTTGCTTGTGTTATGATACACCAGGCTTGATTTGATGCACTTGAACGGATTATTAACTTGCTTTCCCCCCCAATGTTAACATGAATAAAATCCTTTCAGCAAATATGATCAAGATGCTGAGCATATTTATTTCCAACAGGAGATAAAGAAGAAGAGTCCACATGACATCAAGTCTAATTAAAAATGTTTGGAGGACAGGAACTTAATCATTTCAGCCTATTGTATGGAAACATTTGCTTATAAAACAGCAGCTTTGTGGCCATTGTTATACCCTGAGGAGGACCAGGGCATAAGGATGACTTTTTTTTCCCCCCTTCTGTAGGCCTGGCAATGCACAGCGCTGCGCCACACATTATTCGGTGAGGTCTGGGGCTGTGTCGCAGCATGTAATGCCTCTGATTTAGCCAACACCAGCTTTCACCATTCTAATGGGAAAATATTTACTCTCCTCTGCCTGCCAGCATTAGGGGGACCGCTCAAGTGCTCAAAATAATGATGCTTCTCCATTCCCCCTCTATCTGCAGCACGGGCTCCTTTTCAAGACGTTTCAGAGGCTCCATTGTGCCTGAACAACTCTATCAGAAATTGCGTCCATCACAGGGAAAATGAAATCCCGGGTGACAGTGCGCCCACTGTGCAGACATTTTCATCTTGAGAGGAAGCCCTTGCTGACAGTTATGCATTAGGGCAATGGATTGTGCCAAGCAGCCCTACCAACATCCACAGAGGGAGACAGAGGGAATGAGAGAGAGAGAAAGAGAGATGGATGAAATCAATAAAGTGAACAGGAGTGAAGGGTCCTACCTTCAGTTTTTGAGTTTTTTGTATCCACATCATCTCCAGGTTGGGGGCATTGTCTGGGCTTTCTGCTCTGTCAGAGCTTGCAGTGTCCTCAACTGACTGTAGGGGCTAGAAAGGAGAAAAAGAGTAAAGTAAAAGAATGGGAAAGTAAAGGAGAAAGAGAGGGGTCAGAGATGGAGAAAAAAAAACAGAGGGAAAGTGTTGGATGTTGGAGAATCCCGGAATACACAAATCACAGAAGCTAGCTTAAAAAGAATTGTGTTTTTTTTTAATAAATCTGAAGAAAAACATTTTTTAGAAAGTCTATTTACATGTAAACAATACACCAATCTTGAATAGAATCATAATTTATGTTTTGCTTTAAACAATCTTGGCTCCTAAACTGCTTGAATTACTTTCAAAACAATTCTCGCACGTGTCTCTGGCACATTTGTGAAGCCTATTGATCCCCTTTTACCAAAGTCCTTTCAGAGCAGTTTCAGGATAATTACATCAATTCACTCTCTTCATTTTTTTTAATGCACCCATTCAGCGAGAGCATAGTTGCCGCTAATACTGTAATGAAAATCATTTAGTAAACTTGGAGTCACTTTGGCTTCTGAGGACAATCCGGCCTGATCGATGCTATTGACAGCTTGAAGAGTCCCCGAATGAATGTGACTAATTCTGAAAGCGCAAATAGAGGAAGGTCGAAAAAGAAGCATGCTGCAGTGAGTGGATTGAGTTGTAATATATCCATCAATAAACAGGCAGCCATGCTGGCTTATCTGTTCCCTGAAAGGCCAGGACTGCAAAGAGCTGAATCGCAACAGTGTTCATTTTCAAGCACAGCGCTTGAGCGGACAATTTACAAGTGCATACAAACAGCCCTGAAAAGGCATTTCATGCACGGCATTTCATGCACGGCATTTCCATGCAAATGCTTCAAATATAAATCGGTTTCTTTGAATATGAAGATCTTGATAACGAAGGAACGATTTTTAACGAGAGCTTAAGGCCGGTCACAGAGGCCGATTTTTTTTCTGCTCAATTCTTTACATATAAATATTTTATATTGTGCACTACTGTGCCATTGTGCAGTAACAGGTGCATGCACGTGCGTGTGTATGTGTGTGTGTGTGTGTGTGTGTGGTGTGCAGTACCGGTTTGATACTGAGATAGGTACGTGGTGGCCACACGACATCACAGACGACGTGTAAGTCCCTTATATGTGCCTCGTCCGAGGCAAACTCTGAAACAGACGAAGCAACAGGCCACAGCCTCTGCCCGAGCTACTGCCACTGCCTTTTGTCCACCATTTTAATAATATCAATCAAATTGACAAAATGATCAAACAAAATTGCATTTTGAGCTTCATAAGCTGTGTAATATCTATTCTGTTAAATTGGGGGTCCATAATTGCCTCTTTGCAAGAGATGAGGCAACAACAAAGTCAGGCGATCTGAGCTTGCCATTTTCCTCAAGACTGAGAAACACAGCTTTTGCAATGAGGACTTCAAAGGCTTGCAGTTCTTGAATTGCATTTGGTTGCTATTGTGGCCGCCCAGGCAATCTTGATTAGGTGTTTACACTGAGGCAGGGTGTACAGTGGCAGAGAGCCGCGGAGCCACAGTCTAGAGCTATTAAGAGATTGTACATTATGTTCCTGGCTTTGAAGTGAGGGTCTGGGAGATGACGAGGGACTCTGGCTGAGTGCAATGGCAGAAGATTGCTCTGCTACTTCTGTCTTTATCAAAGGAGCCTCTGCGTGGCCTCGGGCTTTGCTCTGCCACTCGCCAACTCAAAGTTGGCACATTATGAGATTGTGTACGTTTAATAACATGGCTAATTGTCAGCAGTAAGCAGCCCATTAAAGAGCAAATTGTGCCTTTTAAAAATGAACCAACAACATATGCAGCTGAGGCCAGATAATGAAGCGGAAACTGATGCGATTTAATAGGAGCCTTTATATTCCTTTGAAGGGGGAAAAAAAAGAAATAATAAAAAGCGGTCGAGGGCAAATATCAGAATATAAGATGGTATTGATGGTCACAAGATAAATCTGCAGGATAGGGTTTTGTGATCTTTCTGTAACATCATATAAAGCCAAATAAACCTAATCCGAACAAAATCATGCAGGCCTTTGCTTTTAGAAGGAAAGGGGAAATCTTGGCTAACTTATTATAGGTCTGAATGATAAAAAACGTGGTCCAGATCTAACCTGAAAGACTTTGGGACTGTGGAAACACAATCGGCCGCAGCGTTTAGGGAGGAAAGTCTTTGCTCTGTTTACCATGTCACAATGCTAACAGCTCTTCACTATGCTAATGTAGCTGACACGAGAGATTAAGGTGAATATGGGCTCAGATGGGCCAGGAAAGGCCTGAAATGTTGCAAATCCTCATGTAGTGCAGCCCACAGACTGGCCGAGGCTGCCAATTACACGGCAGGGCCAGGTGCACTGATAGCTAAGAGCCTATTGGTAACCACGCCTCTCTGATGTTCTTAATAGCTACTGTTGTGCAGATCAACTCATAATAGGCACTACATAGCCAGACATGCTTCCTATTTCATTTTCTGCTCCCAGTGTCTGCCAAATTAATTTCTGAGCTACAGCTAGATTAGGCGGCTTATTCTCTTTCATAACGAGACCACGACAAAAGAAAGGTCACTTGAACATTCAAATAAAATTAAAAAAGAAGAAACAATAACAGTCCAAGTCAGGTCATCTCAAATATGGCACACTTGTTGAGCATAAACAATGCAGACATCTGCTTAAAATTAATATTTTAGGGACAAAAAGGTGATTATTGAACCCAAACGTCTTTCAAAAATCATATACACACATACACACACACAAACACTGTGTATAAACTACCTTTTTAGTAGTAGAATATACTGGGTTTTATCTAATGCAGACTCAATAAGCCTAGTATTCCTTCATTGGTCTACAGTAACTGCTTTACACTTTTCAGGATCATCGAAAAAAAAATTGTGAAATACCAGAGGTTTGAATAAATTCAACCAAATTGTGACAACAGTTTGTTACCATGCACATATTTAAAGCAAAGTGTCCACCAAATGGCCTGCTTTTGGACAGGTGGATGAAGACACAACCCTAATGCAAGACAGCCATGTAATAAAAAAGCAATAAAATGAGATTTAGGTAATCCTATTTGTGTTTTTTCTTTCAGGCCAGAATCAAACCAGTAAGACTTGGATGAGTTGAATGATATGTGTTGTGTTATTGCGGCCCCTAGTGGTTCAATGAAAGAATGGGTAAAACAGAAAAACACACTGGAGAATGTGATAGGACTATAATCTTGGACTTGTTTCATCGAACATTCCAGTTTTATTACAAACATACAACACATACAAAAATCTATTTTAAATTAGACACACAAATTAAATAGATCAAAATGATGCCAGGAACTGTAAACATCATCAATCCTCCAGATTAATGTTATGAACCTTTACACTGTACAAAAAATATGCCGCATTAAGTCTATTACGTAAAGGCTCATAGCGGTTTATATTCAAGTGACCAGTCAAAAATGGTGATAACACATTTTTTAAATTATAAATAGACTCTTACCTGAAATGCGTTGTCTAGGTTTTCCTCTTTTTGTTTATACGCCTTCAGATATGACCCTTGTTTATGCCAGTTCATACCCAGAGTGGCTATATTACGCTCCACTATGTCCTCTTTTGGCCCATCTGGTCTGGATTTTTGGGAAAGTCTCTTCTGCATGGCTACTGCGTTAACTTTCTCTGAACTTTGGACAATGCCTTGATTTTCTTCATCCCTTGGAGTAATTTCTTGCTTAACTTTCATGATTTTATCAGAATTAAAATGTGGCGTACTTTTTAATGACGAAGGTAAACTTTGTGGAACTGAAATCACTGTGTCCTCATCTTGTTGAGGATAAACATGAAAGGAAGACTGAGGTGGCATGGGGTGAAGAGTATCCATCTCAGACAAAACAGGACTATGGACTACTAGATATTCGTGTCTTTTTGCTCGAGGTTTGTGACTTGTACGTCCCAGAGTATCTTCAGGATCCTTATAATTTAAGTTCCTCTGGAGAAACGGAGCTTCTGGTAACTTCTTTCTCCAGTCTGGATCATAGCGCAAGTCATCATAATCATTCAATGGCATCTGTCTGAAATTTTGGAGAGCAAATGTTATAATATTAGTAGATACTAATATATATATATATATATATATATATATATATATGATGCAAAGAAGCAGCTATACGTGTACATGATCTAGAAAATCTAGAAATGCCACTATATTCTCTTGAATAACGTAATTTCTTAGTGAGGCAAAGTGGAAAATATTCTGTTGTCAGACAAATATTTTAGATTAAAAAAATGTAAAACATTTGGCACATCATGAAACAAATTATATAAAAAAAATACCACAGACAAATAAAATACGACGGATTGTTGAGCAGATAGAGTTCTGTATTAGACATGAATTTCTCTCCCAAATAATCAGCCAGTGTGTGTCTGTATACAACTTAAATCCAGCTGAGAAATTAGTAGTCCAAGAACCGTTAACCGTTAAATCAGTCTGAACTAAATATGTAAATATGAGTAGAAAGTTGAAAAGATCTGGTACATCCTACAAGACAGGCTTTTCATTTCTTTTGACTTATCCTCGTGTATCCCAGCTTAGCCCCTAATCACTAAGAGTCTAGAGCCCACGATTGCACCATAGTTTTGGAAATGGCAGATTCAAGAGTATAAAATAGGTTGAAATTGCTACCTAATGTGCTCCTTGCATCACCGGATGAAAAGATCTCATTAAAATAATTAGAAGAGTGCCTCTTTGTTGCACAGCTCTGAATGCTACAAGATGCTCTTCACGTCTCATGATGCCAAATACAGTGCTGTCGAACCATACGGCTCTTAGCAATGAGGGCAATGGGGGCAGCGAATGACTCAGTAATGACTCAATGCATGAGCTTGAGAATGCAATGTGGGCTCACAGCTGCACAGGCTCCTTAACAACAAAACCCACCAAGCTTTCGAGTTACTAGGGGGGGGGGGGGGGTGGGGGGGGGGGGGTGTGTGGGTCATAATACATCTTGCAACACACTGACATTGCGACCTTTAATTTCCTGAGTGATGGGTCTGTTCGAAAGAGAAAGAATATATTTATAATCAGTTAAGTTACAGGTATGATTCAAAAATAAAAGTAAAAACTAACTAAGAAAACCAGAATATATTTCACAAGGAACATGAGGTTTTGTTTTAAGGCATACATTTAATGGTTGGTCTTGGGACAATTGTTTGAGGAACATTGTATTAATGTTTCTAAGCTAATAAATATATTTAACAATAAACTAAGAGGAGAATGTAATTAAAAACAGCCTAGATCTCAGTTGACTACATTTTCAGCCATATTAGGTTAGATCCGTCTTATGTTAATACTGATCTGAGAACGTTAAAATGCAATATCCGACTTCAAGAAAATATGACTGTCCAATTCAGAGAGTGTACACTGACTCTTCACAGACCCCCAGCTTTACAAAAGTGCATTGTAAAGCTGCAATGAACAACCGTGCCTTCCAATGTGTGTTTGCACTCGTGAAAAGGATACAACTTTGATTCACATGAATGTATAAATAAAAAAAAAAAAAAACAGCCAAGCCAGTGCACTCTTAGTGCCGTCCAAAGCTCACATGTGCCAAACCAAATATGAGGATCACAAACACTGTGGCGACCCATAATGGGAGTGGCCCAAAGAGAAAGAATGAATAAATTTTAAAAAATGATTCTGTTTAAACTAAAGGTGGAGGAGTTAGATAATGCGATGATCACTTCAGATTCCAGCATCTGTGCTCCTGTTGCACACAATGCCCTCCTATATAATGGACAACAAAGCATCTGCTTTTTTTTAATGGACTTCAGAATGAGGCCTTATTGCGATAACCTTCCGCAGAATAAAAATCTAATTCCCTTTAAATGAGGGTAGTTATATGGAAAGTGCCAAAATTAGAGGTCTTTCAAATGAATTAGAATGCATGTACTCTAACATCGCTTTCAAAGACTGTCATTACCTATTAGGCAAGTGAATACAAGCTGCTAATCATTTCCATTATGTTTTCCAGGCTGCTCTTCAATAAATAAAAAAAAAGGGTCTCATCATTTCGGGGATGATGTGGGTTGCGTCAGGTATTGTCATTGTTTACTCAGTCTGTTTCACAGAGCCCAATTACTCACATCCATTAATGATAATAAAGTGTATTATACTCAACAGGGCATTCATGTTGGTGCAGAATCTCAGATAATGACATGAATGTTGAGGATTCAAGCTGCCCAGTGATGTCACTATCCCTTTCACATCTTTTTATAATGTAAAACAAAAGGAGTGTTAATAATCGAAAGACAGGGAACAAACAAGGTCCATTCTGCGAGATATTGAAGGTAGCAAATAAGACAAACCTAAAATCAATATTTGGTGTGACCCTTATACTTTTTTCTTATACACTTTGTACACAAAATCAGGAATTGTGTAGCTTCTGTGTCAATTGTATGATTAACTCAATTAGAGGTAAAAGTGCAATGTGCTTGATCCCTATTTTATATTAGTGTTAACCCCAATATTAGAGAAGAATGTTGTTGACTCAGTTTCAATTTTCTTGGTGTTTAAAAAAGTTTAAACTTAGCTAAGCCTCGATCCCCAAATCCCATAATTGACATCTAGGGCTAAATTTCTAAGGTATCAAATATCATGCATATACCAGTGATATAAGGTTATGAACAAATTATGTATAGTAGTAGCCTTCAGATGAGTTAAGCTACCTTGACAAAGTGTTCTTCTGGTCTCCACTTGATTCACTGGGGTCAGGTTGGGGGTCTTGGCCCTTTTCATGCGCGGATCTTCCTATGTTGTGAAGCGTGTCATTATAAGAAGAACCGGGGTCAACAACACGATCCAGTATGCGCTTGTGGATGGCTCTCTGGTAAGCTTTCTCCTGCACCAAGCTCTCAGTGTCTGATTCTAATGAGTCCCATAGATCAAAATCTTGTTGTGCTCCGTCATCACGAACAGACTTGTATATGCGTCCATGGTCTGTGTTGCTGGTGTCCATTCTATAGATGCATTAAGATATATTAACAAGGCGTATTAAGTAAGCATTAACAAATTACAACCCTCCCCTAATGTGGCTTGTGTGGCCCAACCGGAAGCAAACATATCCTAGTTCGAATTTCCCCCTAACGGACGCTTTTCAAGACAAAGTAGCCCATTTATTTAAAGTTAATCACAACACCTCGACTTCCCTTTAGCTACCCTCTTTCTCTCCAAGTCAGATAGAATTTTGGCTAAAATTCTATTCCTTAAATTAATATACATATGTGTTTAATCTCTGATGCGTTTAAAATGCATCTAATTACCTAATATTTGGCTAGCAACGTAACTAGAGCGCGCCATTCCAAACACTTCTTACCCACTTCGGCTGTGCGTCGAAGCGTTACTAGGGTAACACAGACGCTGAGCTGTCTATCTTGCGCATGCGCACCAAGAGTGGCTTAATCCTGAATATATCAAGTACTGTTTTCAGGGTAGCACAGGCGCATATTTTATCGTGTACCTATATATATATCTTTATAAATTGATTTACATAAGTTGCACCCGTTCACTTTTCCATGAATTAAGTTAATCATAGTAGGATAGAAGTTTACAAAAAGACCTACAAGTCTATAATTTATCTTGACATGTGGAGGAGCAAAGTATTTAAGGTACCTTTTATACATGTATATACCCAGGGGAATATGAATATATATATAAGAATTTCATATACTACAACCAAATTGAATGCCCATATGGAAATTATTCCTCAGCAGATTCCTGTGTGGCTATTTGAGATAAAATTTTATGTACTGGGGTTTGTTTAATGAAGCTGGAATTTAGGAAGTTACATAAAGGTAACAGATTCAGGACTTGACAGACTTTTATCCAGAGCAACTTACAAAACCTTCTATCCTACGTTATGACTATTCATGGAAAAGTATACAGGTGCAACTTATGTAAATCAATTTATAAAGATATATATGGGTGGATTAAAAGCCTTGTTCAATGACCCACTACTGGCAGCTCATGGGGGTGGGATTTGAACCTGCAATCTTCAGGGCAAGGCGAACACTTGAACACCGAGCAACCAACTCATGACTTGCATTGGCTAAATATTTACATACCAGTTGTATTTTAGGACAAATTTATGAACACCTCACTTTGAAAATCAATTTCTGCATACTGGTTCCATATCACTAGTTCTTTAACTGCAAGTTGTCAAATCATTCCAAATGATGGCTCATTATGAAAGTGGAGACAAGGTAAACGTACAAATCAAAAACAGGCAAGATGCGGGGGAAAAGTACTCACTTTATTCAGATTTACTTCAAGGCAAATCAGGCATTGTCAAAATGTTTAACATATAGGTTGATAAATTGTGCAACATTCAAGTACAAAAACGGTTCCCTGTGAGGTACAAGTGATCCCTTAACCCCACTTTTTTTTCCAAGTTGGCAATCACTCTGTAGCAGAAATACAACCAAAACTCCAACACAGGAGTTTCAAATTCTGCTACAAAGGGCACAAGTAAACATTGGTGAGGTAGAGCATATTTAGAATGGCTTAATCAACCTCCTCAATGGTGGGTCCAGAAGATCCACCACCGGGAGCAGCGCCAGCTCCTGGGAAGCCACCAGGCATCCCATCAGGCATCCCTCCTGGCATACCACCAGCACTCTGGTACAGTTTGGTGATGATTGGATTACAGACTTTCTCCAGCTCCTTCTGTTGATGCTCATATTCATCTCTCTCAGCAGTCTAAGAAAAAAAGTAAATTTCAAATCAACTTGATTTAACTGTACTTGTGTACACCAACACTCATGACTGAAATCCAACTAGAATGGATGCATCAAAATAGCACTTGAACCATTATCCTTCTCACCCAATTAAATCTTATTTGCCAATTGTTCTTAAAAGCAAACCTTTCAAATTAACTGGCCTACAGTCATTCCAAACAATGTGCAAAATCCCACCTGGTTCTTATCAAGCCAGCTGATCACTTCATTGCATTTGTCAAGGATCTTCTGCTTGTCCTCATCACTGATTTTACCCTGCAGCTTCTCATCCTCCACAGTGGACTTCATGTTGAAAGCATAAGACTCCAGGCCATTCTTAGCAGACACCTTGTCACGCTGTACATCATCCTCAGCCTTGTATTTCTCAGCCTCCTGCACCATGCGCTCAATGTCCTCCTTACTCAGACGACCTATTTAATAATAATAAAAAAATTAAGAAACTAAAATAAAAAGTTAAAGGGGTAAACCTGCAGAAGTAGTCAGGAGGTCAACCTACCCTTGTCATTGGTGATTGTAATCTTGTTTTCTTTGCCAGTGCTCTTGTCAACAGCAGAGACATTCATGATACCATTAGCATCAATATCAAATGTGACTTCAATCTGAGGAACACCACGGGGAGCAGGGGGAATTCCAGTGAGCTCAAATTTACCCAGCAGGTTGTTATCCTTGGTCATGGCTCGCTCACCCTCATACACCTAGAAGTTAGTGCAAATAGTACATTAGTCTCCAGTGGCTTAAAGCTCAAAATCACTCATGGGTAGAAAGTAGATTAGAGGCAGGATTTCGCTCAGACATCCAAGGAAGGTGTTTGTGCCATCTTTGGTTTTTCAACCTCTGGTGGAAACTACGAATGGCAGGAATAAACTTCATCATTGCGAACCACAAAAAGAATAAGCCAAACAAGTATACCAACCTGAATCAGTACACCAGGCTGGTTGTCAGAGTAGGTGGTGAAAGTCTGGGTCTGCTTGGTTGGAATGGTGGTGTTGCGCTTGATTAGGACAGTCATGACGCCGCCAGCAGTCTCGATACCAAGAGACAGAGGGGTGACATCCAGCAGCAGGAGGTCCTGAACGTTCTCAGACTTGTCCCCAGAGAGGATGGCAGCCTGGACAGCTAAAAAGTACAGCTGACTTAATATTTACAGATGGATAGTGCAAAAATGTTAACCCGTTTTTGTCGCTCAGACATCCAAGGAAGGTGTTTGTGCCGTCTTTGGTCTTTTACAACCTCTGGTGGAAACTACGAATGGCAGGAATAAACTTCATCATTGCGAGACCATTAATGTGAAATAAATAAACCTTTTGTTACTAACCTGCACCATAAGCCACAGCCTCATCAGGGTTGATGCTCTTATTCAGCTCCTTGCCATTGAAGAAATCTTGGAGGAGTTTTTGGATCTTTGGGATTCGAGTAGATCCACCAACCAGGACAATGTCGTGGATTTGAGCTTTGTCCATCTTTGCATCTCTGAGTGCCTTCTCAACTGGGTCCAGGGTACCACGGAAGAGGTCAGCATTGAGCTCCTCGAAACGAGCTCTTGTGATGGAGGTGTAGAAATCGACACCCTCGTAAAGGGAATCAATCTCAATACTGGCCTGAGTGCTGGAGGACAGGGTGCGCTTGGCTCGCTCGCAGGCGGTGCGCAGACGACGTACAGCTCTCTTGTTGTCACTGATGTCCTTCTTGTGCTTGCGCTTGAACTCGGCAATGAAGTGGTTCACCATGCGGTTGTCAAAGTCTTCACCACCCAGGTGAGTGTCACCAGCAGTGGATTTGACCTCAAAAATACCATCTTCAATGGTCAGGATGGACACATCGAAAGTACCACCACCAAGGTCAAAGATGAGGACGTTCCTCTCGGAGCCAACCTAAATATAATTTAAAGAAAATGAAGCAAGGCAAATCTTGTTTGCACAGAACAAGAATTTAACAAGAGATTTCGCTCAGACATCCAAGGAAGGTGTTTGTGCCATCTTTGGTCTTTTACAACCTCTGGTGGAAACTACGAATGGCAGGAATCAACTTCATCATAGCGAGACTTTAACTGCCAACACCTTTGACAATTTAGAAAAGCCACACAAACATACCTTCTTGTCCAGACCATAGGCAATAGCAGCAGCAGTTGGTTCATTAATAATTCGCAAAACATTCAGGCCAGAGATGGTACCAGCATCCTTTGTGGCTTGGCGCTGAGAGTCGTTGAAGTAAGCTGGTACTGTTATCACAGCATTACTGACAGACTGAAAACAAGCAAAGAAAAATGTTTAAGCATCATTTCCCCCCCCCCAATCAAAATTTAGCAACACAGCTCCCACACTCACTTTTCCAAGGTACGCTTCAGCAATTTCCTTCATCTTGACCAACACCATGGAAGAGATTTCTTCAGGGTAGAAGTTCTTGGCCTCTCCTTTGTACTCAACCTCCACTTTGGGACGTCCACCATCACTGATGACCTTGAAAGGCCAGTGCTTCATGTCAGACTGTACAACAGAGTCCTCAAACCTCCTCCCAATCAAGCGCTTGGCATCTGAAATGAGCCAGTGGTCACTAAAGCTGAACAGTTCACGTCGAGCCATAGAGTAGACTTGGATTACAAAAAAAATGGAAACGGCATACTAACCAAAAATTGTGTTGGTGGGGTTCATGGCCACTTGGTTCTTAGCTGCATCACCAATCAACCTTTCACTGTCGGTGAAGGCCACATAGCTTGGTGTGGTCCTGTTTCCTTGGTCATTGGCAATGATTTCAACTTTGCCATGCTGGAAGACTCCAACACAGGAGTAAGTGGTCCCAAGATCGATACCAACAGCTGGTCCCTTAGACATGGTTGCTACAAAAAAATAATAATAACCAGGTATTAACGTCTAAAGGATTCGAAACGGAACCATATTTAAACGCAAAACAGCTTAATTAAATCGTATCGATGTACGGATGCCCCAAGCATAGTGATGAGCACGTGCTCTGGCCTTTCCGAACAGGCAATGGCGGCCGCTTCCTGTGGCGAGATAACGATGAACACGAAAGCGAAAGGAAGAAAATATAAACGACTAAATACTAAATGAGATTCAACTTATGTACTAAAAAAAAAAAAATTCAAAAAAAAAGATCCAAGTCTTCATTTAGGTTAAATCTTCAGAATTTTTTTTAAGCGCTTACTAGTGAGCCGCCATATTTATCACCTTCCTTTGTTATAGAGGAAACAACCTTAAATGATAAAAATGCTCAAAAAAAGTAAACCCCGATTAGTAAAATTAAGAATTATTCGTCTAGTTAATACTAGTCGCCTTTTCCGTTTAAAATATTGAAATATGGCTAAATTATTAAAAATCGAGCGAGACAATGAAAGAACCATGGCCTAATGCGGCCAACTGACCGAACACGCCGCTGTTATACATTTATTTAAAACAGCAACGTTAGCATCTTAAAGATATTACTAGAAAGAAAAAAAATGGAAAAGAAATAAATGTAATTTTTCTACATACCAAAATTAGGTGCGGTCGATGGAATCCGGAGATGTACTGAGGCGGTACCTGCCTTACCTCGCCGGTGGAAGAGAGAGCGAGAGAATCTTCTAGAACGTCTACATATACCCGGAGAATAAGCCAATCAGATCCTCGCATACTCAGACGTTCCTTGTCCAGCCCTAAACAAGAAGCCAATACATGGTTGGTTGGCTGGTTTGAGTTTTCAAACCGCAAAACCAAGCTTCGTGCCATAGTAGAAACGCCTAGAAATATTTAAATGAAAAAAAGGTCGCCCACGTTTTTACTCCGATCTGAGGAAAGCTGTAGATTCCTGCTGGTCTTATATAAAGTAAAACGATTTTTTAACGGGTTAGTGTTTGGATATCCTTATATTTTAGCCTGGTCGGTAAAATAAGACCATCTAAAATAAGGAAAACAGGGATTCATTGTGCTGAATATCATTTATGTACAGTATTTCTTTATCAGTGGGACACCGTTCATTGTTTTTTTTCCCTTGATTATATACATTACCAATCAACACTATGCCCTATGCAACTTCTCTTTAATATATTTTTTTGATTTATTTTTTATTCTTCTTTTATTTATTGTTTTAACATTGTAGATTAATACTGAAGACCTCCCTACTATGAAAGAACATGTATGGAGCTATATAGTAACCAAAAAAAAGTGTATAACAAAACTCATGGCATTTATTAATTTAATCAGATTCGAGAGTTACTTGAAATGGTTGCCTTGTCAAGAGTTAATGTGTGACATTTCTTTGAATCTTTATTTGTTACGTGCAGCACTGTGCTACTTCCATGTCACCCAAGCTCAGCTTTGCATTTTTATCAATGAGTTGTAGCAGCCCTACTTTAGATCGTTAGTTGTATTGTACAGAGGACAGAGCCAGTGGTCCTATTTCTGCCACTACAACTTCTGTACAAATACATATTGTGGCAAGAAATATTATGGTAAGCTCAGCTTTGCATAACTTGCATTTTTATCAATGAGTTGTAGCAGCCCTACTTTAGATCATTAGTTGTATTGTACAGAGGACAGAGCCAGTGGTCCTATTTCTGCCACTACAACTTCTGTACAAATACATATTGTGGCAAGAAATATTATGGTAAGCTCAGCTTTGCATAACTTGCATTTTTATCAATGAGTTGTAGCAGCCCTACTTTAGATCATTAGTTGTATTGTACAGAGGACAGAGCCAGTGTACAGTGTACAGAGGACAGAGCCATTGTACAGAGGACATTTCTGCCACTACAACTTCTGTACAAATACATATTGTGGCAAGAAATATTGTGGTAAGTAAAAACAAAACAAAAAACACCAATTTAAAACAGCCTACATAAATTCTTCTTGTGGTTCAAATGCCAGACATATTTCAACATGCACAGTTCTGATGGGACTGCGTGATTAAGGCTTTCATAGTCAAATTTCAGCTAGGAATCTATTTTAGAAGAATAACCAGCAGAATGGCTTGGGACAAGAAACAAAAGGTATGGACATTAGATCAGTGTTTTTTGGTCTGACAAACCCAAATTTGAGAATAGGGAATTGTTCCTGAATGTGTGGTTTCTCCTCTGAAGGATAATGGAGGACGTGATGGTGAGGTGGTGTCTTTAAGGCTTAGATGCCTTTCCATCTGATTTGTGAGTAGGATCATCCTTTGTTTTCCAATAGGACAATCTCCCCAAACACACCTAGGTTTAGTAAGAGCTATTCATCCAAGAAGGATTTGTCATTTGACCAGGTCTCCACAATCAGATGAACAAAATCTAGTTGAGGTTGTTGGGAATGAGTTGGAATGGAGAGTAAAAGAAAAGTATTCAAGTACATGTATTCAACACCTCTGGGAACCCCTTCAAGATTTGTCCTAAAACCACTCCATGAGGCTACCTCGTAAAGCTGACTGACAGAATGGCAAGGGTGTGTAAAGCTGTCATCAATTGAAAATGTGGCTACTTTTAAGAATCGAAAATGTAAAACATTCTAGCTATTTAGCATGTTTGTTTTGTTGAAACATGATTCCATATTTCTTCTGTCATAATTTTTGTCTTTGGTATTAATATAGTGTTAAATATAGAAAAAATAAAGAAAAAGTGTTTGAACTCATTACAACAGATTTCAGTGTTTGAGAGTAAGCATAGTATACTTTGCTAGTATACTATAAAGAGTTCAAAAGAGGAGAAACAAGATTAGAATAAATAACATAGGTACGGACCAACTATCTGCATATGGCCACATAGTAAAAAAAAAAACAGTGAACCTTTTATTGTAAAAAAATAAAATACAAAATATATAGAACACACAGCAGGACCAGAGTACACACCATAAGGAAAACCATACATTCAGCATCAAGCATCAATGTCCCGGACAATCTTGTTTTGAGCATAGTGCAGTGCTTTGAACCAGCCTGCTGGAGACGGAGTGCTGTCAGTGCTGGGTTAACGACTTGTACAATAGGCAATATGTGGTCTGTCCGCTCAGTCGCTGACGTGTCCTCGCGCTTGTATTTGTGAAACTGGTGTTAAAAATACCTTCAGAGAGAGAAAGAGAGAGAGAGAGAGATTAAGAAAGAGTTTAAGCTTTTTGAATAAAGACGCTTCCTTATAATCTATACATTGTTATGTAATAATGCTAAGACTGTACCTTGTCCTCTATGTTGCTGTTTTTGCTTCTCTTCACTGCTAGATTTTGATCTACTACTCTCTACTGACTGATCAGACTCTTCATTCTCTGTTGTTTAAAAAAAAGACAAAAAATTGTTAGCAAACAGACATAACTATATAACATTTTTATAGGACTCATAACATCTAATGAACAGCGAATTTCAGATTTGTTGAACTGTTACCTTTTTTCCAGGCAATGTGTGCTTTCCTGAGGCGTACCAGGAAGAAGGCAAGCACCACAAACAGGCAGATGATGAGGCATGTGACCAGCATCACAAGCAAAGCAGAATTTCCCTTTTTACTCTGTCTGCCTTCACTCAAGTTGTTATTCCCTAAAAGGACACACTTGCTTAATTTCCGTATCAAATAAACAATTTAATTAATAGCTATTTATTTTAGAAAGAGAAAAATTCTAACACGATTTAAAATATAACGGAATGACTAGTTGTATACTTTTTTTTAAAATAGTTTTTTATTTCTTACCAGTATTATTGCTTGATGATTCATTGCTTGTGTTCAATGGTGTCCCCTCTGTTGTTTCAAATATTATTTCGGTGGTTTTATTTGCTGATGTTTCCTCTGTTGTTTCTGTAGTTTCATTCCCTGTAATGAAAAAAAAGTAAGATAAATCATAGTGAAATAACCAAGTATGTATTTTGTCATACATCGCTGTCATGAAAAATAAAACGTCTATTGGAAGCTTTTATAGGCCAAACTGGCAAGTGTTTAGTGTGACCTGTGAGTTATCATAAACCAAAATGGAACGGAACCCTAATTAATGTCATTGCTAATATGTCATGCCAAAATGACTTGTGAGAAAGAAATATTAATTACACCAGGTTTGGAATTTACATAATCAGAGAGTGAAAGCGGTTCAGCAAAGATTGGCTTAGCATTTGGTAGGTTCACACTAACCGTTCAATAGTCTTGGAGTGATGGAACAAAGATTGAAATATTTGGGTTAATTTGTTCACATTTTGCGAGATAAAGAGTTCGAACGAGAAAGAAGAACGAGTGCTTATGGCCTTCAGTAAAACAGGGGACAGTGGACAGAGATGAGATTCATTTAAAGAATAACTCTGGGAAGTGCGGAACAAAGTCAAGAATATACCAGAAGATTACTTAAAAAAAGACTTCAAGATTTGCTTATTTGAAAGGGAGGTCACGCTAAATTCCTGAAGAAGCAGTTTTTAAGGAAATATTTGCGCAAGAGAAACATATTTCAGTTTAGAACAGCACATGGTTTTCAAGACTTCAAATTGACAATATTTCTTAAAATTATGATAAAAGTGAAGGTGGTGTGTAATAAATAATCTTCTTTTTGCATTGTTAAGTGATGTTAAAATTCAGAATGTATACATTCTTACCAGTAGTGTTGCTTAAAATTCTTGTGCTTCCTTTTGATGAATCTGTGGCTTTATTTGCTGCAATAAAACATTAATCAGATACAATTATTAATATTGACCTTACTGAGACACTTGAAACTCATTTATAAAGTTTTTTTTTTAGTTTGGTTTTGTGTTAACATAAGGCACATCTAGCATAGTCAGTGTATATGAAGTTGTTACCTGTTGTAATACTGTGAGTTGTATAGTCTGCCTCAGAATGACTATTGGTGAAGCCTGAAAAGACAAGTTAATATTTAATAATAATGCAGGTGGAAATAAATTGTTGTTAAGTCTGTGCTCAGTTTAATTAATCACCACTAGGTGAAGCAATAGTCCAGTTGCTTTATTACATAAGTATAATTCTTTTTATATTCATGTTTTTAATTGCAATAGAATAAAAACACATGTTCTTACTGCTAAAAACTGTTGAAATGACTGTTTTCTCAGTTGAGCCACTTGTGGTAGATACATGTATTGATGAGGTGGTTGTTTCTTCACCTGCCAAAAAAAAAGACATGAAATACATTAATAATTAAAACAGTAGTAGAGAAAAAAGTTTTCTCCCACTGCTAAAAAGATTTCAAAGAATTTAGATTCATCATGTGTTATGTTGAAAGCTAAAAAAAAAAAAAAAGGAAACTACCAATAGTCCACTTTGTAACACGTACTTTCGATATATAGCCCGAAACCACAAAATTCCCCAGAATAGTTTGTTCCTATTAATGGTAAAGGCCTATTAAGGTCAGAAACCATGCCGTACTCTCCTCAGATATTTTCACACATACACATGTACTTACTCTGCATTCCTATGTGTATAAAGTCTTCCACTGTGGAACCATAAAGAGCTGGATGACGAACCAGGCACTTCACTGTAACTCTCTTCTTAAGAACATTTACATTCAGCTGGCTAACGGTTGTGTATTTCTTGGATGCATTTTTAAACTCATAATACGGCAGAGCTGAAAATAAATAAAGAAAAGGATTCAGTTTGATTATAGCACACAAATATAAACGTAAAACTACAAATAAAAATAAAATGGCATAATTCATCCTATTAGAATTTTGACCAATATTAGCAATTCATTTTTGGTTTTGTTTGGTGTAAACATTATTGATTATATAATTATGTACTCACGATTAATCTCTAGGCCATTGTCTATTATCCACGAGAGTTTGGGTGGGTGTTCATTTGCTGAAGCAGAGCATTTAACAAGTGTTTTATCCTCTTGTTGATATTTTTCCAGTTTTGGAGCACCTATGAGTTAAACAGATAATTGATTTTTTTTATTCAGCAAGACACTATTTTTAAATGAACAACTACTATGAAAAAAGTTTAATTAAATTGTTAACACAATTGACTGCTTTCTTCCTTTTTAGATTTAAACTCAGGTTAAAGTATTAAGCTGGTAAATCACGCAAGCCCTATGCAGATTTATAACCCCCTGTTGGAATGGACGTAAAACAAAGGAAAAGAAGGGGGAAGGCACCAACAACATTACTTTATAGCTTTGGATGAGACGTCGGTGGGACGTACACATGTAAACACCTCAGAGGTGAAAGAGGAGCATTACTCGGTAGGCGAAAATTTGTCTGCGGTGAAGGGCAGAAATTGGTAGCCCGCGTCTACTGCACAACTGCAAATGAAGACGATGGACAGAGACATAGTGGGGGAAAGGACGGAAACAGCACACAGAGGGCTTCCCCATATCAGCAAGGCAGAATTCCAGTAGTAGACTATCTGTTAAAACCATAACTGCATTTAATATTTTTCGCGCGGGAATGCGGCCTTTCACGGGGGGAAGAACATGATTAAGCCATCTGGGTTTCTCCATTCAACTGAATCCTTCATATTTGTGATAGGGCATGTCAAAGTCAGTGTGTCTCCTTGCATTACTGAAATATGCTTCAGTGCCAGGCACTGTGTTAAACCTGTAGGACAAACAGCATGTCTGTGTAAGTAAGAGTGTAATATATATTGACTATGCAACACTTGAAATGTGCATCATGTCTTGAGAGCAAACCATATCCTACTGTAAACTTGCAAAATCTCTACGGCTATTTTGTTTTTTAACGTCAGCAAAGAGTACAGTGAACGAGTGGGCTAAAAACCTGTTGCCATTTGTAAATGGAAGATAGGGGGGCAGACAAGATTCACAATGACTCATAATGTGACTCTTTTTGTGATCAGGGGGCTGCAGACCACAGACAGGAAAGTGAGGGTGTCTGCACAAGCATGAGTGTAAACTGAGAGTGGTCGATATATATATGTTTGTGTGTGTATGTGGTGAGAATTTTTTAAATAGGAAACTGAGTTTAGATATATAGCGTACATGGCAATCCACTGTGGGTGTAATTTCTTTAGTCATATGCTCAAAGATGTAGGTGATCAACACCTCTGCTAAATATATGTCCAGAACTGTAGGTGAAGGTCTGTAGTGTTTGTGTGGGAAATCCGGTGATTATTCTTTCTCTTTCCTTGTATGACTTGTGACTAACATACCTTAATTACATGTAGAAGTGATGTACATATGTACTTTACTTATGTATACACAATGCACACACACACAAATTAATATATATATATATTATATATATAGCTTATATGTTTATATAGCTAAACTGTATATAACATATGTTATACATAGAATTCTGTTATAACCATATACGCACAGCTTTACATTTTAGGAAACATTTTGAACATTTAAGAATCAGTTCAGTACAGACTCATGCATCTACACCCCGACATGTACGCTCTAACAGATAAGTATAAATTCAATTTAAAAAAAAAGAAAACATGTTTTAAATTAACAATGCATTACCCTTGAATGGACTTGTCTAGTGAAACTGAAATGTTTATAATAGACAATATAGCCATTAATTTACTCACCTCCTGTGATCAACAAGAGAAAGCGAATGTGTAAACTCAGTGTGTGCTGCATAGTGAAAGGCATGAGTGAAGTCTGAAGCCAACTTCCTCTCTCACCGCTTTTATGAACACAACGACTTCCATGACATCATTTATATGTCATGGAAGTCCCACGTACCGCTGTGTTTTTTTTTAACTTTGAGGGGCATTTTGTCCAGTCGCTGCTTCTGTATTTTCATCAAGTGACCAGTGACTGCTTACGTGATTCTAAATGGGGCACTCCAAGAAAAATAATACCTATTAAGAATCTAAGCCTGGTTTCTAGTAAAGTCATTCATTTATTTGCCCTGCCTGGTTTTACTATCTGTATTTGAATAGAACATAAATACAATGCATAAATTAGCCAACACTGACAATGGAAGCATTGTTAATATGGTGATAAATGTTATTTTTTGGGACATTAGGCACAATTATTAGCAGTATTATAAGACCAAAGTAATATATTACTGCAGCTGACTTTAAACCTAGTTTAAAGTCTACAGGCAAATAATTTTTTTTACCAGTGCTTAAAATCAATACATTTTAGGATGCAAAATGTAACATATTCTTACTTATGACTTAATAGTCTATTTCATGTGCCATTGATTTAAAATGAAATGGAATTGCCAAAACACATGTACACAAACACTATTTAATTATATACATATACACATACATACACGCACTATAAATGTGGAAACATGAAAAACATGTATGTTGACCACAAACATTTCAGACGGACCAGAGTGTGGGTCGTTGGTGTTTAAAAGGAAGTGGGTGAGGGTTATAAGTCATCTTTGACATGCATCACTGAGTGTGATAATTCTGATTGCGGTCTGGTAATGGAAGCTGCTGTTTGATAGCTGATTGAAAATGCAGTGCATTGACATAACAGTAAGTATGGATGTAAAAGAATAACAGAAGAGCAAATCTGGAGGCATGCGTTGGTGTGTTTTGTGTGCAGATATGTATACTGTCCATTGCTTCATAATGGTAATAGTTACTTGTTCATGACTGCATCATTGTGCGGTGAATGTTAGGCACCCTTTGTGCACAAAATACAGTTATAGTTATTAAGTTAATACACATAGACTATACTCTTTGGTGATATATACAAGCCTGGTTGCTGTAAACACAATTGTTTATTAACATTGATCAAATGTGTCAGCAATCACTGTATGATCTGGATTAATAAAACAGGACAAATTTGAACACGTAGCTTCGTACACACCTACTTTATATCTTTGTCTTGACACTTGCTTGTTGTAATGTAAACATTTGTAAACACATCCTTTTTTTAACGTTGTATCAGTCACTTGTATATGTGATATGTTACTTTCTTTTTTAAGTCACATGTTTTAATCACATAGTGATTAAAAACACAGGGAAAAAACAGGAATGCCCCTAAACTCATTATTACCATATAATGGGGATTATATATTACTGAATTTAATTGTATGTTGTCCTTTAAAATACTTGATCAATGATGTTATTTTGGACCAATCTACACAGGGGAAACTTTTCACTTCTCATTTCACCCAATGTCTTTCTCTGCCTTCCTCTTGTCAGTGCTTCCTTTCAGATGTTGGTGAGATCAGTGGGAATTATGTAATATTTTATTTACTTCTATAAACCGAACATAAAATACCCGCCTAATACAATGAATAGGATAATGACCTCATTGTGATTTGTATGTGCTTTTAAAACTGCGAAAACATCTTTATCAGTTAGGGAGTCTATTAAACCAGTGCATGTATACTTCAGGATTTTTCTTAATTATTTTATGCTGACATACTTTATTACATAATAAATTCCATTTCACCTTATGACCTACAATAGGATTATTATGGTAGTCTTACTGTAGTAAAACTACAAAACAGTTAGTATTAGTATACTTATTGAATCATATAATATTATTATGATTATTATATGCAAGCACAATCATAATGTGCCCAACTGAATGTGCCCAACTGAACAGAAACCACCTAACTATCTGTGAACTAAGTGTTAGTTTTACTTTCACAATAGATTTAAATGTAAATACACTCTAATCTGTAGGCTACTTTTATTACTCGTACTTTTCATATGTATCTCTCAAAGTAAAACATGCTGCAAACTATAAAATAGTTCTTCAGGTGAAGCTTTAATTTAAAAGATCATTAATAGCACACCATAAACCATTTTCTAGGTAAACAAGACTCACTTAAGGTGCATCTGCATGTGGTTCTGACATGGGTAAGAAAGTTCCCGATTTATGTGTCAATCTGATTAGAGTTTTGACATGTAATATTACATAATCAAGTGGTCATTGCATACTCCACGTGCAAGGGTTGTTGTTGTTAAGGTTCAAATTTACAGTGTGGCATCAGTTTACTCTACCATTTAGACACATCCTTCCTCTGTCTTTTTAAAGGAAGCAGCAGTTTGCATTTATCTAAGGACCACTTGGTATGGAGTCTTTCAGCATGACAAATGTTCAAGAAGAGCTATGTGGCCTTTATTGATAATATTAATTGGTGATGCAGCCAAGAATAAAGTGACCACAAACACCGCTGAATGAATCTTTAGTTAGTAAGATGCCATTTTCTCAGTTGGCTAAATTGCTGCATATTCTATGTCAAGTCTATCGCTACAGGCTGAATTTTTCAGCTTTAGTGACCACGGTCTTATTTCAGATGTCAAAACATCTGTTTTGATGTTGGACGTCCCACATTAATGCAGCTAAGAGCCACGTGGCCACAATTCTTCAATGTGGTATACATTTTCCATCTTATTCCTCTGTTGCATGTAAAGTCAAATTTACTGACTATATTGTGGCATGGTCTGTTTCATGGGTACTGAATTATACCAAGTGCTACCAGATTAATACACTCCTCTGAAATAACAAATTTGCCTTTAGTTCATTTATTCATTCATTCATCTTCTACCGCTTTATCTACAGGCTTTATCCAATCTTCCCTCCGGTCGCGGGGAGCCTGTGCCTATCTCAGACGTCTTGGGGCATCAAGGCAGGATACACCATGTATAGGGTGCCAAGCCATCGCAGGGAACAAACACTCACATTCAAACACATATTCATACACTAGGGACAATATTGCAAGGTGCTAATAAACCTACCGTGTTTTTGGACAGGGTGAAACCGGAGGACTAGGAGAAAAAACACATGAGGCACAGGGAGAACATGCAGACTCCACACACACATGGCAGAGGTGGGAATCGAACCCCCAACCCTGAGGCGAACGTGCTAACCACTAAGCCACCGTGTCCCTATTGCCTTTAGTTATATATTATTATTATTATTGTTGTTATTGTAGTTATTATTATTATTATTATTAATAATAATGAATAATGTTCTAATTAATCATTCCACTGCTTGACAGAATATTTGGAGATCTAGTGGTCCAGTCAGACATGACGCATCCACCTTTCAAAGTTCAAATTTCAAAACCTGATGGACATCCCAAAGTGGAAGTTGAAGTTAAAAACGCCCTAAGAACTTATTCTGAGGAAATCCCCAATGTCAGGAGGTGTAGATGACAGACCCTACATTAAAAGGGTGACTGCCTTACAAAATCAAATATATCAGCTGATTTTTGCAAAAGGGAAAAAAACTTCATCTGGCATGGTTATTCGACGACAAGGCCTTCAGAAAGGCATGTACGGTGAAGGTCCAGTGGGAAATGATGCATGGAGGTTTTAAGCCCAGCATGATCTCGAAGGCACCAGAATGTTCCATCAGCAGGTTCTCTTGCGGCTGCGCGGAATCTGATTGGCTGTTGTCTGCACACGGAACTCACGGATAAAGCGGCTCTCTGCAGTGTTCACCGCCTCACACACATATACACACAGCGGATCACGCTTTCACACACACCCGTAGCTCCACAGCGCGGCTGAAGCGGCACGGCAAAGGAAGCAAGCATCGGGTAACGAACATCCCCCAATACTCGTATCTAGTTATATTAAGTATATTTGTAGCTAAATTAATCGTGCATGATTACATGAATTGATCCTGACATATATTGGTATATATTAAACATATGGCTAGCGCTATCATTTGGCAAATTCGTTTAAAACATTAAATGGATTTATCATTTGTATTTATTATTATAGTAGCAGCCGATGCATGACGCATTCATGATGCCAATAGGTGATCCCGGGGAAAGTGCTGGATGTGGGAATCTAGAGATGGCGCTATATACTGTAGACACCAGCACGGAAGCTTCCCGCATGCAATCCGACATTGTCTTCCAAATCATCGGTTGGGGGATGGGGAGCATTATTTCCATCCCCGTTCGTAGTCTGTTAATAGGGTTAATGAAGGATCGGCCGGACATTGCCATTTAAACCCGTCTGTCCGAACAGTGAACTGCATTGTTATTGGGTTTTGCGCAGTATATTTATCCATATACAGAAGAAGCGGAGGAGGAATAAAGCAATACAGCTGAATGTGCAACCTTCTGCAGATAAATGTTCATTCAAACACTTCATAGCTGACACGAGTACAGCAGCTCGTATTTCAACGACCTATATTCTGTTTATCTCGATAAGGATCGATTTCATGAACGTGTTACACATGTATTCCTAAATTCTACATTCAGATTCAATATTTGGAATAAATAATTTAGTTAGGTGATTCACTTGGATTTAGCTTAGACGACTGTCTCACTATACTGTACTTTGCACTTTATTGAGGTTATTTTTGTGCTTGGAAGGTTCTGGAAAACCCAGCCCTGATTAATATTTTACAGACATTCTACTGAGAAGTCTACCTTTCGCTTTCAGCGGTCGTTCAGCAGCGCGAGCGTCGAATGATATTATATTCGATGTTGAAAAACCTTTAATAATAATAAATGGAATTGTAAATCTGTTTGCATTCAATTCTGGAAATTTCAAATTGTGATATAGAGCCTTATATAATTAAGGGAATTTCTGGGGATAGCCAAGTCTGATTGTACGGTTTGTCACTGGTGAATTGCAGGTTTCAAAGTATAATGTGACCTCAGGATTATTTTACTATTTAGACCCATGACTCTCTCTGTTTTTTCTCCCCAGACACCATGTCGAAGGGAACTGCAGTTGGTATTGATCTTGGGACCACCTACTCCTGTGTGGGAATCTTCCAGCATGGCAAAGTCGAAATCATTGCCAATGACCAAGGAAACAGGACCACGCCAAGCTATGTGGCCTTCACCGACACTGAAAGGTTGATTGGTGATGCAGCTAAGAACCAAGTGGCCATGAACCCCACCAACACAATTTTTGGTTCGTATTATTTTGTAATTTTGTCCTTTATGCTCCAACAATCTGTAGAAGTCTAAAAAAAAAAAAAGGTTTCTCTGGTGAGTGTGAAGGATGTCATTATCTCATTTCAGATGCTAAGCGTTTGATTGGCAGAAGATTTGAGGATACGGTGGTTCAGTCTGACATGAAGCATTGGCCTTTTAAGGTTATCAGTGATGGTGGACGTCCCCCCGTGGCGGGTCTCCTCTCCCGATCAGCTCCTCCGCCCTTCTCTCCAACCGCTGCCCGTCCTCTTCCATGGTCTTGGTCAAGATGAAGGAAATTGCTGAAGCTTACCTTGGAAAGGTGAGTGCGTGTTATCCGAAGTTTGAGTGTCTTACAATATCAAAGAGCTTCATGTTTATTATTCAACATTTAACTATCAGAATTTTAAGTACTGGTAAAACTTTTGTTGCAGTCTATCAATCAGGCGGAACGGAGCAGAGTCTACCATTCTCGACCTTACGCCTCTTCCTTTGTCCCCGCCTGGTCCACCTCCCCGACGAAAGATTCCCTCTACACCCCCTGGCCGTACTTTCTCTGGTCCCGGCACCATTTCTGGTCTGAATGTTTTACGAATTATTAATGAACCTACTGCGGCTGCTATTGCCTATGGCCTGGATAAGAAGGTAAGAACATATCGATAGCAGCTATTTATTTCATTTATACTTCCTAAGCTTGTAAATATTGTGTATTTTACATTTTAGGTTGGCTCCGAGAGGAACGTCCTCATCTTTGACCTTGGTGGTGGTACTTTTGATGTGTCCATCCTGACTATTGAAGATGGTATTTTTGAGGTCAAATCCACTGCTGGTGACACTCACCTGGGTGGTGAAGACTTTGACAACCGCATGGTGAACCACTGCTTCATATGTGCCTGCTCGATATCCGAGCGGCAAAATCCCCCTAAATGGACCGGCGTCAAGTGACAACAAGAGAGCTGTACGTCTTCTTCGCACCCCAAACTGCCTGCGATCGAGCCAATCTCGAGCCGCCATTTATCCTCGAGCACCCTCCCCAGGCCTACGACATGTGCGCAGATTTTTGAGATATCGATTCCCTTTACAAAGGGTTGTCGAATTTCATACAAACCTCCTCACAAGAGCGATTCGTTTCTGAGGATCTCAACGCGGACCCCCTCATGGAATTGTGTGCCGTGGTACCCGCGCTGTTACACCCCGATCTTCCCTCTGCTCTCTCCTTGCTTCACACTTCGCCCCCGGGCTCAAATCCACGACATTGTCCTGGTTGGTGGATCTACTCGCATCCCCAATATCCAAAAACTCCTCCAGGATTTCTTCAATGCAAGGACTGATAAGAGCATCAACCCTGATAGGCCTGTGGCTATGGTGCAGGTTAGTAAAAAGGTTTTTATTTATTTCACATTATGGTCTCGGCCGCTCACGCACGCAGATGAGGGAATAAGTCTTCCTCCTTCGTTCGCCCTTGTTCTTCCATTCAAAGAGAGGGCAGTCCCTTATGTACTTCTTTCCACCAGAGGTTGTAAAAGACCAAAGACGGCACAAACACCTTCCTTGGATGTCTGAGCGACAAAAACGGGTTAACATTTTTGCACTATCCATCTGTAAATATTAAGTCAGCTGTACTTTTTAGCTGTCCAGGCTGCCATCCTCTCTGGGGACAAGTCTGAGAACGTTCAGGACCTCCTGCTGCTGGATGTCACCCCTCTGTCTCTTGGTATCCCCTCTCGCTGGCTGTGTGCTTCATTCCGTGTGCATTGTCATCCACCACCGGCTCCCTCTTCAACCCCACCCTGTCCCCCCCATCCTGAACAAGTTGGCGCCCCCCCCTCCCTATCCCCACCAACCCCGAGCGTCCGAGTTCCTTCCCAGGTGCCTCAGCCTGGTGTGCTGATTCAGGTTGGAAGCAGATAGATTTTGTGATTTTTCTACTACCAGAAATAGATTCCTAAATGCTAAATTTGACTTATATGATATTTGACTTTGGAATTTGATAAATTCCACAGGTGTACGAGGGTGAGCGAGCCATGACCAAGGATAACAACCTGCTCGGCAAATTCGAGCTCACCGGAATTCCCCCTGCTCCCCGTGGTGTTCCTCAGATTGAGGTCACATTTGATATTGATGCTAATGGTATCCTTAATGTTTCTGCTGTTGACAAGAGCACTGGGAAAGAAAACAAGATTACAATCACCAATGACAAGGGTAGGTTGACCTCCTGACTACTAAAGGGTTTACCCCTTTAACTTTTTATTGTTTTAGTTTTTAAATTTTTTTTATTATTATTATTAAATAGGTCGTCTGAGTAAGGAGGACATTGAGCGCATGGTGCAGGAGGCTGAGAAATACAAGGCTGAGGATGATGTACAGCGTGACAAGGTGTCTGCTAAGAATGGCCTGGAGTCTTATGCTTTCAACATGAAGTCCACTGTGGAGGATGAGAAGCTGCAGGGTAAAATCAGTGACGAGGACAAGCAGAAGATCCTTGAAAAATGCAATGAGATCATTAGCTGGCTCGATAAGAACCAGGTAATCTTAACTGTTCCGTTACCAGTGGTGTTCTAGACATTTTAACCAGATGACAAATTCAATGCTATGAGATGTCTTTGGTCTATAACGTTTCCCTATATTACAGACTGCAGAAAAAGAAGAATATGAGCATCAACAGCAGGAACTGGAGAAAGTTTGCAACCCTATAATCACCAAACTGTACCAAAGTGCTGGAGGCATGCCAGGTGGAATGCCAGGTGGAATGCCCGGTGGATTCCCTGGAGCTGGCAGTGCTCCCTCTGGTGGTGGATCCTCTGGACCAACCATTGAAGAAGTTGATTAAATATAACAATGACATAGACTAACTATATTTTTTTTTCCCAGTAGGCCTGATCTGTATGCAGTGTATTATGATCATTTACTAGTTATTTTGCCAGCTGAGAAAAATGCACTTTAAATCAAGTATGAAGACCCTACACTTAAGTGAATAAAAAATTCCTGAATGTTCCCTTTGTCATCCAGTGTATTGTAAACAATTGCTTATTTATCATATTTAGTATGAAAATAAGTTTTATAAGATATTACACTGACGCTACATGCATTGTATACAGGTCGGGAGAGGGGTGGTTAAGTTAAGAGTTATTTAGGTTTAGGTTGTCGATTAGGCTTGCATGTAGCAACAATGTGAGAACTATTCAACCAGTTTTACAGTGATGCATTTGGTAATGAGGCAGGAGGAGTAGTCCTTCATGTCCACTGCACAGAATACACACACTCATTACAGAACATTGACCATTCGTTTAATGTTAATACTCATATAAGCTATAAGTCGATGCGAGGTCCCGAGAATAAATCACGCAGGGTAAATTGTAGCTTGTAATACTGCATTATGTGGGTCATGCATGAAATTGAGGTTCCCGTAGCTGAATGAATAGATTTTCTAAATGGTCGTAGTTAACACTAGGTCTCTTGCGTCAAATAAACTATGATATGGTTCAAATAGCATGTCTCATTGAGTGGATTTACATAAAGCGGCAGTGTTAATTCTCCCATGACGTGCAGCTGGTCAAGGGTGGGGCAGGAATGATAGAGACAGCCAGATTTACACATATGTATCCCAAGCATAATAAATTCTTAACAATTTCATTTGATTAGGCACTTTGGTTTAGGTTTGATTAGGTTTGATTCGTATGTTATACAGTCAAACGTTGGGTTTTTTTTATTCGCAGCACTCATCATTATGCAAGCTCATTTTCTTGTAATTATTTTTAATTTAATCTTTCTCAGATATGTGAAATTAGTGGAAGGTGATGATATGCACATAAGATGTCTATAGTATTTATATATGGAGATAGGGATTTACAACCAAACCTGGATCAGAACAATTTGTCAGTAACATTTCTCTTCGTATATAATATATTTATTATATATAATATAGATCTTTTCTCTCTCCTATCATCTCTCTTTCTTACCTTTCACTGCTTATGCATCTCTGCCGCATTGGTTAATGAAAGTGATTGAATGATTGAGGTCTCTTGGCCTGTAACTGGAGTTCTAATTAAAAATCATAACACTGTCTCAAATGAATTCATGTTTAATTATTAATATCTATTTCCCATTTACAGCCTGTGACCCAGTTGTTAAAAGGGACAACATAAGAAAAGATTATAGGTAGATTAGGGGTGGTTTGTTCATTAAGGCCGATCAGAAGGGATGAGGTTCTAGCCCCAACACCACCAAGCTTCTACTGTGGGGGGCCCTTGAACAAGGCACCTGATTGAGAGGTCCTGTATCAGGTCTGACCCTGTGCTCTGACACAATTTTCCTGACAATGCTGGATATGCACAAAGTTTCATTTTCCTTTGGGATTAATAAGCAATAATGTGTTATCACGGGGACGTTGCCCCTTCTAAGATGGTGGTTTTGTTAACGTGTCTAACTTCACAGAATGCTGCATCTGCATTTTATAATCTCTCCATGTTGATCAGTGGAAGGTTTATTGTTCTTTTCTTAAATGTAATCTAGTCTGGACCTGGTTATTGGTGTAAAACGAGCTCGGCATATCCTGATCAAACTGTAGAGAAAACAGACATAAAAAAGCCTATTATCATGCCTGTGAAAATTGTAGGCTGGACAAATAAACATTTCCTTAGTTTATGCTTATATTTACATTGTATTTCCATGCATAAATATCGCTAACATTGTGTACTACAGTAAATTGAACTGTTTTATTTTATGGGAATGAAAAACACTTGAGTAAAGCTATAGGAGACACGTCATCATCACGCGCCAGACAGTAAGCGGACCCTAACACGCCTCGTGTTTCCTCGTGTTATTGCTGAAGCTCCCGATACGTCAGTCTAAATCATAATAATAATACTAATAATTCGCGTGATCATGAGCTCTCAGATAACGTGTGTCGGGTGGGTGAGGAGAGGAGCGTCGAAGGAAACACCAGATAAAGTGGAACTGAGCAAAGAGGAGCTGCAGCGCATCATAGCCGAAGCAAAGGACGAATTGAGGCATGATGGCGAGGATGAGGATGAAGAAGAGGAAACATGTCCAGGGAGTGAGCAAGAGACGACGGAATCTCATTCAGCCCAAGACATGCCAGCTGCTGATGAAGCAAAGCCGGAGAAAGATGATCTCGCTGAGTACGAACTGGACAAATATGACGAGGAAGAGCTGGAGACAGCTAATCTCGGGGACAGTCTGGCAGGTCTGACCGTGTTTGGCAGTAATGAAGAAGATCCTTATGTCACCATTAAAGACACAGACCAGTATGAACGAGAGGACTTCCAGATCAAGCCTACCGATAACCTCGTTCTGGCTGGTAGGGCCGAAAAGGATTGTTGCAACCTGGAAGTGTACGTGTATAATTCTGAAGAGAACTCCCTGTATGTCCACCACGACATCCTCTTGCCTGCTTATCCGCTGAGTGTCGAATGGCTGAACTTTGATCCCAGCCCTGATGAAGGCACAGGGAATTATGCAGCCATAGGAAACATGACCCCGGTTATTGATGTGTGGGATCTGGACGTAGTGGATAGCTTAGAGCCTGTGTTTTCTCTGGGCAGTAAGAAGACCAAGAAGAAAAAGAAGAAGAATGCCGCCCAGCCGATCGAGGGCCACACTGATGCGGTGTTGGATTTGTCTTGGAACAAAATTGTTAGGAACGTCTTGGGGAGTGCTTCTGCCGATGAAACGGTGGTTCTTTGGGACCTTGTTCAGGGCAAACCTGTAACGACACTAAAACGTCACACGGACAAGGTCCAGACGCTGAAGTTCCACCCCTTCGAGGCGCAGACTCTGGTCACTGGGTCTTACGATAAATCGGCTATCTTGTACGACTGCCGCAGTCCAGAATCCAGCAATCGTATCTGGCGCTTCAGCGGGCAGGTGGAGCGCCTCGTGTGGAATCACTTCTCCCCATGCAACTTTCTTGCGAGCACAGAGGACGGCTTCATTTACTGTTTAGATGCCAGATCAGACAAGCTGGTGTTCACTCTGAGGGCACACGACGGAGAGGTGTCCGGTATGGACCTGAGCAGTCAAGTCAGCGGTTGTCTGGTTACGAGCTCTGAAGACAAACACGTGAAAGTGTGGGATATTCTCGGAAACAAACCCAAGCTCGTTCATTCCAGAGACATGAAAATGGGTGTACTGTTCTGCGCAGCGTGCTGTCCTGACCTACCGTTTGTTTATGCGTTCGGTGGACAGAGGGATGGGCTGCGAGTGTGGGACATTAGTGATGTAGCTGCAGTGGCAGAGGTTTTTGACAGTCGGGAGCGATTGGTTGCCAACACCGTGAGTGCGGAACCCAGCAGGAATGCAGTCGATATGGAGATCTCTTAATAGAACGGCAGAGACTTTTTGGCCAGAGAATTGTTTCACAAATACAAAAAAATACATCAGTATATACTGTGCGTCTGGTATATAAGAAATTCGTATATAGTGATTACAAAATGTATGTACCTTTTTTTTTTTTTGAAGAAATAATTAAACTGATGTTTAATTGTCAAAGTGTGTTTCTAACATTAAACATTGCATAGAATAGAATTAATCAAATTCATCTTAAGCAATTTCCATTAACTATCAGGATTGTTTGGATTCAGAGTTCATATTTAGTTTACATTCTAAGTAGCATATGGCATGACACCATACAGGCGCTTACACACACACACACAATGTTTAATCTGAGGCACCTGGGAAGTGGGAGGAAACCAAAGGAAACCCATATGGACAAGATAGGGACTGATGTTCATTAGTTGCATACATTGTCAGTTTTTTTGTAACTTTTTACAATTATGTACAATTCTACATGAAAATCCCTGCGTTGACACACATTTCTTAATTCTTATTTGTACTAGGCTTCAATCTTTCCTAAGTGCCTGTGTCTTACATGTATATCACCTGATTTAACAAGTATGTACAAAACTGGGTGTGTGTGAATTGGGTGAATATATCTTAATCCATGACCAGGACTGAGGTGTATGTATCAGCATTAAATGTCATCACAAGAAGGTAGAGTTGTGATTATCCTGCTTTTAAAAATGAAACTTTTCATTTTATTAGTACAGGTAATTAAACAATGAATGCTGTAGTTCTGAGTGAACTATAGGGGGCAGTGTACTACATTTCTGTTGTTTATTTTCCCCAACAATGAAAAACAAAGCTTCAAATCTTACGTAATAATATTAATGATACAGAATGCAAAAGAAAATGTGTAATAATTTAATATAATACATATTGCATTACATAACACTGGTCCTTAGTTGTTTTGTTGCAAGTTATGCAAGCTAAATAAATATACAGCTTTATAAGTAGAGTAATGTTAGATCTGGCCACTTTTTGCTATAGTTTACTGTAGTTCATTTCAAATTTACATAGACTTGTAAATCATAAAAATTGCAGTTATATAGCTTTATTAATGAGTTCCACTTGTTTGGTCTATTTGGTCTCTGTCTACGTATAATAAACATAGACCAAATAATATTTCATTTTCAGCTAAATACAAACACTGAGACCAAATTTCTACTATTGCAAGCGGTGGGGATTATTACAGATAAAATAATTTTTAAAAAATTGGCCAAAAAAAGGAAAAGAAATGCTAGAAGAATTAGAAACATCAGCCACAATGTGGACATCAATGGGAGTGTACCATGAACTCAAAGCCGGAAGAGACAGGAATGAAATAAAAGTCACTCAAGAAATAAAAAAAATATATATATATATACCTAGTAAAAGTTTATCAAACAATGAGTACTGATTAACCTGTTATTACCATTCTTGAATCAGTAAGGACTATGAGAGTAGAGGAACCATTTTACAGCCCATAGGGTCCGGGACTTTTTCTTTGGCGCGCTGGCTTAATCGGAAGTAGAAGCGCGGACCCACGTGTGTCTCACTGTGACGAGATTTCTAGACACTTCCACGTTTTGTTCCAAACCGTTCACCTGCTTTTATTCATTGTGGAAAGTCACTGAGAGTTTCTACAGAAATGTCGGTGATCGGTGAGGAACGGGTTCGCGGTGTCATGTTCAAAGAAATTAACGCAGACGAGGACGAAGCTCAGCCCACGGAAATCGAGAGCTTGTGCATGAACTGTTACGAGAATGTAAGTAAACATCATTAGTGCACGAATAACAACATTGTGAAGGTAATTCTTTGTACTTGGAGTGTATTGACATTAAGATTTACAGCATTTGGCAGCGCGACTTACAACTGAGGCTTAGGGGCCTTGCACAAGGGCCCAGTAGTGGATCTTGTGTTGGTGGGGACTTGCATTTTCTGGTTCATACCCGATGGAAGCATAACCACTGAGCTACCACCTCCCCCCTGTCTACGTTTCTACCTGACATGTTTTCTTTAATTGTTTCTTCACCAGGGACAGACGCGTCTTCTTCTGACCAAAATCCCTTTCTTCAGGGAAATCATTATCAGTTCCTTCACGTGTTCCCACTGTCACTGGACCAATACAGAAATTCAGTCTGCGGGTCGGATCCAAGAGCAGGGGGTCTGCTACACACTCCACATAAAGTCTAAAGAGGTGACTGTCATCGCCGTGACCTCTTCTAATACACACTTTCCGCACATTGATTAACATTGTTTATGTTTCTAATCCTGGCATGCTGCTTTAAACAATGTGAGTGTGCCATGTTTGTGCACAACATATACATAGATTCTCATAGGTCCTTTCCTGATAGAAAGTGACAGGGAGAATCTGTCTAAGGTTTGGAAACTCATTGCCTTTTATGCTTTTTTGCAATTGGTTTGTGGGGTGGTTGGGGATTTGACGAAACAAACACTGAAATTTACACATGACCCCTTTTATTTTCATACAAAAACATCTATCTTGAATAACTGGATATTATATTCTATTGATGGACCAACTAAATAAATAAAATAAATATTTATATATACCTATGAAGGTGTGTAAGGTATATGTACATACATACATACAAACAAACAAGAAAACCAGAATGGCGTGTAAACCAGTACATATTGAAGAAGACATCACTCTTAATGAAAGCAGGATAATAGATGTTTTGTCATCATGCTGTGTGTTTGTGTATGTACTCAATATGTACTGGTAGCACTCCATTCTTGTTTTCCTAATATGTTACTAAGTTCAATTTCAGTTAAATTAAAATTTTAAAACTCTTTTTACAATTTGTCAAGTTGCATGTTGTTTCCATGGTTTAGGATATGAACCGGGAGGTTGTGAAAACCGACAGTGCCACTATTAGAATACCAGAGGTGGACTTTGAAATCCCTGCATTCACCCAGAAGGGCTGTGAGTAGAGCTGCATTAATGACCAAGAAGCTTGTATAACTGTGCCTTAACTGATGTGGTGTAAATTCTTATTTTCTTTTTTTTCATCAGCACGTCTACTATTGAGGGACTTATCGACAGAGCGGTGAGGTATAGAACAAGATCAGCCAATACGAAGGGTGTGAGTGCTGTTTCAGAGTTATAGAGAGAAGATAAGAAACATGTATTTGCATATTTCCCAGGGTGTGTATTGTGTGTGGTGGATGTTATTATCCCCCACCCCTCCCCCATCCCCGGTGTGTGTTGTAGTGATGTGCTGTGTTTATGTGTGTGTGGTGGGATCAGGCCACTGATCCAAAAGTAGCAGAGAAAATAGACCAATTTATTCATAGGCTGAAAACTCTAAAAGATGTCCGAGAAGAATTTACACTAGTAAATCCATTTATACCCCAACTACAATATGATCACGTTTTATCTGCTACTGTTAATACAAAATAACCTGTTTATGCATCTGTGCGTCATCATTTTCTCTGTTACTTGTTAGATCATCGATGATCCCTCAGGGAACAGTTTCATTGAGAATCCATTTGCACCTCAGAAAGACCAAGAGCTCTCGGTCTCCTATTACAGAAGGACACTTGAGCAAAACGCAGCCCTCGGGGTAGAGGTGGGAATTCCTTTTAATTTGTATTTGAAGATCAGTTCAGATTTCTTTAACATGAATTATTTTTGTTACACATTTTTTACTTTTAGTAGTTTCGTTGTTTGCTTTAGGTAACCTCCCTGTTTCTGTTCAGGAAAATGAACCGGAGAAAGAGGAGAAACCTGGCAATGATCTGGAGACAATGAGGAACGAAGTCCTGGTGTTCAACACCAATTGCCCAGAGTGCAACGCTCCTGCTTCAACAAACATGAAACTTGTCCGTATCCTTCCAAGACTGATGCCAAACTTCTAATTAGGTGTGGATAGTTTTGATTTGGTCAGCCATATTCAATTAATACAATAACCCAGATTGATTATTAGCAAGGCGTAGTTCAATGCAAACCACTCTATAGGTTTTCTGAGAATCTTTTTTCAATGGTAGACATAGATACGTATATATATATATATATATATATATATATATATAATATATAATATATATATATATATATATAATATATACACACCACACATACATAACATACTTTGGTACCTCTGTGTGCGTCGCCTTCAGCTAACGTTGAATTTTTCATCGTTTCCTTTCTCACATAGCCTTTCTGATGAATGAATTAATGAATACACCAAGATTCCACTGTGTGCATGTGGTGTGTGGTGTGTGTGGGGGTGTACCGTGAAGCCCCAGACCCTGAAGAAAATAGTTAGATGTATGATTCATAAGTGAGGTGTGTTTGTGTCCCATATATATATATGTATATATACCCTACCCTGTATAGATATATATTAGATACGATAATCTGAAGAGTATAGCTATATTAAGGTGTTGTGTGGGTGGGTGCCTCTTTACACCCCAACACTACATAGTACATGTATATGATATATAGACATATATTCATATATTATATATTACACACACCACACCAGATCAGACCGCGTATATATATATATGGTAGGTGATGAGTATATCTATAGTGTGTGTGTCCGTGTGTGATATAACACTTTACTTGCTCTGTTTAGCTTTTTTTTCCCCTCTTCTATCAAGATTTTTTTTCCTTCACTGTTGATCAGAAATTCCACATTTCAAAGAAGTTATCATCATGGCAACTAACTGTGACGACTGTGGACATCGAACTAATGAGGTCAGAAAAACAATTTGATTTATGAAATTTGATTTTGTTGTTTTATTTTTTTTATTTAGTTTCATGCATAAAAAGGAATATGTCTGTCTGAAATATAGTAACAGCCCAGGAGTTTTCAAAAGATTTCTTTGATCGACAAAGCACAGTTGGGATTTCTTGCACCCCGTAACAAATAAGCAAATGTTTTTTCAGAAGAGCTACTAGAAAATATAAAGGATGTATAGTCAGTATTGAGTATTATATGGCAGTAAAATATTAACGGATAAACAACTCTGTCCGTATGTCTACAGTAATTCTAACTATGCAACTGCAAAAAATGGTAAAAAAAAAAAAAAAAAACAGTTGTCAATAAAACATTAAAAACCCCAAACAAACAAACACACCCCAAACAAAACGTTGGATTAGTTTGGACATCTGTGCATGTTATCCTTAAGTGTTTTTTTGTGTGCATCTGAGTGTGTGAGAGGGGCACGGTGGTTTAGTGGTTAGCACGTTCGCCTCACACCGCCAGGTTCCAGGTTTGATTCACGTCTCGGCCATGTGTGTGTGGAGTTTGCATGTTCTCCCGTGCCTCAGGGGGTTTTTCTCCGGTTTCTCCGGTTTCCCCCGGTCCAAAAAACATGCACAGGTAGGTTGATTGGCACCTTGGAAAATTGTCCCTAGTGTGTGAATGTGTGTTTGTGCCCTGCGATGGTTGGCATTCCATCCAGGGTGCATCCTGCCTTAATGCCCATAAACGCCTGAGATAGGCACGGGCTCCCCGTGACCCGAGGGAAGATCAGATAAAGCGGTAGAAGATGAATGAATGAATGAGTGTGTGAGCGCTGTAATAAAGCAATTCTGTTAATATTTAAAGTCCCATTCTACATGACTTGAACAGGTGAAATCAGGTGGTGCCACAGAGGAACTGGGAACCCAAATCACTCTTCACCTCACAGACTCATCAGACATGTCACGAGACCTGCTAAAGGTACAACGATTCCACACATGCTTTTCATTCTCCAGACACATGAATAATGTAGATAATGTTGTTTTAGCTCTGATAAATTGCACCCTCCCATCTCAGAAAAATGAAAAGATTAATAATACAATTGGGGTTGTTTTCTGTACCTCAATAATAAGTACAAGTTCATGCTGCGAAGTGAAACCAAACTAGTTTCTGGCTTGTTTACTTTGACAGTCGGAGACGTGCAGTGTGTTGATTCCAGAGTTGGATTTTGAGCTGGGTATGGCGGCATTGGGAGGAAAATTCACCACTCTGGAAGGTCTTCTTAAAGACATCAAAGAACTGGTGAGCATTGTGATTTATTTACAATATTTATATCAGGAATTATTTCTTACTTGTATTGGTTTTGCACTGTGTAATTGGTTTAGATCGTGATGAAAAACCCCTTTGTGTGTGGAGACAGCGCCGTTTCTGACACATCTGAGAAACTGGAGCAGTTTGGGCAAAAAATCGATAAGGTTTGAACTTTCCATTGTTACATATACATATATAAGGTTTAACCCCTTACCCTGCTGGCATGTTCATTCACTGAATGGCCAATGGTTTGTGGACATCTGATCATCACTGCCATCTGAAAGTTGAAGCACATAGCTCACTAGAACTAGAACTGGTCTAAATCTGTTCGAGCATGGCAACGTGAGCTTTATGGTATGGCCGAGGCTCGAAATGGAACAAACTCCCACACCTTTTATCTGTAATCTAGTGGAAAGCCTTTCCAGAAGCATAGGTCATTTTTTTAAACAGCAAAACAAGCTGAAACTGGAATGGGATATTCTAAAAGCTGATATGGATTTGTATACAAAATGTTGCCCATGTGTTCTATACGATTAAGATTTAGAAATGTCTAACATTGCAATTCACATTGCACAATTTACATAATAATCAGTGTAAAGATTTTGCTGGTGAAACATCTGGCTATTATGTTGTTGACTGTGTACGCACTTGTGTTGATATTGTAATGGTTGTACCAAGTACAGGTGCCATTTTCAGTTCAGTCCTGAGCTCAGGTTACAGTCTGTGCTTTTAGAGGGTAGAGACTGTGGTTACAGATACGTTACGCATATGTTCTGCACAGGGTTTACACTACTTCCAGACTCATTAGTTTGATTCAAAATTATCCTTAGTGTGTGAATGTAATCGTGGACTGGCATTCAGTTTCAGAAACTTTAGATCCAGAAACATAAGATCCAGAAGACATAGCAAGTGCTTACCGAATAAATATGAATATGTTTATGAAATAAATATGTATATATATAGTGTGTATATTTGTATAAATCCCATCTGCTTTTTTTTTTGTTAAAATTGGATTTATGTAGTCATATTTTGAACATACAATCTGCTACTTTAGCACGAGATCTAATTTTACTCGTTTGTCTTATGTGTAAAGATTATGTCAGGAGAATTGGATGTCCACATCATCCTGGATGATCCAGCAGGAAACAGTTACTTGCAGGTAATCTTATTTCTGTGCACCACACAATGAACAATGACCAAAACTGAGGTTTCAAACGAAATTAATCTTGACGTGTCTTTGCTTTAGAACATTTACGCTCCAGACCCTGATCCCGAGATGAAGATCGAAAAATATGTTCGATCGTTCGAACAGAATGAAGACCTGGGACTCAACGACATGAAAACCGAGGGCTATAGCACAACTGAAAATGGAGAGAATTGAGAACATTCAGCCAGGGGTCGACATTAGTTCAAGCTTTTTTTATTGTTCTTATTTAAGACTCGTAAGAGTAAAAGATGTAATGAAGTGTACCAAAAAGAAATGTTTGCGTTCAATCTTGATGTTTGAGTTCATGAAAAATGCCCAGGCTTTCTTGTTCTATGAAAGATTTGTTTTTGTTTGGCCTTGTGATTATCATGATAGCCACCAGGATGTTATGGTTACAGTATAAAATACATATTAATGTAAAATAGCACTTAATTGATGCTGCAATGCATTGATTTTCTTTAAACAGGTAAATGAATATCCAAGTGTACATAATGTATGCATTGTATTTGTACAATAAAAAAATTATGAACTTGTGATGGCATTTCCAGATTTTTAAGTAAAGTAATATACCGAGGGTATAAATTATTAACATGTAATTCGATGTAACGCTAATAAAACGAGGAGTTTCCTTCATGCAACCTTTCTGCGGGGAATAACACACTGATGCACGGTGAGTCTTTGTGCCTTCTTCGGCTCAAAGCGTTTATTGAATTAAACAGAAGAAGGGGGAAAAAATAACAATATGGTTTTAAAAGCAGAAGGAACGACAATAAGCACTGGTCTAAAAATTATAATAAGAGTATGTTAAATCTCAGCCCGTGTATTTGTGGTGTTTAATCCGCTCCAAGTCCACCTTTGTTTCACGGCCGCAGGTTGAACATGTCCGCCGCTCGTCTGTAGTGCTTCAGTGGATCGATGTGGATATACATGTATATATACACACACACACGCCATTTCGCCGAGATACAGTACATCAACAGCATTACTGGGTTTCTTCACATCTTAAGACAATGCAGAATGAAAGCGAGAACAAGAAAGAGGGGAAAAATATAACGTGTTACTTTAGAGACTCAAAATGGTGGCTGTGATGTCTGTGTCCTCGAAGCACATCACTTGCTCTTGGCTGGTTTCTCGGTTTTCTTGGGCAGCAGGACGGCCTGGATGTTGGGCAACACTCCGCCCTGGGCGATGGTAACACCACCCAAAAGTTTATTGAGCTCCTCGTCGTTGCGGACGGCGAGCTGCAGATGGCGAGGGATGATCCTCGTCTTCTTGTTGTCTCGCGCCGCGTTTCCGGCCAGCTCGAGGATTTCAGCCGTGAGGTATTCCAGCACCGCAGCCAGATACACGGGCGCCCCCGCGCCAACCCGCTCCGCGTAGTTCCCTTTGCGTAACAGTCTGTGGACACGACCCACTGGAAACTGAAGTCCAGCTCGGGAGGAACGAGACTTGGCCTTAGCTCGGGCCTTTCCTCCGGTTTTCCCCCTGCCGGACATGTTGACACGACAATACAAACAAAACAACCGATCAACGAGCCTGTGGTATCTAACTAGCTGTTGTGTTTTCACTCGCAGTCACCGCGCTGTATTATGATGTAAGCAAGGTATGATATTTATACCCCGACCCTGAATCCGATTGGACACTGCGTATCTGAGAAACACGACCAATCATCTGTCGCTATGTGTACGTCGAGGCGACCAGCTCAACCAATCGGAGCAAAGTCTGCGCTTCCTGTCATTTGCAAACAAATTCTATAAATACAGGTGAACGCACAGCTGGGAAAGTATACAGAGCTGAAGATATCTGACGGTTCCGTGTTGAACACAAAAACATGCCTGACCCTGCGAAATCCGCCCCAGCACCTAAAAAGGGCTCGAAAAAGGCTGTGACCAAGACCCAGAAAAAGGGGGACAAGAAACGGCGCAAGACCAGGAAAGAAAGCTATGCCATTTACGTGTACAAAGTGTTAAAACAAGTCCATCCGGACACTGGGATTTCATCCAAAGCGATGGGCATCATGAATTCGTTCGTCAACGACATCTTCGAGCGCATCGCCGGCGAAGCTTCACGCCTGGCACATTACAACAAGCGCTCCACCATTACGTCCCGAGAGATACAGACTGCCGTGCGCCTGCTTTTGCCCGGAGAGCTGGCCAAACACGCCGTGTCCGAGGGTACAAAGGCAGTGACTAAGTATACAAGCTCCAAGTGAAGGTAGGAGCACAAGATGGACTGAACGGAATGGAAGAGACACCAAAGAAAGAATGAAGTGATCGGTCTGATCTTTGATACCGCATGTCTATTTATCGGGGTTGTTTTTTTGTTTATTTTATTTTTTTGCTCATCCTGCTCCAAATTGCTGCCTGATCCATTTTCTTTTTTCGCAGGACGATTTAAAAAAAAAGTCAATTTTTGTCTTTTCTGTGTTGCTTTTTTTTTAATGTTCCTCCTACTTGTTTGCATGTGCGAGACCAAGGCACAGGTTTTCCTCTCATATGTACCACTTTTGGTGCTGAAGGCTCCAGAATGCACTTCATAACGTCGCTGTGGATCCAGACCAAAAAAATAAAAACCCCAGGACAGATTCCATGTACTGTATGGACTTAAAACTGTGTCTTAATAATGAACATGAGTCCACAATGATTTTTTTTGTCAAATCATATAATAAAAACAACTTGATCATGTCGGCACAGATGTATTTGTGGCGTTTATTGATATGGATCGTCATAAAGGTGTCCGTCATGATCAGTGATCAGAAGGAGTTTTATGATAAGCTATATATAGGTTATAAACACAATCCGGAAATTTTATTAATGATAAAATTCTAGGTGTGGCTCAGTTCTTAAAATATGCGACAAAATGCAAAAAAAAAAAAAAAAAACACCCCACAATATTGTGTACCTTTCAGATAATATTATAAACCGGAGAGTGTTATATTCGTTAAACGTTATTGGGAGGGGGTGGTGTTGTTATTATCGCGTCGTAACGAGTTAGTAACATAAAATCAGGACGGAGCTTGTGTGTTCTCAAATATCATAGATCTGTGCACTCTGAGTACACGATTGAATTCTTAACACACAAAAAACTGTGTTACAGAGAAACGTAACAGATACATTTCAGTCGAATTCTTATGATAAAAAGAGAAATAGATGCAATAGCAATAGTTTTCCCAGAGCATCAAATCACTAAAAAAAAGAGGTCGGTGTGATGAATGAATCTCATGAGGAAAATGAAAGTTGTGATGTTGCATAAGGTTGCCAGCAATAATGCCGAGAAGAATATGGTAACAGGCAATACTGTATAACACCTGAATAACACAGTCATTTTGGTAAATACAAAATTAACTGCTTTTCATCCAGTAACATTGGAAACTGACATTAAAATTTTGCATTGGGGATGAATAAAGTATCTACCTAGCGCATATTAACAGAAATACCCAATTTACTACAGATTTAATTTGAGATCTATTATACTGTTCGCAACTTCGCTGGTGAAGACTGTTGCAATTGTAGTCCAAACATTAGAATAGCAATGGTTTTGCAAATGAAGAAGAAAAATATCAACAACAAATAAATGCATTTATAATTATAGACACTACAAAGGGCATACACTTAAGTGTACCATCCATAGTAGCTTTGTTTCATACATTGCCCAGTGGGAGGCATATCAGTCACATGTCTGGTAGACTTCAGTAGTAATGTTTAGATAGTAGTTCATTTGATAGCCATACTACTATTTTCATAGACAGGCGCCAGTAAGTAGTTTGTCTAAGATTTCTGAGATTCCTTTTTCATACATTTGACTGCATTTTGCATTCGCACTAACATCAGGTTCTACTGGGTTTCCAAAAAAACTTACCGTATGAACTGTTTTTGAATTAACAGGATATCATCATACACTAGATGTTGTTAGACAGACTGATAGATAGATAGATAGATAGATAGATGATAGATAGATAGATAGATAGATAGATAGATACTTTTATTCATCTTTATTCATCCCTAGTGCAAAATGTAATGCCGTTTAATGTCGTTTGCCAATGTTACTGGATGAAAAGCAGTTAATTTTGCATTTACCAAAATGACTGTGTTATTCAGATGTTATACAGTATTGTCTGCTACCACATATTCTTCTTGGCATTATTGCTGGCAACCTTATGCAACATCACAACTTTCATTTTCTTCCTGAGTTTCATTCACTTTTGGATAAGATCTAGTATTAAAGAAAGAAGAGCCAAATTATTCTTCTCCGGTACATCCCAGGATCTGGTTCTACCAGAATACTCTTAGCAACAAAAATAGTATCAGATCACATCGACCTCTTTTTTTTTTTTTTTAAGCCATTTGATGTTCTGGTGAAAGTATTTGTATTGCATCTATTTTTCTTTCTAAATGTATCAAAAGAAATGAGGGTGTGTTTGGTGTTAGCTACTGGAATACTTGGCATTCTTAGCGTCTAGCTCTTGTCATTATCATGGCGAGTTGCAAGTTGGCTGTGAAGAAGAAAAAGGGAAGACACATTTACCAAGAGCACCTTTGTGCTTTGTAGGCTCAATCAAAAATATTTCTTAAAGCTAGCAGGACAAACGGACTAATCATTTCATTTGGGAGAAATTGAAGGACTTTCTTATGTTTACTGTTGTATTTTGGCACCATGTGGGAAACTTTTTTGGTCCATTTTAATTCATTTTGGAATTAGATCAGACATGTGTTATAGTAACTGCATTACATATCAAAAGCTTTCACTGTTTTCCGGATGGGCTTGAGATAATACGATACATGAGGAAGTAGAAGTACAAGGGCAAACATAAGTGTAAAAGGAGAGGGGAATTTTTCACCTTTAGGCTCACACTATTTCATCCAAATAGAACTGTTCTTGAGACATCAAGTTGTTTTCCAAACATCTTATATTTTGCACGTATTTTACATTGTATTAATTTTCAAACCCTACCCATTCATGCTATTTTCCAGTCATGGAAATGCAGGAAGTTGTGTAGATCTAGGCTAGCAGCTTTGTGTCATGTTTAAATCAATTTGCAATATGACGGTGAATATGATTTCCTTAATTTGTCGAACGATTCTTGATATTTGACAGGTTGGGATGCGCAGTGCTGATCTGGAAAATTTCCCCACACAGCAATCTTTAGTTTACTCCAAACGTTGTGAACCAAAAGTAAAACTAGCTGGCCGAAGACTGGAAAATTTAGTTGAGAAATGAAACTCGAGTTCTTCTGTGGCACACGGATGGAAGCCTTTATGAACCTCTGATTAATATTAATCAGTCTATTTAAGTATCATTGCATCCCTCCTTGACTACAATTTACCCATCAAAAAGTTGTATTCAACATGTCACAAAGTAATAGTTGGGTCAAAACGGTTTCATGAACATTACAATTAGCACCAAGTTCTCCAGTGTTCATGCACCAGCTCAGAATCCAATAGAGCCCCATGGAAAAGTGATGCAATCATGTCAAATAGAATCCCAAAGGAATCTTTGGAAACAACATAGTTTTTTCTTTCTTTCTTTTTTTTTTTTTTAAATAAACAGAAAGTAGAGCCGACTTAGTATTAACATAGCGTTCTTCAATGAATCCATTTACTGAATTATATCTCATATCGTCATTTTTTTTACATTTACATCATTTAGAAGATAACTGTAGGTTAGAAAATCAGGCTCAGAATGTATTTCTTATGGTTATACCTATAAAAAAATCATACAGAGGGATATTGAACATTGTAGATGTGTTTCTAACAGGATTTATACATCTTTGTGCCCATTCAAAACAATTATGGCAATACATTACATGACATGGAGAGAGATTTAAAAAAAGATTTTATTAACAGCTTAGAAACAAAAATATCCCTTTCCCAGACATACACTCTTTCTTCAATAGACCAGCAGACAATGGAACAATGGGAATCGACGAAGGAAACAAAATAGTTTGCACCGTTACTTTCTTGGAACTTCGAAGGTTCTTGTGGGGTACCGGTGGGTTTGCGGGTGGATGATCACTTCCTTTATATCAGTGCAGTCAAATGGTTCTCCAGACATTCACAGCAATACAGGTATGTGGATGTAATCACAAAAAAAAAATAAAACAAAACAAACGGTTGTGTATTCATCAGTGGCATAAACCTACACTCGCTGTCCTTTATATTAGGAACACATGTACATCCTTTTTTTTATATGCAGTTATCCAAATCAGCCAATGATTTGGCAACAGTACAACGGTGCAAGAACAAGTCAAGATCTCCAGTTAACCTTTACATCAAATTATTCTGAGTGATGCAACATCGAGACATTTGGACTGTGGGTGCTGCAGCTGGTTTGAATGCTTTAAAAACAGCTTAGCTGGGATTTTCACTCAACCACATATTCAATCATTAGTAGGACTGAAGGCAGATTCTTCCACAATAAAAGAGCCGTTCGAAGAAAATGGCCAGAATGGTTTACCAGGCCTATAGAAACTCAAATCACACTCATTACAATCACTGTAAGCAAAAAAGACGCAGCTCAGAGCCAGAAACGTATTTAACCTACAACAAAAGACCATTGGTATTCCATATACTAGTGTATCAGTATTATCATCATCATCATCATCATCATCAACCAAGAACAGGAATCTGTGGACAGAAGCTCACTGTATCTGAACATTATCTATGACTCGACTTGTACCTGTAGTGTTGCCATACAAATGGATGGTTGGAAAATTACATGAACAAGTGTGTTGCTAATAAAATGGCCAGTCAGTATTTAATGCAATGCTGTGGCAATGGGGCAGAGTACTGAAGTGAGGATTTCCTTACAGAAATTGAATACATAAGCGCATTTTTCTTTGGGGGGAGGCTAAAAGTACTTCTGTTATGTCATGATCGTGTCTGGATTGTCTCGAATTACAAGAAATCCTACTGTGGATGACATAGTGGTTTGAAAAAACATCTTAATCGTGTGCAAAAATCTAAATAAACCTTGAATTTAAGATTGTGGATTGAAATCCTGAACTGCAGGAAAAAAAATTGAGATTTAAATGGGTGAGCAAATTGTTTTTTTTTTGTTCTAATCCCAGTAACAAGTGCACACAGACTGAGGGAAACTCTGTGATGCACATTACATACAGGCACACAGCATTAACACAGACTGTAGTTGCTTGAAGAATTTACGAGCTTAATGGATTCAGTTTCAGTAGAGTCACAGTTCACACATCGGGTCTACAATGTGAAGAAAGTTTAGACATTACCTAAAATGGGTGTGCAAGGTGTGATGTGGAGCGGGGAACGGATGTGTTTATAATATAAGAAAAAAGACAAAAAAAAAAAAAAAAAAAAAAGATATTGGGAGCTCCCTTAGTCAATAAATATGATAACACAAAAAAAGACGTTCCAGTTGTTATAATTCATCCTCTATATGATTTTGTGACTCGTTATCCCCTGCTGTTTCTGTAAAAAAAAAAAAAAAGAAAGATTTACAAAGAGGTCATCTAAAACTTGCACAGAACAACTTGCCCATTTTGTTTGAAATGATAGTTCATATAACCATCAAACAGTGACAAACTGATTTTGGTCAGAGCTTTGAACATTTTGTGTGGGGGGGGGTACACTGCTTTCCATAAAGAATCTGTATGTTCCTTACCTCCAAGTTATGATACAAATAATTTCATTCTATGGTGTTATTGCTTTTGGCGATTAAACAGCACCAATAATTCATGGCTGGAATCATCGGCCATCATCCATACTGATAGTTTTTCCAGGTTCCGATCGTCACGGCAGCGGCCTCTAGAGGCGACTCACTGACACCAGGGTGTTTCATTTGAAACGATTCAAATTACTTTGCTTAAAATAAATACATTTTAGATGTAAATCAAGTCAAGACGCCAAGTCTCCCACAGCATGAAACTACAGCTGCTGCCCTTTACTGATGCGATGGTGTTGATATGACGGTGATAAGCAAAATCCTGTTTTTTTTTTCTGCCAAATGTAGCACTTTTTATCAGACCAGAACTTTTTCAAAACTGACTGCTGAGCTTCTATCATTCCTTGTTATATATTTCAGATAATTTTACATGCTATCATGGTGCACAGTGTGTGTTTGTGTATTGAGTAAATTACGTTTGTTGTCTGTTTCTTCTTCTATTGTTGGCTCCGTCTCAGTCTCTTCCTTTTTATTCTCCTCAATCGGGGGCTCCTCTGCTGGTTTCACCTCCTCAGTTCCATCTAAAATTACCATGAATAGAAAAGGTTAGTTAAGGACTCGACGGCAAGGTCTTACAAACAACCAGAAATGTTTCTCTTACCAGACTCATCTTTCGGATGAATGACTTTTTCAGCATCTGTGCTGTTAGTTTTGTCATTCTCAGAGCTAGTGGAGTTCTTGTCTTTTGGTTTTGGCTTGGGCTTTGGCTTGGCAAACTTAGCTTTGTTAAGCAAATAGGTGACCTCTCGATCCAAAAGGGAAATTTTGGCCTCAATGTCTTTAGAAAGCAGCACAGGTTTCTCTGTAGGAGCGCGTTTCTCCTGCTCAGCCACGGTTTCATTCTTCCAAATCTACCAATAATAATGTCAACATTTCAATTCAATATCTTCAACACACTTAAATATCAATTATTTATTACTAAGGCCATAACGAATCCACGGGTAGTTCAACTACAAAATATTAAATCATCAAAATATTCATTTTAAAATTGTTAATTATTTATATACAGTGCGTTCAAAAAGTCCCCCCGCAGCGGTGTCCAGAGCATGTATTGAAGCGTGTTTTTTTTTTTTTTTTTTTTTTAAAGATGGCAATAAATACACAGATTTAGCCAGTTTAGTTTCATGCAGCTTTTCTGGAGACAAGAATACCAGTTCACTACACTGTGTAGGTCCCACACACACACAAGACTTAATCAAATCAATACACTACAAGTGTGAATAACTGAGTTTCATTAATTGAGGAGTTTCTCATTACTCTAAGCGGATACTGCGGGGGGACTTTTTGAACACACTGTATTTTACGGGCCAAACGGTTGTTTTCACTGATATTCTTGTACACAATTTCAGCAATAAAAAGGAAGATTTCTCTAAAAAGAAAAATGAATTACTTTTTCTTTTTAAGAGACCCGTCTCATTTTCTCTGTTATTTAGCATTTATTTAAAAAAAAAAACACTTCTTATCTGAATACCTGAATTAACTGATGGAATAAATCACCAGAATAATCAATTATCAAAATAAACGATAGCAACAGCCCTACTCATTACATACCGTAGTGTCATTTATGACTTTCTCCAAGGTCTTCAGCTCAACTTCTGTAAAAATCTGCTCATCTGCCAAAATCAATTTAGCACCTCTATACAGACAAAAGAATACAACCGGTTAAATAAAAGGCAAATATTTTATTGCACTTTCAAATCAAACCCTAAAATGTAACTCTGATTTACAAAAAAAGAACTTGATAGAAATCTGGACATGGGCATCCAGAAAATCCTCCTTAGCTGGCACATCTGAACCAATTCATGCACCATAAGCAGTATGCATGCAAATCTTATTAAGTGAATTTGATTCAGTTCAGATTCATACAAAGACTCACTTCAGGAACATGGTGGAATGGTTTAGCATGCTGTCAAGTGTTGCTAGTCTGTCTGGCCATTTTTTCCTCTCGTCCACTCGGAAGAACATGGCTTTGCACAGCTTCTTCAGATCGGCCAACTTCTCTTTCAATTCTTTGGTACCTGCTGAATATCCCTCGTCGTCCAACCATGCCGAAGCCTCGCTGAGCTTGCTGGAGATAGACTCCCTCTCTACTTCGCTCACTACAGACTGGTACTCATCTTGGTACAGCTTGTCCTGTTCAGGGAGCAGAAATGGGTCTATAAGAAGGGCACTTCAAAATGGAAACATATGATTTTATAGAACACAATGTAAAGACAAAGGAGTACTGTGTTATATATATATATAAGTATATATATACTGTATGTACAACTATAGCCCATACATCAGTCCATACAAACACACCCACACACACACGCACACCACACACACGCACACACACACCTTATTTTAATTTTCTTCATAAAGCAACACTGTTTCTTCATGTCATACCGCCTGAACAAAAAAGATTAAATACCAATACTGAAAAAAAGCACCTCAACTCTAGCTAGTAAGACGTGCTATTATTAAATAATGGGGGGGGGGGGGGGGGGGGCGGGTAGGGGTCAAATTGGGTGGGGTGGGGAATTTCAGCGGGCATGGGCACCGAAAAATATGAAAGGGATAACAAGAAGACCTCTCGGGGTTCCCCCGCCCTCGTTCTCTGGTGCCTACGACGCCTTACGAACGAGAACGATAGGAGCATGGAAAAGGACAACAGGGTCTAAAAGGACCTAGGGAGCGAAAGGAAAATGGAATGAAAATAAAGAAAACTAACAGGCCTGGGTCACGCAGTGGGCCTAAGGGAAGGGGCAGACTAGATGAAAAGAGAAGGAGACAAGATAAAACTGACAGTAACTGAGAGAATCTCTCTTCTCTACCTCCCTTCCTATAAACATCCTTGCCACCGCTGACCTCCCCCTTTCATCTTCCTCGCTCTTCCCCATCCCGACCCCAGCACCAGCCCCCTGCGGCAAAATACCCAGTCCATAGCAATTTCTAACCGCTGCGGCACAAATTTACCCAGGTCGCGGCCTGTCCACGATCGTAAAGCTACAGCGACCAACAAAACATCATACCCAAAGACACCCGCGAAGGGGGGCTACTGATAAGTAACAAATCAAGGTAAAAGACGGATACATTAGTCAGGTACACCATTCCCCTTCCCCTCTCCTTCTTTTTTGTATAGTCCCCCCCCCTCCACCCACATCAGCCGTTACCCTTCCCCTTTACGACCACCCCTTAACCTTACGTGACGCGCACTTATTCAGTACTCACTCGATAATGTAGATCGCCCACGGTAACGAAGCAGTGCGACGCGAGCAACGATCAAGCTAGTTCCCCTATGCATTCCGGTCCCTCTCTGCGTACCCGTAATCATATAATACCCCAATTCCGCCCCCTCCCGCCGCTACTTTACCCCGTACAATGTTTCGAGGGTGCACCGCCAACGAGGCCCATCTTGGCAATGGCAATCAAATTCTCATGAAATTCCTCTTCTGCGAGAAGATAACCACTCATCCACAGTACAATACTCTTGTTTTTCCAGATCTCGGTCAGTCAGATCCTGCAGCCTGATATCAAAAAGCAGGAAACAGTGATCACATTCAAAAAGTCCTTCATTATACGGAAACATGCTTTTACATCCATGGCACTAAAAACTGATTATATGCTGTTTAGAGATAAGGGACAATTCCAACACTTACTTCTTTTTCGAGATGTCAATGTCTTCCGGGCTGGGATTTAGCACGTCGTTAACTTCCAGCTCCACCGCAATATCAACTGAGATTTTGCTCCTTTTCTGTGGTTTAGGTTTCTTTTCTGCTTCCTTCTCTTCCTCCTTCGCTTCAGCTGTTTTCGCGTCGTCGGGTTTTTCGGCTTCGTCAGCCTCCTTCTCTGGCTGTGTAATAAGAATTTGGCGTTTGAATTAGAAATATGCAGCTGTGCTTAAAATATCAGAAAGTCACATTTCATATTAAAACATATTAGCAAAGAAAGGCACTCTATAGATGGCGAACAAAAATCAATAAAGATTAAATCACGCTTTCTAACCTGAGGCTCCTCTTTGTCAGAGCCTTCATCAGATTTCTTCTCTTCCGTCTGAGGCTCTTCTTTGCTTTTCTCTCCCTCGCCTTTCGTTTCGGTCTCGGATTGCTCTTGGGCAGGATCAGCAGGCTTCACCACCTCTTCCTGGTCTTTTCCAGCTTCAAGAGGAACCTCCTCTTCATCCTGAAACAAAAGCATGGCTGAAATTAACAGTCTTGATCATGTACAAATGATTTATTTATTTTTAAACAGTACTTTCAAGAGCTTCTTCGTCTTAATTTTTTATTTACGGCAGCCAGCCACTAGAGGGCATCATTTTCTGCCGTTAAGTTTAAATTCCTATTAAAAAGTCAACCAACAATAGATTTATATTTTGTCTAGGGTTAAATAGACTGGATTATAAGTGTATTTCTTGATTATTAACGTATAGATAAAATGTGATTTCAAAACTATTAAATATCTTCCCATGTTATTATCTACCAGGTTATAGACTGGGACAGAGCTGCACATTGGTGACACTACATAATCACTGCTATAGCTAATGAATTTATAATCATTACACCCATTTTGTGGTCTAAACTAGTGCTTAGATATCTAAATGCTAATCTGTACCTGTGCCTGTTCTGTCAGGTTTGCAGCAGGCTCCGTGCTTCCACCTCCAAACAGACTGGAAATTGTGTTCCCTAGTTCTTTAGGGAGAGATAATATTACAGTTGTACAAAAGTTTCAATAAAGTCCAACACAAATGTGTAAGAGTAACACAAGACAGAAAATGGGACAGACACTGAAATAGAACAAAACCTACTAGTGAGAGTTGATTCTTCCTCTTTCTCTTCAACAACAGTCTCGAACACCGACTCCACCTGCAACATGGTTCCTTTTTGTCAGCATTTTCAATTGTAATGGCAGAAATATTTATATTACTCAGAACTGTGTTATAATGAATAGGTTAGAGAAAGAAGGGCTGAGAGTATAAAATTCAACTTACCCGGTCTAAAATGAGCAAACCACTCTCATCCATGTTGAAATGTGCCTTAATGCCTTTGGACTCAGCATCAGAGTGTTTATCAAAGCTGTTGCCCACTCCAGACAGTTTCACTGTGGTAAGGTTCACCGAGCCAAACATCCTTATATAACAGAATATAACAGTCAGTCAGTCCATCAAGCTATCTACCTACCTATCTATACAGTGATATCTCAGCTTACGAATGCAATTAATTCAGGAATGTGATCCATATACTGAAAGATTCGTAAGCTGAAACTAATTTCCCCATAGGGATTAAGGTAAAGTCAGGTAATGCGTTCCAGACTATGAAAAATATTACTATAAAAATAATAGTACAAACAATATGCTTATTATTTACGTTTTAGCATTTAATAATGATGTCTTAACATCTAAAATAGAAAGAACATTATTTTTGTAAATATAAATATATATATAAATAATATATACAAATATATACATATACAAACACACACTATTGAATGCCAACATTCAATAATAGGGGCATGCAACACCATCAAAGCCTTATTTAATCACCAGAAACTGATTGGGAAATTAGTGCACAATTAAAACCAAAACCAAAAAACAAACAAACAAAAGAATAACATTAATGCCATTCATGTTAGTTGGATAGGACCCTTTATAATGTAAGGAACATGGCTCAGAGGAATAGTCACAAATGTTCATTTTAATAACACTGCTACACTGGCTTTATCATTATTTCCTGATCGACAAATTATACCTGCATCAAGTCTACTGCATCATTATGTGCGATTTGCTTATTCGGGTATGAAACTCACTTCTGATCGTCCTGGCTGAGGAAGCCGAGGTCGCCGTAATTAATGTTGAACACGAAGTCGTCTGTGTAACGGTTGAAGGTGATGACTTTGCGCTGGGGATATGGCGACATCCTCTGAAACAGGATGCGCTTGTTGTGCTTGATTGCCTTCGCACCTTCCTCCTCATCAGTCTCGCGGCTGAATTCCACCTGAGCGGAGAAAGGGAAATATAGGAGCAGAAAATTAGAGACGCAAAATGTATTCAAAAATCACCTTCGAGAAACGGCCCCTCGTACCTGTATTGGGAAGACGGCTGCGTCGCGGATGATGAAGGGCTTGACCTTAAAAGCTTTACTCAGAGCCGCAGCCTGATACACTGCACCCAAAGCTGCTGCTTCGTCAGCGTTTATGTTCTTGGCCAGCTCCTCTCTATAGTAAACAGGATGGGTTAACAAAGGGTCCAGAATAAAAGCACTACAAATTATTATTATAATTAAACAAATGTCTAATGGGCCGTTTTTTAATCAGTAAGTGTTGTACACGAGTGTCAGACAGCCTGACAAACAATTAATTTAGATTCTCTTAAAGATTTATATTTTCTCTTCTATATAAGATTTTAAATGTTCTGAGCCTTTCCATTTTATATCTTTACATATTTTTGAAATCTGTAAAAAATTTTATTATTTGATCAAATATATTGATAAATTTAATTGCTTACATTCTTTCATTTTTTTGTATTACTTTATATAGAGCTTTTATATACTCAAAAAGCTTTACATTATGAGAGGGGGGAAGGGGATCTCCTCATCCACCACCATTTACATTTATGGCATTTGGCAGACACCCTTATCCAGAGCGAACTTACAATTGATGGTTAAGGGCCTTGCTCAAGGGCCCACTAGTGGCACTTTGTTTGTGGTGGGGTTTGAACCCATGATCATCCAGAGATCATGGTCCAGAGGCCAACACTTTAACCACTGGGGTATCACCTCCCACACCACCAGCGTGCAGCATCCACCTAGTGCACCAGAACATCCACCACACACCAGCTTAGTGGTGGAGAGGAGACAGAATGATGAAGCCAATCATTAGATATGGTGGATGATGGGGGCTAATTTGGTCGGGATGCAGAGGACACGCCGCTGCTCTTTTTTTGAAAGACATCCTGGGATTTTTAGTGACCACAGAGAGTCAGAACCTCTGTTTATTGTCTCATCCTAAAGACGGTGCATTTTACCAGAAGAGTGGAGGGATAAAATGTGGAATGGGATGTACAAAAAAAATTATAATTTATTAAATCCTTTTTGCTAAATTGCACAAATGTCTCCCAAAGTGACACACAAAATCAAAAGCAGACTTTGTGAGTGTAACACCTACTTTTTCGTCGATTGAAGAAGCACTTCCTGCACTCGGGGAACTCTGGTAGCCCCTCCGACCAGAATAACCTGTTCAATTTCATCCTGCAAAACAAATATTATGTGCACGTTAAAATAAAGATCTTTAAAAGCCACACTTTGTAATGATAATACCAATAAGAAGCTGCATTGGTGGAAAAAAATGTTAGGTAGAGACTCTTACTAAAGTCATCTCAGAAACAGCAAGTGCCTGCTTCACTGGTAAAGGCACCCTGTCGAACAAATCAGCACAAAGAGCCTCGAACTCAGTCCGCGTCACCTTTGCCTTGAAGTCAATATCGTCCATCAGCCCTTCAATCTGTCAGCGGAAAGAAGAAAGAAAAAAAAAAAAAACAGGAAAACAGCTGAAACATCTATTCATTTAATTATGAACTCCATTAGTGAGATAAAATCAATAGTTTTACGCTCACGCTAAAACAAGACCACATTTGGACCACAGTATGTATTTGACCATATTCACATCTGTTAATACGTAGCCCCTTTCTTACCTGAGCATTATGTTCGGCATTTGCACTCAGGACAGTCTTGAGTCTTTGCGCCTCCTTCAGCAGCTTAGCCATGGCACGTCCATTCTCCCTTACGTCTTTCTTCGATTTCTTTTGTTCATTGAAAAGTTTAGCTAGATGGTCCCTCAATCTCAGCTCCATTTCAAAACCACCAAGTGTCCTATCAAAACTAAACACAGAGGGCAAACAGCACTGTCAATACATGCGCATGTACGTCAATGAATGAATGAATGAATGAATTCATCTTCTACCGCTTCATCCAATCTTCTCTCGAGTCACGGGGAACCTGTGCATATCCTAGGCGACTATGGGCATTAAGGCAGGATACACCCTGCCATGTTTTTGGACCCGGAGAAAAAACCCTGAGGCAAGGTGGAGAACATGCAAACTCCACATACACACACACACACGCACAAACACACACAGCGGAGGCGGGAATCGAACTCCAACCCTGGAGGTGTGAGGCGAACGTGCTAACCACTAAGCCACCAAACACGGCTTTACACTTCTCAACACCTTTATCCCTGACCTGTCTGATGTCTTCTTTAATCTTCATGATGCAGATTGCTCACTATTTTTCTACAACACAGGTAGACTAATTATTAATCAGGTACAGTGTGAAGGAAGATGATTGCATTGGATTTGGTTTAGGCGGCTGAATATATATATGCACACTACAATTTTCAGATTTTTATTTGAAAAAAAAAAAATATTTAACACCATTTTCCTTCCACTTCACAAGTACACAATACTTTGTGTGTTGTGCGCCTATCTGGGGGACCCTGGTCAGAATCCGGAGAGGGAGATGAATCCAGCTGGGCAGTGACACCTTTTCACATAATGAAATAATTATATGCCAAATGCTGTTTTGTAATAAAATCTAATTTATAACAGGCATGTCCAGGTCCTACGGAGCCACAAGTGGCAACTACAGTTACACTGTAGCCGCAGTCAGACGAGCGCAGGTGAAACTTTCAGCGAATGAAAAACAATAGCATTCTCAAAAAAAAAAAAAGGAAAGTTGATCCTGAAAAGTGAGTTTTTTCAAGATTAATGGGTGGAACAACATGCATGTATTCTTGTAAACGTGCATGTAAACACCATAATACTAAGAGGGATCAGTCTGAGACATGCATCAATCACAACTGATTCTGCTCCATCTATCATAAGTATACATACAGTATATAAATACAATATACAGTATATAAAAACTATACAATATTAAAAAAAAAAAATACACCTTAAAGCAAACCACAGTTTTGGCACCCCTGCATATCATGGATCATTGTGACCCGTCTATTTCCCAGAATAACATCAGAACAATGTGAAACACTCACCCGATTCCACGAATCTGCAGCTGAGGCTGTATGCCTGTTTCTTTGGTCTTTACTGTCTGGTAAGTGACAATAGTGGCTGTTGTACTGCCTGATCCCATGTCATAAAACATCACGTTCTGCAGAGTCAAAAAGTTGACAAAATTACTAAGGCGAACAAACCAAATTGCATTTTGATTTCGTTTCCAGCCTTCTGTATTTACATATATAGTATTTAACAGAAGCCCTTATCCAGGGCGACGTACATCTCCATATAAAGATAAATTCATTCAGGTACATTTTTCTTTTTCTTTTTTGAGTTACCTGGGCAGTCGAGTTGATGTCTTTCCTCCTGAAGAGTCCATAGTTCAAAGCCACAGCTGTATTGTCATTGATTAGCTGAAGGACCTTCAGCCCTGCCATCTGAGCAGCCTGCAGTACTGCCCTACGCTCCGCCTGGTTAAAAAAGGCTGGCACGGTGATTACTACATCCTTAATGGTTTGTTCTGTGAAGGCAAAAAAAACCCCGAATATCCTTAGGTTCCTTTATACCAGTGTACGCCACCAGTATTTTGCAAAAGAAGTCAGACAAACAATTTGAATAGGCAAACCTGCAAAATCTTCAGCCAGGCCTCGAGAGTAGTTCAGTACCATGCCCAAGAGTTCCTCTGGACTATACTGCATCCCCCTGTGGAATAAAAAAAAGCAATATTGGTGCTGCTTATTTAATACATAAAATACATTTTCTATAGTTAAAAACTTTGGTTTAAGGGGACATTTCGTTCCCTTATAATGCTTCAGATATTTTTTTAAAACACCCACTATACTGTACAAGATCACAAAGGTAATAGAAAATATATAAAAATAGAAATAGAAAAAAAATTGAAAATAGAAATATAGTGCCACTCAGTGTAAACACATGCTGACACACCTTCACTTAAATATTTATCATCAATATTTTGAAAATGTGTGGTAAAATATGTAAGTTTGTATTCATCCCCCCCATTTATTACCACACCATTCTGTGTAAACTCTACAGACTGGAGCGTGTGAAAATCCCAGGAGGTCAGTTTCTGAAAGCAGCCCATCTGGCATCAGAAATCATAACTCTGTTCCATTCATGGAGATAAAGATTATACTTTTCCCCCTCACTCTAGTGTTTGAAGCTGACTTGTATATGCATAGTGCAACCTTAATACTCACGAGGCTGCACTGTACACGATCTATGACCCCTTTGTGAGTAACAAAAAAAATAAATCTCACCCTTTGTGACCCAGTAACGCTATATTAAATCACTTGAAAATGAAAAGCGAAACAGTAGTTTGAAACGATGCTTTCATGAGAACGCAATGTATCTAACTGGCTTTGTTCTGAACCACGATGCTGTGCTGCTATTGGCTGAGCCAGTTAGCCATCAGTTCCTGATTGGCCGGAAAAATCATCATGAGAGACGGTTCCTTTTTCATAATAAGCGGGTACTAAAAAAATTGTGTAGTACTTGTCATAAATGTTTTAATACGTTAAATAAAAAAAAAAGTTACTCAACTATTTGTATGTAATTTGTGTACAAACACTGTTTTGAAATGTTAATCCGAGCTTTCGAGTCACTCGAGGCTTCTCACGAGTTACTCGTAGTTCAGTTCCAAATGAAAAGTCACAAACTATAGAGGTCGCGAGTTTCAGGTTCGAGGGTGCACTGTATTCCTCCATATCATTAAAGTTGAATGAATGTGCAGGTGTTCCTAATAAATAAACATATTTAAAAACGTATATAGAGAATAAAATTACTCACTCAGTGGATTTGAAATACACCGTTCCTCTCTTTTCATCTCGGAGTAGCTGATGTTCAGGAAAGTGTTTCCGATATTGCTCCACTTGTAGGTTATCAGCAGTCTTTCCCAAGAGGCTCTGGAGATACCTATACACTACTTTGGGATTCTTCACGGTCTGAAATAAAGGCAAATCCAAATTTTAGAACTGGATTCAAGTTTAGAATCATTCATTCTTGAACAAGTAGAAAAAGACGCACCACTCCCAAAGCGCCGTCTCCAAAAAGTCTTTCGTTTTCCTTTAAGCAAACGGCGATTGGGGTTTTCCTTCTCGACTCCCTGATGAAAAACAAAAGATTACAGATTAAAATAAATAAATCCAAAAAATTGGAACTGTGGATATGAAACTTAACGTTTCGTACTTGTTCAGAACGATTTCCATTGGCACACCAGGCTTAACTATTGCAACTTTCATCCATTCACTCCCCAGGTCCACGGACATCACCGCAACCGAAGCTGTCCGGCAGAAAAGAGAAACACATAATTAGGACACTTTTCTTTTCAACAAAACGTCACGTTTTGAGATAATCTCAGTTACAAAACTATTACAATTGCAAACCTCCTGAAAATGAATATCAACAGAAACATGTTTATTCTTTAAATCAAAATGATTTCCTAGTACGCCAAAAATGGTATTCTGGTGTATATTCATTGGCAAAACTCTAAATCCAAGCATGAAATGATTGTAGCTCGTGCTTTACCTGTCGGAGAAGGAAGGAGTGCTAAGGCGAGGCAGAATAACGCCAACAAGGGCACTTTTTCCCTCATTGTAACCTGAAAGTAAAAAAAGGCAGGTTAGAATTTAGTTCAGTTGGAGGAATCTGCATTGTTATGGCCGTTTAAGCCATGCAAATTATTTAAAGGGGGTGATCAGGATGAAGCTGACACTCAGGGCAACCCATGGTCCTGTGATTACATCACCTATATAAGGACACCCATTGATGATTTCCAGCACAGTGTGTACACTTCATAAATCAAATAATGATTTGTATGCCATCAGATTCAAGCTGAAGACACCTGATCTGTAGTATACAGAAGCTGGTCTGACATGCAAGATCTGCTTCCTCAAACCAGACAACTCGTAACTTCCACATGCCTTCTTTCAAACACGTGGACCTGATCACCGAGTAGATCCCACCAGCTATCCTTAGGAGGAGAACGTGTGGAAACTTCTGGTCCCTGTTGCCTTTGTCTTATAATGACGCACACAAAGAGACACCCGGATCCTGAAAGCCGGGGGGCCACAAGAGCTCCACGTGAAACCCGGATGCTTTCGATCAAAACGTTCACACACACAGAAAACCGATCGTTTGTGTATAAGAGGTTAGAGATGAGGGCAGACGTGATCTAATGTAGGAAAAGAGCAGGAATAGATCAGCTAGCAGGCTGTGCTTAGCTCGCTAGCGGGATTCCTGGACCATAAAAAGGCGCAAGCAAGTCTAAGATCTTATAACGCTGACTAGATCTGAAGATGGGAACCGGAAATATAGTGAAACATGCCGACACACAGATGTCACAGGAGGCACAAGGCAAAAAAAAAACCCCGAGCGCTCGTGGTTTGCACGTGAAACGTGCTGAAACTTACCTCGAGCGGGAGAAGTTTTGGGATCGGAGCTGATCGGATGGTGCAGGTGAACCTGATCTGACAGCGTGAACAACAGAGAAAGCTCTTCATGCACGTTCTCCAGCCTTCAACACTGTTTCCCTGGCAAACTTCAAACTCACGCCGACGGAGCAAATCCCGTACGCTTTCACACTCCCCGTTGCACAGCCCGGTCTTGCTCTCGGGGTTAACAACAGTCACCGGCTCGTTACAGCCACCGGGCCCTGGACGCGGCGTGATCTCATTGGATCCACAAGCCTCGTTGTTCCGCGAGTCAAACGCTGACCCGGTAGCCTGCTCGCCCCGCCCCTTCGCTCTAAATACAACGCGCTGATTGGTCCACGTCCAAAGCGCAATTTGAATGGAATGGTCCGGCATGGCTTCAAGAGGCGACTTTGATTGGTCCACGTTATAGATCGCGTCGCGAACGCGTTACGTTTTATAAATGTGACGTATTTGTAGTTTACATGCTCTGATGCAATTCTTGCTATTCTATTCTACAATACAAAATTCTACAATAGCGATCAGGCACAGTAGCCTAATACTACCAACAACATCCCTGACCCGGTCAACGTTTTCAGCAATTTGATCTTCAGTAGCTCATCTGTTGAACGGGACATGTTCATCAATGAGCCTTTGAGGCCCTTCTGCTTTTACTTTTAGTATTAGTAGTAGGTTAGGACTGTGTTTGGACAGGGATTTCATTCCAGAGAAACAGAGATTGCAGAGGAACTGTAGGGGTTTATTATTATAACATAACATCGGACTATAAAAATACTTTCACTGATTTATACTCAATTCAACAGCATTACAAGGATTACAAGATTACTTATACCATTAAAGAAATGGAGATCTGCCCAGTGTGTACATATGTCAATCAGGTAAAGGTATGACACACTAATAAGAAAGACTGTGGCATTCCTCTGTGCACTCATTACTGGAAAAAAACCCACTGAAGTGTCCCTGTTTCAGTGTACATGCAAACCTCTATTTAATGGCCAATGTTATGGCTGTATTCCTGCCCATCCTGTCTTTGAGGGATGTCTGGGTTGTTGGAATCAGGCATTGCAGAGTTTAAACTCTTATGTTGACTTTATTGCAAGCACGTGCATTTGTTAATCCTCTTTGTAGGCATAGAATTATGTGTTTTGGATATAGTCTAGGGAAATGTTTTTATATGTAAAAAATTTTGATGATTGATTTATTCCTGCAAAGGGCACGGTGACTTAGTGGTTAGCACGTTCGTCTCACACCGCCAGGGTCTGGGTTCGATTCCAATCTCGGCCATGTGTGTGTGGAGTTTGCATGGTCTCCCCGTGCCTCAGGGTTTTTTTCTCTGGGTTCTCTGGTTTCCTCCCGGTCCAAAAACATGCACGGTAGGTTGATTGGCACCTTGGAAAATTGTCCCTAGTGTATGAATGTGTGTGTGAATGTGTGTGTGTGTGTGTGTGTGTGTGTTGCCCTGCGATGGGTTGGCATTCCATCCAGGGTGTATCCTGCCTTAATGCCCATAGACGCCTGAGATAGGCACAGACTCCCTGTGACCCGAGGGAAGATAAAAGCGGTAGTAAATGTCAAATCACAGACATTGAATGAAATAGAATTATAGCGTAAATGTAAATCACAAGAAGATTTATTCCTGCTCTTTTCTTAATCATACCTAACCTGAAATTTTATCCCTAATTTTGCGTCCTGGCAAATACTTCCCCAACACCATTTGGTTCCACTTTGTAGAATAATGAGGTTTTATCATAAATTATTATTCCTAATTTTGGTCCTGGCAAATTTCCCCAACACCATTTGATCCACTTTGGTTCATAAATTATTATTCAAGAACCAAAGGGGGTAGGCACGGTGGCTTAGTGATTAGCATGTCCATGTGTGTTCCCGTGGCCATGGCACGGTGTGTGTGGAGTTTGCATGTTCTCCCCGTGCCTCAGGGTTTTTTTCTCAGGGTTCTCCGGTTTCCCCCGGTCCAAAAACATGCACGGTAGTGTGATTGCACCCAAAAAAATTATGTGACAATTCAAAAAAAAGAGGTGGTCCTATTGTATGAATGTCAGTGTGGTATGGTGTGTGTTGTCCGGTGATGGTGAATTGGAAACAGCCATCCAGGGTGTAATCCTGCCTTAAAATGCCCATGCAGGAGTGGGCCAGTGGATAGAACACAGACTCCCCACATGACCTGAGGGAAGATCGGATATAGTGGTAGAAGATGTATGAATGAATGAACCAAAGTGGGGCGGTAATTATTTTTTTATTAACTTTCTGGAAGAACAACTGTTATTTATTAATTTATTACCTGCAGTCAGTAGTCAGTTAGAAGTAGAAATAAATAGGGGGGGGGGGGGGGGGGGGGGGGGGGGGGGGGGGGGGGGGGGGGGGGACCCGACCCTATTCACGTGACCAGGCGTAAGTCACATGATCTGAACAGGGCTTGGTGACAAAATGGCAGCGTTCTTGCAGTGGAGACGATTTGTGTTTTTCGATAAAGAAATAGTTAAAGATCCGGTCGAAAATGGGAAAAATTTTGCCCTGCCGATCGGGATATCGGCTTGTGATTCAGGCAGGGGTCATGTCGTTCTCGGAGATATCCTTTAACGCTGTGCTGGTGTTTGTTTTTGGGCTTGATAGCTACCTATGACTAGCATGCGTCCTGTAATCTTGACAGTTATGATAAATGTTTTGACCCAGAACGTTTGTTCTTTCTCAGTGATTTTTTTTTTACATGTGGTTTGTATATTTAGACAAAATATTTACCGAGACTTTGAAAGTGATACGCGATCATTTGTAGAAATGAATTAAACGATGACTTGTGAATTGGTTGTGTGTTTTCTTAACTCATCTGTTGTACATATGGAAGGGGAGATTTGGTTTTTATCACGATCATTGCAGCTGACCTCCTTCCAGGCATATAAACTGCGTGTAACTCACCTGTACCAGCTAAAACAACACAGCATCCTTGTATCAGTGGGTCAGGATGAACATGGCATTAATCCACTGGTAGGTCCTTTACTAATGCTATAGAATAACTGAATATTTGCAGTAGAAATAATCTACATTTAATCCGAATTGATTGATGCTCACACACGTGTGTTTTTGTCTGTCCGTGTAATGTACGTCAAACAGGTGAAGGTGTGGAACACTGATAAGAGAGACAGTGGCAGTCCCTTGTGCACTCGGATTTTTCCGGCAATTCCCGGAAACAAACCCGCAGAAGTTTCCTGTCTCAGTGTACACGAGAATCTGAATTTCATGGCCATAGGTACGGTTAAATTCGTGATTAATTTGTCCTTGTGGACTGATTCATTACTTTATGAAACCATGGGTTTGCAGGAGGCAGTCACTCCATAATGATTTTTCTAAAACTGTGTAATCTCTTGCCTCTCTTACTGTTATGGACACTGGCTATAATAATAAAAAAAAAAGTCAATTATATTAGAATAAATATACATTTGTAAATACCCAATAATATAATAATATAGCGGGGGCACAGTGGCTTAGTGGTTAGCACGTTCGCCTCACATCGCCAGGATCCGGGTTCGATTCCCGTCGCGACCATGTGTGTGTGTGGAGTTTGCATATTATCCCCTGCCTCAGGGTTTTTTTCTCAGGTTCTCCGGTTTCCCCCGGTCCAACACATGCATGGTAGGTTGATTGGCACCTTGGAAAAAAAAGTCCCTAGGTATGATGTGTTTTGTGTGTGTGTGTGTGTGCCCTGCGTGGGTTGGCATTCTATCTAGGGTGTTCCTGCCTTAATCCATATAAAACACCTTAGATAGGCACAGACTCCCAGTGACCCAAGGAAGATCGGATAAAGCGGTAGAAGATGAATAATAATATAGCAGGGGCACGGTGGCTTAGTGGTTAGCACGTTCGCCTCACACCGCCAGGATCCGGGTTCGATTCCCGTCTCGGCCATGTGTGTGTGGAGTTTGCATGTTCTCCCTGTGCCTCAGGGGTTTTTTCTCCGGGTTCTCAACAGTTTCCTCCACCGTCCAAAAACATGCACGGTAGGTTGATTGGCACCTTGGAAAATTGTCCCTAGTGTATGAATGTGTGTGTGTGTGTCCTGCGATGGGTTGGCATTCCATCCAGGGTGTATCCTGCCTTAATGCCCATAGACGCCTGATATAGGCACAGACTCCCCGTGACCCGAGGGAAGATCGGATATAGCGGTAGAAGGTAAATGAATGAATGAATGAATAATAATATAGCGCTCTTTATGTATTGTGTTGTCTGTGCATCGTGCAGTCTCACAGTAAAAACAAACAGCACGTAATGCCAGTGATTTGCCTCTAGAGGCCGCTCACGTTATGACAGTCGCCTTTCGAAGCCTGAGCCTGTTAAAACTATTGGTATAAATGTTTGCCAATTAGTCAAAGTAATACAATACTAATGTCGATTTATCAAAAAAAAGAAAAAATATATGAATATATATAACTTATGATACCAATAAAAGTAATACTAATTGTAAAAAAAATAGTAAAACACTTGAATGTTTTATTTTTTTCAGGCTTTACAGATGGCAGTGTGGTATTGACTAAAGGTGACATCACTAGAGACAGACACAGTAAAACGCTAACCCTCCATGAAGGAAGCTGTCCTGTCACAGGTCTGGCTTTTCGCCAGGCAGGAAAAGTCACCCACTTGTTTGTGGCTACTCTTGAGAAAGTACAGGTACGTTTTAGTTGTTTGACCCTATACTCTCTTTTTGTTTCTCTGAGCTTTGTCTGTGCATTGTGTACTTGAACAGTTTGAATCCATTATGCCTTTCTTATATTGTGTTGTCAGTGTTACACGTTGTCTATGAAAGAGTATCCTCGTGTAGAGCTGGACACCCACGGTTGCGCTTTACGATGCTCCGCCCTCACCGATCCCTCTCAGGACTCGCAGTTCATCGTAGCAGGAGATGACTGTGTGTATCTGTACCAGCCTGATGAAAGAGGACCCTGCTTTGCTTTCGATGGACATAAACTCCTGGCACATTGGCACAGGGGTTACTTATTGCTGATTTCCCGAGACGTCAAGTCGCCTAACAAGTAGGAGTCACAAATATATCATCATTCGATATATTCTTGTCTTACAATGAACAGACTGAAAAGCATTCAAATATCCCTTTCCTTAGAAAGAACATAATTATTTCATGGCAATAAAATTCTATACCTTTATTACTATTGTTTGATGCAGGCCTGAATTTGGATCGAGACAGTTATCTCCGACAGAGAAGCAAGTTCTGACAATTTATGACCTGGACAATAAGTTCATCGCCTATAGCGCAGCATTTGATGACATTGTAGACGTCCTGGCAGAGTGGGGCTCGTTTTACGTCCTGACAAGAGATGGGAAGATGTTTATGTTGCAGGAGAAGGACACCCAGACTAAACTAGAGGTGTTCTTATTGTTTAAGTCCACTTAATATGTGTATAAAATGAATATTAGTTAATTGAATAATTCCTACCGCATGACAGACCAGTGTTTACCATTTTGTCTAGTCGATGAATGTTTGTACAAAAATGCCCAATTCCACTAGTGATTATAAATTCATTGCATCCTCTTTGTCCTAGATGCTCTTTAAAAAGAACCTGTATGCAATGGCAATTAACCTTGCCAAGAGCCAGCATCGGGATAATGACGGTCTTTCAGAGATATTTCGACAATATGGAGATCATCTGTATATCAAAGGTGACCACGATGGAGCGATCCAGCAGTATATTCTGTAAGAGTATCTTTGTTTTCATTTCTAAAATGGATCTTGGTTCTACTCCAAGAACACAGAGTAACTGCAACCACAATTGTATTTCCTTTTGTAGAGCCATTGGGAAATTGGAGCCCTCGTATGTCATCCGTAAATTCCTGGATACTCAGAGAATACACAACCTGACTGCGTATTTGCAGGCCCTTCACAGGAAATCGCTTGCCAATGCAGACCACACGACGCTGCTCCTCAACTGCTACACCAAGCTGAAGGATAGCTCCAAGCTAGAGGAGTTCATTAAGGTTTGTTATAACGCAGAGTTTGAGCTAGTCTGGAAAAACAGTACAGTGGAAAACCAAAAAACGATCCAATGACTGTGGTACCTCCATGCTGCACAAGATCAACTTTGATAACTTGGATTTTCATGATTCATGTTTTTATTTATTTATTTTATTTATTTATTTACATGCATGCACTGTTAGGTTGTTTTTTTTATTCATTAATCCAGTATCCATAAAAAAAACCCCAGGTTGATTAATCAGTTATCTGGCAACCTAGCTATCGTTACTGGTAAAATCGACTATTCATTAGCAATTCCATCAACTTTTGGTCTTTTAAGACACCAGTATTTTAAGTTTTTTGCTTTACAGCTTTCTCTTCATCCTGGAAGTCTTTTCTCTGCACTTTTTTAAATGCTCCCTGAAACACAGGACAATTTTTAACCCAAATATTGCTTAATAAGATACAGAATGACGAATAAAATCATCAAATATGCTGATCACGATATTCATTTCTCTGTACCCTTCAGAGCAGCGAAAGCGAGGTGCATTTTGATGTTGAGATCGCCATAAAAGTCTTGCGCCAGGCCGGGTACCATAGCCACGCAGTGTTCCTGGCCGAGAAACACTTCCACCATGAGTGGTACCTGAAGATTCAGCTCGAGGATTTAAAGGTAAGGGAGATCCCCACAGATTTGTACTCTGACTTCAACACTATGGAGGTGAATTAAATTAATGACTAGTATTTTACTTTAAAGTATGTGGACACCTCACCAACATGTTACAGCAAAATGGGTAGCATGTAATTCTACAGTATTTCTTTGTATGCTTTAGCATTAGAATATCACATTGTATATACTATTACGATATTCTTATATTATACAGAATTTACCTTAATATTTGCATGTATTGCATGTTTAATGGAAACCGTAAAGAAAAAGCTTTTGTGTAATTCATAGATTTTCGATTTTTCTTCTTGTGCACAGAACTACCAGGAGGCTTTGCGCTATATTGGGCGGTTGCCATTTGAGCAGGCCGAAACCAACATGAAGCATTATGGGAAAACTCTGATGCACCATGTTCCCGAAGATACCACGGTGCTGCTAAAGCGGCTTTGTACCAATTACCAACCCATCCAGGACAACACTGACCAGGACAGTGTGGACAAATCAACAGTGTACAAGGTAATTAGTCTGAAACTGTTTTACTCCTAGCCTGTGGTAACTTGGTACAATGCATAAAAAAAAACGGCTGCATCATATTTGCGTTGTAACATTAACTTCGTGATGCTGATCTGCACAAACCTTAATGATATCGCACACCCAAATGTTGTGTACTTTATCCTCAAATGTTTTACTGATTGCATGGCCAGTGTGTCGTGTAAATAAACTGGCCTTTCTATACTCTAAACTTTATTCCTGTTTCTCAGGCCAATTCAGAGGAATTCATTCCCATCTTTGCAAATAACCGACGTGAGCTACGGGCATTCCTCGAGCACATGATTGAAGTAGAACCATTTTCACCGCAAGGTGTGTACGATACGCTGCTTGAGCTTCAGCTTGCAGGACTTGGCCCATGAACAGGACCCTGAGGTAAACACAACATATACACATTTACACTTTTGCAGCATTTGGCAGACGCCCTTATCTAGAGCGACTTACAACTAAGCAATTAAGGATTAAGGGCCTTGCTCAAGGGCTCACTAGTGGCAGCTTGGTGGTGGTGGGGTTTGAACCTGTGATCTTCTGGTCCAGAGTCCAACACCTTAACCACTGGGCTACTTCCTACATATATTACTTTTCCTAATGAAGTGGCAAAAATAAAACTTGGTTGCGGCCAGTGGGCCGAAAGTAAATTTGCACAATACCAAACTGTATTATATTCAAATGAAAGTTGCCATCATTTAGCTCATTTGTGATTTTTATATAATTTTCTGAAGTAAGTAAATAAATGGAAAATATTACCCTGTAACCTGCATAACGAATTAAATGTTTTTCAATTAAAATAAGCTAAATTAATGAATGAAACTAATGTACAATAGAATAATATTGGAGTATACAGTAAAAACAGCTCTACAACCTATAGGGTATTTTTTTTTCTTCCCAAATTCACTTCATTTCAATTAATTTTGAAGTAATACATTTTCTAAATTATTCTCTGAAAATATTTGTCAAACGGCATGCAATTTTTTTTTAACACTCTTTTTATTCTTGCCTAGAAAAAGGCACAGCTACAGGAAGCAGCATTGTTTCTACTGACGATGGAAAACACAGTGTTCGATAAGGCGCTTGTTCTCTGCCAAATGCACAACTTTAAAGAAGGAGTGCTTTATCTGTATGAGAAGGGCAAACTGTAAGTACCACCACAACACCTATTCTTCGTTTAGGAGCAACTATGGCATCCCATGGCAATTAGCATAGCTAACAATGTCTTTGGAAATCCTTAGAATTGAATTCAAATAAAATATTGTGAACATTCACTTCAAACAAATAACATGACTTTGTAAGGACACAAACTGAACAAATTAATACCAGTGTTCCAAATACAAATGGTTTCCTGTAGGTACCAGCAGATCATGCATTACCACATGCAGAATGAAGAGTACTCTAAAGTGGTGGAGGCATGTAAGCGCTACGGCGATCAGGAAGTTTGTCTGTGGGAACAGGCCCTGGGCTACTTTGCACGCAAAGAAGAAGATTGCAAGACTTACATCAGTGAGGTCTTGGAACATATAGACTTGAAAAACCTCATGCCACCGCTGCTGGGTAAGTTGTCAAGTAAACAGATGCATTGTATGTGGGTTTTTTTTTTATTTTTATTTTTTTTGGTTTTCACATCCTTCAGGGGCTGTGCATTGTTTGCAGCATAGATTTGTGCAGCCTGATACTTTTGCCAAAATGGGTGATAATGTTTTAATCTCAGTCTTATTCAATTAAATTTTGTATAGCTCTTTTTACAGCACTGTCTACCCTATTGATTTTATGCAAGTTATAAGGTTTTAGGTAAGATTCATTCTGCGTTTTTTCACTATGTCTTCTACACATATATAATCCTGGGGGAAAAGGAACCCGAACTACTGTAACCGCATTGAGGCGTTTACACGAGAGCACTTTGTAAGAAAATATACCCTCAAACATCAATTAACTGAAGCAGTGTTGTAAAGAGCAGTGAGTTAGATGTTCCACAGACTTGTATAATTCTCCATCAATTAATCGAATAATTGGACAAGATACATTTTCTTTATTAATCAAAGAGCAATACTAAATAAGAGAGGTCTTAAAATGAGCAAGCAATTTGTTCATCTTTTTAGGAAAATCTGCAATTTATTGCTGAAATTGCATACAAGTATAACCGGTGAAAACTAAACCGATTTATTGTATTCAAGTGCCATATTACATCAAAATACAAATACATTGCGTTCAAAAAGTTCCTCCGCAGTGTCCGTGTAGAGTAAGTCATAGGAAAAAACTTGTTTAATTAAACTAGTTATTTTATACTATAATTGTTCTATACTATATTTTAATAACTATAATACAAGTGCAGTGCCTCCAAAATGATCTATGGTACATGTCAAATGTGCATCAACTGCCAGTGGAGGAATACATACATTAAATTGGCAGCGTTCAGGCTGGAAGCAGTTTGATGCGATTTTGCGACAATGGTCTACAAGGGGTTAATCAGCCAACAACAGCGGCTAACAGAGGAGCAGAAGAACTTTAAAAATATTATTCATTATTCATAACACATGTATGGGAGGGTTTACTTACTGCAACTTTTCCTCATATAAAGGAAAAGGAATTGTTATAGCCCAAGTGTACTTGCATTATCAAAAAAATGACTAATCACTGAAATCTCCTTAGCTGCTTTTGTAACTATATTTATATATTTAGATATTTGTTGACTGTGTAACTATATTACACAATTGTACAGTTGTTTTGTAATTGCTGCATTAAATGGTGGAATTCTTTTACCCATGACTGTATAAGAAGTGGTTTATTGACACCAACCAAACCCCGTTTCAGTTGTACAGACGCTCGCCCATAACTCCACCGCGACACTGTCAGTGATCAAAGATTATCTGATTACGAAACTGCAAAGGGAGAGCAAGCAGATCGAAGACGATGAGAGAAAGATTCAACAGTATCGCGAGGAGACCGCGCATCTGCGTGCCGAAATCCAGGAACTCAGCACCAGGTAGCACTATTCAAGAATATTGGGTATAAAACTTTGCCCTGGGGTCCTTTATAAAGAGAGTCTACATATAGCTTCTTGAAACGGGAGAAACGAATCATTTGTTTCTTTTTCCTCGCAGTGCAAAGATTTTCCAGAAGACAAAGTGCAACGTGTGTAATAGTCCCCTCGAGTTGCCATCGGTGCATTTCCTTTGTGGGCACTCTTTCCATCAGCACTGCTTTGAGAGCTACGCAGAGAGCGAGGCCGAGTGTCCGACGTGCACTCCTGAAAACAGGAAGGTGATGGACATGTTACGGGCACAGGAGCAAAAACGAGATCTACACGATCACTTTAACAGACAGGTACAGTGAATAAACGCGCAGGAAATAAGTGATGCCTCATCCCATTTTTTTTCTTTCCTTCTTTTAATATATTTCATTTCTTTTTGCAGTGGAGGAGTTCGAACGACGGCTTCTCGGTGGTGGCGGACTACTTCGGCCGTGGCGTTTTCAATAAACTGACTCTGATAACTGATGCTCCTGGGGGCAAGGCAGGGGTCTGGGAATTTCGATGCTGAGCGAGATCTACAGAGAGACCTCCTCATTCATACCAAAAGAAATACCTGAAAATGACATTTCCTCAGTGTGGAAGACACTTTATTGATTGTGACGGAGTTATAGGACACGGTGAGTCATTGCTACATCTTATACTGCTACTCCACTCTGAGATGGACCTTCCGGATTTTCAAGCCCAAGCTGATGCCGACTAATCCTGTCAAACTATTATAAAGTATGAACAAATGTAATACATGAATGGTTAAGCAGCCATTTTATGTTTCTTACTGTGTAGTGAATAACACCATTATGATCCTATTGCTTTTCTTGTATGCCTTTCCTTTGCACTCTATAATGCGTATATGTTTGGATATGTAGTCTGTAAAATTGTTGTTTCTCATAAATATAAACAGCCAATCAGTAGACACTGTTTGCTCTCAGCTGAATAAATACATGTTCTGGCATTCAATAAAAGACAAGGAACATATTTTTTGTGAAATCTGCAGTTATTTGTCTTGGTATCAAACTTGGGTAATTAATTATAATACTTAATACACCTACATAATACAGCACTGCTGGTTATGTGCAACTTTACTGCACTATTTCTTGCCAATTGCCTCTAAAGTACTATGATACATTATGGCTATTATGTTCCTATTATCATTTTTGTCACAGGATTTATCTATTAATAGAGTGATATTAATGAGTAATACAGTAATAGTGCATAATACTTATACTTAATATAATACACAGTGTTGGGAAGGTTACTTTGGGAATGTAATAGGTTACAGATTACAAATGGCCCTATTCAAAAATAAGTAGCGAAACTTTTCAATTAAAAATGTAATGGAAAATAATACAAAGTTAAATATAGTGCTAATTGAAATGGAAGATCTTATTAATGCATTTAATAGGCAAATGTAAGAGTTTACTGCAAAAAAGTAGACCTGGATATATTATATAATGTACAAATTTCCCCAATTATTGATGTTATTCAATCATTTTCGATTGAACTGTTTGCATTAAATTTACTTGTATGGCAATATTGTTAAGATTGTTTGATAGCAGACTATTCTTAAATGATTCCACTGACAGCATGACATATGAAGTGTTTCTGGATGCACTTTAGAGGTGAGGGTGCATTTAAGTATTGTTTTTAAACCTCATATCAGAGCATGTATGAACTTGTGGCTTATGGTAACTTACCATTGTCTACTTTAAAATATCAGAAGAGGCCAGTGACAGTTTTAAAAAAAAGTATGCATGTTATACAAATGTAGTCACTGTGTGATCTACCATAAAAACTTATATTGTATGAAAATTAAGCAGTACAGCAGGCCTACTTTGCACCTTTTTACTGCTATATTAATGAGGCCTTGCATTTGGCACACAAGCTTTTGATATCACTAACATATGTTTACTGAAAAGCTTGTGTTAATTGATGTTAATTATATTCAAATATAATTAACTTAAATGATACAGTCTTGGGGCACGGTGGCTTAGTTGTTAGCACGTTTGCCTCACACAGCCAGGGTTCGATTCCCGTTTCGGCCATGTGTGTGTGGAGTTTGCATGTTCTCCCCGTGCCTCAGGGGGTTTTTCTCCAGGTTCTCCGGTTTCCCCCCGGTCCAAAAACATGCACGGTAGGCTGATTGGTACCTTGGAAAATTGCCCCTAGTGTGTGAATGTGTGTGTGTGCCCTGCGATGGGTTGGCATTCCATCCAGGGTGTATCCTGCCTTAATGCTTATAGACGCCTGAGATAGGCACAGGCTCCCCGTGACCCGAGGGAAGATCGGATAAAGCGGTAGAAGATGAATGAATGAATGATATAGTCTAGGGGCACGGTGGCTTAGTTGGTTAGCACGTTCGCCTCACACAGCCAGGGTTTGATTCCCGTTTCGGCCATGTGTGTGTGGAGTTTGCATGTTCTCCACGTGCCTCAGGGGTTTTTTCTCCGGGTTCTCCGGTTTCTATAGCGGTAGAAGATGAATGAATGAATGAATGATATAGTCTATTTCAGAGATGAGGGAGTGTAATAAAATAAATGTTTCTGGTATCTCTATTTTACTTCACTATTTCTTTTTTTTAGGACATATGATCAGGTGATCAGGAATGTCACTCTTTTACTCATTTGATTTGCAACACAAATATCTGTGATTTTTTTCTTCTTCTTAGATTTTCAAGACCGGCTTGTTACTTTATTTTAAATCTATTTGGTGACATGATCAATGTTTTTTTCCTTTCAGTGCATCCTGTTTTCAGCCCATCAATCTGTTTATTGTCATTGCGCATTGCTGAATCAGCCTACCAGTAGTAGTGCATCGTTTCCTGGCTAGCACACATCAGAGATGTAGGCTAGATTACGATGCTAACAACCAGCATGGCAACAAGAAGTATGGCTAATGTGGATGAAACAGAGGGAGTCAGTGAGGGAGAAGAGTGACATTCCTGATCAGCTGATCGTCATCATTGTCATCATTTCTTTGCTTTTGCTCTATATGGTGGTTGTGAGGTATGATGTAAGGTTCCAGTTACCATGAGACTAAAACAAGTTGTAGTAATGGCAAGTAATTTTTACTTAGGAGCCCAAACCTCTTTACATTAACTTGAGGAAATGTTCAAGTCAAGTTTATTTCTATAGCGCTTTGTCACAATGGACATTGTCTCATAGCAGCTTTACAGAATATAAAAATGATCGAACCAAATGAATAAATAAAATAAAAATACATTTGAATATAAATGATTTGTGTGTTTTTACCCCTGATGAGCAAGCCTGAGGAGACTGTGGCAAGGAAAAAATCCCTTAAGTGGTATGAGGAAGAAACCTTGAGAGGAACCAGACTCAAAAGCTGAACCCATCCTCATTTAAGTGTCATCAAAAGTGTAATTATAAATAATTGAAAATACCAGAGAATTAGAAATACCATAAACACTAGTCCAATATAATATTTATAATCTGCGTTAAATATAATTTAATGATATCCCACAGCCTTTATTATTTCCTGTTACCTTGATAATGCGTTGGAAGTTTGGCAATGTAACTAAAATGCGTTATTTGTAATGAACCTTGAGAAATTGGTTAGGAAAGTGTAAAGACATCTTCAGTTTTTCCGCGTTAATGTTTTAAAAGGGGTTATATTTACTACCTGGATTTCAGAACCCACTAAAATACATTAATGAATGTACTGATCTTTGTGTGTGCGTGTGTGTGTGTTATTGTGTTGTCTGTGGGGTGGCATTTATACTTAGATAGCATATGTATGGTAGGTTGTGAAAACCTTTGTGTGCCAAAGAACTTTTCCATTACGCTTAAGCTATGCGAATGTTCTTACACAGTCCTACACAAATCACAAACACTCTCAGATTTGGTTGGAATATTGATAAACAATGGAAATTACTTGCTCAAACATTTTCTAACATAAAATGTGATAAACGGCTCTCCCATGTTGATCTACAAATTCATTAGCTGTAGCCTTTATTCACTTTCAAACCATATTTTAGCTGTAGCTTTATCTTTTATCGCTGTAAATGTGACCGAGAACAGTGACATTCCTCATCACCTGATCATCATCATCATCATCATCATCATCATCATCATCATCATTTCTTTGCCTTTGTTCAATATGGTGGTTGTGAGGTATGATGTTATGATTAAGGGGCTGGTATGGTTTAAGTGTGGGTAGTTGTGGAACATCTTGTTGCCTACAGGATGTTACATCACAGAAGCATTAGTATACGCACATAAATTGCAATTCAATCTTGTGGGTTAAAATCTGTGCTAATCTTTCAATCAGTCAGTCAAATAATTAATTAATCCATTTATTTTTTTATTTTGCTAGTTCTATAGTTCTATAATAATAATAATAATAATAATAATAATAATAATAATAATAATAATAAATAATAACATTTTTCACAAGCCTCATAAAAGATATGAAAAATTTGTAAATCTTTAATCTGGTTCACCGTAACACATGTAACAATGAAACCCAGCAGGTTTTTCTCAGAAGCAGCTTTTTACACTTGCACACGACACTTGATAGGCATCTTTAAAACCATGATCTGGGGCAAAGAAACTAATTTCCTGCCAGCATTCCTCCTAGTAAAAAGTTATTTACACTAATAATATCCTAAAATTAAACTTACTACAACATCATAAATATTAAAATATTAACATTTAACTGCCATTATTGCTGTTACTCTCTCTGAATTAGTATATCTAGACCTTTTTTTTGAGACATAAAATTCCATCACTGTCTTTGTTCAAAACGTGTTCAAAACTATTGATTTACCTTTAAGTCATTTAAGTCATGGCGTAAACAGTCGGAATGCATTTGTGAATGTGTCACTCGCTGAGTCCCCCTGAGTCTTCTTCTTTTACTTCTTCATTTTATTTCTATTGTGTTATATAGAGTTACGTTAAACCAAACGTTGTCTAAAAGGCTGCACATTTTGTCAAATGTTACACCGATGCCATTCACTTAGCACATGAAAAAAATTATTTACTATTTTCTTTTCTTTTCTGTGCACCGGTTAAAACAGTTTCAATACAAAACATCATGTTGTAATAAATATGTTCTGAAATTCTCAAAGATTTATTTAAACATTACTTTGATTCCAGGTGAAATTCTTGGACTCTGTGAAGATACTCCCTCATCATATGACTGGTTTTGTGTTCCAGTCTAATCAACATTTGAATAATATTACATAATAAAATAATATTACATTATAGGACCGTATATAATCAGTATCAGAAGGAGTCGGATTCAACTTACTCCATAGTTAAATCTATGTGGTCATTCTAATGAACTTACTTTTGTTTTGGTGTCTGAAACCACCCTCTTTCACCTCTATAGTGCACTATATCAAGTACTATATCAAGCTCCATCAACAGGTGCTGGATAGAAATATAGACTGCTCTATCTGTAGCAATTTATATGTAATACTGATTTGTGACTGCTGAAATACCATGGAAAAATATAATAATAATATCAATATGTAAAAGTTAAGACATTAGAGGAGTGGGATCTTAAATACTAGACTATATAAATATTGAGGGGATGATTAGGAGTATCTGGCGGGTAATTATTATGACACCTTTCGTAACTGAAGCGGTACGAGAGTATAATGTAAAGCCTTTAGAGTACATCATAGCCTGAGAGGTTCTTAATTCCCTACATTTGCTCACTCTACCCACAATGCACTCTGATTTTGAGTGTAAATCTGATGTACACTCACTAACAGAATATTTTCCATACTGCAGTGCAAAACACCACAAGTGAAAATGTCAGGAAAAGACGTTACACCAAAACCAAACATGAGCAACATAGCAAGATATTATATTCTGTACATAATGTATGCCCATATACTTACTTATTCTTGTTGAGTTTTATTTCATTTTTTTAATAAATAAAAGAAATGTTACTTACACAAATGTATTTTGTAATTATTTTAAATTCTTTTTATTTTCATGGTACACTGTGTGAACAGTTTTGCACAGTCCCACACAAACCACAAACGTTCTTACTTGGAACTTAGAGATGCATTGTTTAAATAGCAAATAATGACACGAAGGGTAATTAAGTGGGTTTACTGGATGTGTACTTCACTGGTGTTAACCATTGCTTAACCATTGCTTAACCATTGAAGCTTAACCATTGAAGCTTATTATTTAGTGGCTGTTCTTTATTACAGATTTATTCCGCAAATCGGTTATCTTGTTGTGATAAAAGTGTTGCTACAGTTTAAGAGTGGGTTCTTGTGGAACATGGTACATGGTTAATTTAATTCATTAATGAGAAATAATTCATTACGTTTACATAGCACTTTTATGGACACTCAAAGCGCTTTACATTATGCAAGAGGGATCTCCTCATCCACCACCGGTGTACAGCATCCACCTGGATGATGCGACGGCAGCCATAGTGTGCCAGCTTACTGGTGGAGAGAAGACAGAATGATAAGGCCAATCAGTAGATATGGGGATGTTAGGGAAGCCGTTTTTTGGGGGGAGCAGAAGACTAGACTCTATCTTTTTAAAGACACCGTGATGTTTAATGACCACAGATAGTCAGGACTCGTTTAACGTCTCATCCCAAAAAAGACGTTTTGACAGTTAGTGTCATGTCACTATAATGGGGTGCTAGGACCTACAGGGTAAGCGCCCCCTGCTGGCCACCTAACACCCTTCCAGCTGCGATCTAGTATTCCCAGGTGGTTCCCATTCAGTACTACCTGGACTCATCCCTGCTTAGCTTCATGGGGAACCAGGGTGATATGGCTACTAAATTTAGGCTGTGTATTGCTGTCTTTTTTCTTGCTTCATCCAATTAACATTGACCTCTCTGTCTTTTACTCACTCTTTCTATGTACACTATGTGGACAAAAGTATTGGGACACCCGACTTTCCGTGCCAAAACACTTGTCTTCCTCCAAACAGTTAGTCTTCCTCCAAACAGTTACCAAAAAGCTGGAGGTAGATAAGTATACATGATATTTATTCAACAAGTAAACTGATATTTATGGTTATTGACTTATTTTGAAAGTAGGCACAAAGATGCACAATTCCTTAACACGTTAGTGAAAATCCCAAAACAGTCGAATTTTATGACTGATATTTCCTGAAATAGGGGCACGGTGGCTTAGTGGTTAGCACGTTCGCCTCACACCGCCAGGATCCGGGTTCGATTCCCGTCTCGGCCATGTGTGTGTGGAGTTTGCATGTTCTCCCCGTGCCTCAGGGGGGTTTTTCTCTCGGGTTCTCCGGGGTTTCTCTCCCCGTTCTCCGGTCCCTCCCCCGGTCCAAAAACATGCACGGTAGGTTGATTGGCACCTTGGAAAATTGTACATAGTGTATGAATGTGGGTCCGAGATGGGTTGGCATCCATCCAGGGTGTATCCTGCCTTAATGCCCATAGACGCCTGAGATAGGCACAGGCTCCCCGTGACCCGAGGGAAGATCGGATAAAGCGGTAGAAGATGATTGAATGAATGAATATTTCCTGAAATACAAATTAAATTGTACACCACAACACTGTATTAACCAAGATGAATAAAACATGACCTGGGTGAAATAAAGATCAATCAAGACAACAACAACAAGAAAAACAAAGTAGTAAAGCAATTTTTCAGAGAAAAAATGGTAAAGATAGTGCAGGATATTTAGTCCCCTTGCCCTACGTAAGGATTAGGCACTGAGTGAAAGAATGAGCGATTTGAGACGCAGCCACTCGGTTCCACTCGGTGCTCCAAGTCTCGCGGAGAACATCGCGAGATCGGTGTCGCTTGGTAACGGGTACATCACAGAGTTTAGATGGAGAGGTCTGGGCGACAGAAGGTAACGCTGCTGTAAATTCATTTCACGGTTTACGAGCTAACCTGAACAACCCACGTGTCACTGTGGCGTGTAGAATTCATATCAATTATACCTGAATATTATTTAAACTCGCTTTTTCTAACTAATCTGTGAAATTAGCTAGCAATGCTAAGTCTTAGTAGCGAGTGTAGCTGAGTATTTTAGTTTATGTACGACAGGCTATATATATATATATAATGCACTCTACCTAACTTATAATAGTGTTTTATTGATTGCCAATGAATGATATATTTATTTATTAACGTTACGTGTAGTTATTTAGAAAGCTTTAGAGTAAATAAACAAGGGTTCTTGTGGTGTGGCTTATAGAAAACAGGGTTGCCATGTCCGTTTAAAATAATTTATTTTGGACCTCCGCTGGTCGCGATTGTGTGTTTTCTAGTCTGTTCACCGATGTGTTCTAAGGATTTATCCTGTCTTATCAGAATTATCAGAACTTTCCTGCTTTATCAAAAAAGCCTACCTATATAAACGTGTAGTTTTGAATCGAACTGCATTACATTAAAAAATCCTACCCCACTTCACTGCAGCACAGTTTTATGGTCTGCTGGAATAAAAATAATATACAGAATGTGTGCTGGCAATTAATTATATAGTGAAATATACATATATATTTATAGACTCTTAAAGTAGCATTATATATACAGTTGTAGTAAACATTCTAGACATTTCCTGAAGAAAATGTGAGTGATGGCCCCTTAGAACAGGGGTCACCAACCTTATTGAACCTGAGAGCTACTTCACGGATACTAGTCATAGTCATACTACGAGACGAAAGATCGGCCCCATTAATTTTCTATGGGAAAAAAATCACGCTTTTTGGTCCCGGGTATCGGAATTCCACAGGGTGATTCTTTATAAAAGTAATAGCACACCCTACACCCTAACAAAAAAGAACACCATCGGGCTGCATGAGATGATTCGTGACGATCGGACAAAACATCTCGCTAGGACTAGTCTTACGCGCACCGAAATCTCTGACCGAGTCAGCAAGAGAGAGTGATACCAGAGTTATGCGGGTTGCATGCACCATGGCTTAGTGTTGTTGGCTCCTACGTCTTCTCCTTCCCTTGATTAGAGGAGAAATGTCTATAAAACAAATAAAACTATTTCCACTACTGCAGAGTGCTACACTGACGGGTATCTTTAGATCGAAAACCCAGTAAATACAATTAAGTGAGTGTCCTTTAACTGCTGCCACAGCTGCTCCGTCCACATACATCATTCTCTACCCAAAGTAACAATATAAAAATCATAAAATTACTCCAGGATCTCTATGCATTTTTTCCTATGCATCACAGGGATAGGAAATTGTGTTTTTGTGCAAATTCTAAAGTAAGAAAGTGCACAAGTATAAATGGTTCATAAAAGAAAATCTATTTTCTTGAAAAGTACATTTACTATGTACATCTGTGACCAAAACCACCAAGAAATTCTGCTTGGTGATCAGTGATAATGGAGAGTGCCTGCCCTATAAATAAATAAAAATCCACTTTTTTTTAATCTCCATTTGATATGTTGCAGGCTTATTTATTTGACTTATTTACAATAAATAATGACTTATTTACAATAAGTCCGTATTAGGATAAAATATAATTGACAATGTTTTGGAATGTAGCAGCTTATTTGTCATACAACTTTGGCTCATTTTCAGACTCAGCTCATCACCAACCAGCCATACGACGAGTCTCTGGACATCAACGACACAGAAGAAGTGGCCAGTTTATACACACCTACTCCACGACAAGGTCATCTAAAGACTCCTACTGTTGTGTTTATTACAACCATTCTACCAAATATAGTGCTGAATTTAATTTTAAAATGCAATACGTTGTGATTTCAGTCTTCAGGAACACAAGCCGACAGCAGCTGAATAACATGGCTAACAGCGGTAGTGATGATTTTGAAGATGGTGTTAAGGTAAATGAGTGTACTATAAGCTGCAGGAAATGCACCAGCATGATACCAACATCAGATTGTTAGTGTCATCTGATACCGATATGATAGTGATGTTTTTTTAGTATTCCACAGATCCTCTGTAAGCCTTAAGAAAATATTTTTTTCTCTTGCATTCATTATATCTGGTGATTGAATGTCCATATTTTGATGAAATAAAATGTTTTGGGGCAGAATCAGCTAGAATGACACACTATTATTCAGTTATATAATGTATATGTACTGTGTTGTGTGTGTGTGTGGTGTGTGCGTGTTGTGTGTATATAGTATATATATAATATAGCTAATATAGTATAATATCTTTCTATATCTTTTATATATACTTTCTATTATTTACATTCCCTTCTGAAATTCACAGCGAAAAAGAGAAAAAGAAGGGTCCATTTGGTAGTTCACGTGAAGCAACCGAAAACAATGATGACGACGAAGATGACGACGATGATGACGACGACGAAGATGATTCTGATGATAGCGAGTCAGATGAAGATGATGGAGAACCAAGTTCAGCACCAGAAGGGTAGGTAACCCCTTGCATGGCATTAATGATATAGGTTTTTATTTGCCCACAAATCTCATAATAATACGTGTTAGATCTGATGGAGAAAAATATCAGGTGCTTCCTTCAGGCCAACAGGTGGCTTTGAACATATTTGAAGAAGATAAATGCACAATTGATATCCATTGAGCCTCTTTTATAAAATATTACAATATTAAACAGTGCACATATTCATGTACCAAATGAAATCCCTTTTATCTGCAGAACATCTCTGAGTTTGCTCATGAACGTATTAGGCAGTGGACTGTTGTTCACAAATATTAACAATTAAAAAAAAAACAAACTCTTAATAAAAAAAGGGACAAGCAATTTTGCTTTGCATTTCTTCCCGGTAAATATAGTGATATTGTAATAGATCAATGCCTAACCAAGGTTGGTACCAAACTGTGAATCTTTGTGTACCATTACATCCCTATTAGATATACATAAAATATTATAAAAGATTTGTAGGATTGCTCTTGTCACATGCTAAAAAACAGAAACCACATAATTGCTATCTACTTAACAAAGACAGATGGGATACATAATGACTACATAACTTTCAATTCAGTTGGTTCGGAAAGTATGCAGCACTTTTTCATTTTTGTACACTTTGTTGTTTTATAGATTTCATCTTAAATGGAACATATTAATATAAACACAATATTTCATGGGAGGTAGCACAGTGGTTGAGGTGCTGGGCTACTGAGGCCACCGGGGTTCATAGCCAATATGTTGGCCTTGGGTCCTTGAGCAAGGCCTTCATCCCTCTGTGCTCCAGGCTGCGCTGTATCACAGCTGATCCTATGCTCTGATCCCAGCTTACAAGCAATTGTGAAGAAGCAATTTCACTGTGCTGTAATGTATATGTGACAAATAAAGGATTTTATGTCTTTATTGTATTCAACTGAAACCGAAACGTCTTCTTGGATAAGTGTTCACACCATTTAGTTAATCCTTGGTTGAAGCAATTAAAGCTTTCATCATCCAAGCTTTCACAATTACATGCCATTGTTAGTACATGTCTTGATCTTATATGGAGGTGTGTGTGTGTGTCTGCTTATAGAGCGTACGATCCAGCTGATTATGACCATCTTCGTGTTACCTCAGAAATCAAAGAACTTTTCCAGTACATCACACGGTAAGTTGTGTGAAGTGTTTTAATCCAGTACCACACAAACCACAAACATTCTCACTTCTGATTTAGAGCTTGAGTTGCTGTGAAGAGTTTTTGTAACAGTTGGAAACACAAACCACAAACATTCTCACTTCTGATTTAGAGCTTGAGTTGCTGGGAGTTTTTGTAACGTTGGAAATTATCCATGCTCTCACATTTTCCTACAAATCTAACATAAACTCTTATGAATATAACCCTTGCAGATACACACCACAGACCATTGAATTGGACCATAAGCTGAAACCTTTCATTCCTGACTTTATTCCAGCTGTAGGCGACATCGATGCTTTCCTTAAAGTGAGTAATAACTAATAATAATTTTTTTTGTTATATATAATAATTTTAAGTGATGAAAACATGGAATATTCCAGGTTTAAACATTGTGGATGTTTTATTTTTTACCCCGTGAAACCCCTTCTGAATTTTATTTATTAACCCCCCTGAATTTTATTTAAAGGATTAATTTAATAAATGAAATTTTATTAATTTCTTTTGTCTTAAGGTTCCTCGTCCAGATGGCAAGGTGGACGGACTGGGCTTGCTTGTGTTGGATGAACCCTGTGCTAAGCAATCAGACCCCACTGTGCTCTCTCTCTGGCTTTCAGAGAACAGCAAACAACATAATGTGACCGTGAGCATACACACACATTCACAAACAATTGTGTAAAATGCACTGCTGAAATTTCAAGCAGATTACTATTTATAGATACACAGGCATGAGTTACCGTATCTAGATTGTGAGACAAGTCGTCATTCTTTCCCCTGCCCAATAAAACACAAAATGTTCAAATGTATGTTTGATAGGAAGTGAAAGTGAAGAGCATCGAGAACCCACAGAAGAACCCAAAAGCTATTGAAAACTGGATTGAGAGCATCAGTGACCTACATCGCTCCAAACCACCTGCTACTGTACACTACACAAGGTACAAATTCTACTACATGGTAATTTACAGCATAAAATATCACACGTAGTACAAAGTCCTGTAAACACACTACTGCAGAGGTGTGAAACTCATTGCCATTGTGGGCCACATCAGCATTATAGTTGGCCACAAAGGACCAGTTGTAACTATAAGACAATATATAGTCTTTGATAAGCGACACCGCCTCATAACACAGAAGACATACCGCTGTTTCTCCTTGAAGCACAAACATATTCGCTTTCCCATCTTTCTTGGAAGTGCCTTCCATCCACATCAATTTTTCACTTCCTGGACATTTTGGGATAATTTGTAGAAATTTCGCAATTCTGCTTGTTGGAAAAATCGCCCTCAGTAAATGCTGCATTGTGGGAGATGTAGTTTATTGTCAATGCATTCTTTAAAGCAACATAGCCTTATTTTAAGACAATTATAGACCTTTTAAACTCTTGCAGGCCATATAACATGACGTGGGGGGCCACATTTGGCCCACAGGCCTTGAGTTTGACGCATGCACTACTGAATGCACACGATTAAACACAGTCTGTACAGCAAAACAATGATCCAGGTGATACAATTGGTTAAAAAAGAAAGAAATGGCAACTTCCATTGGTCTCTTTTTTTTCATTTATTTCATTTACTTAGACCAATGCCAGACATCGATACCCTGATGCAGGAGTGGCCACCTGAGTTTGAAGAGCTTTTGAGCAAGGTTAGTTTGGAAACACTTTAAAAAGTTCTATTTATGTTGTTTATGTGAAATATAGTTATATTTTGGGTGTTAAGAGAAAAAAAAGCCTGCTTCAAGTTCTGCCAGTAAACATGCAATCTACTATTATTCATAAAAGTTAGTCCTATCACACTGTGCATATGTACAGTAGAATAACCTCTGTCCATCTCATCTCTCTCTCTCTCTCTCTCGCTCGCCCAGGTGAATCTCCCAACAGCCGATATCAGCTGTGAACTTCCAGAGTACATTGACATCATTTGTGGTTAGTTACACTGTTGTTTTTCTTTTCTTTAGTTTTTATGCTGTTTGCAGTATCTGCATTACAATTACATTATACTGCGTGACTTTCTCTAGGTATATTGGACATTCCGGTGTATAAGAACCGGATACAGTCTCTCCATGTCCTGTTTACACTCTATTCGGAATTCAAAAACTCCCAGGTTTGTTCGATTCATTGAGATTTCTTTGTCCCTATACATTAGTGTATAGCATACACAGCTCCAGAAAAAAAGCTCTCTTTTTTTTCTTTTTTTTTTTTTTTACAGTTAGTTTGTTCTACAGTCTTAAAACTGTAGAAATCTGTTACCAAGGGGCTTTTTCAGTTAACACTGAGTTGTGGTTTAACACCTTGCTTTTGTTTGCAGTGAAGATCTCGCATCACCACACCTTTACCATACCAAAAGGCCTAGGTTATTATCTGTAGTGTTATTTACTATGCTACTATAATGTAGGTGTTAGTGCATTGGTACCATTCTCAAAATACTGTAGCTTTACTATTTATTGGATCAGTTTTCAACTCTAAACAGGAACTGAATTCAAGAAAGGAAAAAAAAAAGATTAACTTCTGCTTTCCTGTAAAACAGCAAACGCCGTCAGTGCAGTGCGTAAATTTGATACATATGAGTGTAAAACACCAGCTTTGCATCACATCTGATGAGAGCACTTCACAGAATATTTCCCAATCTCCTTTTCTTTAGCATTTTAAGAATTTGGCCGAGGGCCGGAAGTCCAGCGCGTCATCTGGTCGGCCTCTGGCGACGACAGAAGCCGAGACACTCGCACTAGAGTAATCTTTCACTGTCTCTCTCCTTCCCCTTTTGTTCTTGTGCTCTCTCTCTATGTTTCTCTCTGTCTCTATTTACTACTCTTTCTCTCTCACACACACACCAATGCACGCAGTCCGCTCATAACCCAAACCCACAGAGACCCTTTGAGAGAGACGTTAAGCTCCACTCCACACCCACCCTCCCCAAGTGGCAGCAGCATTTATTTACATTCTCACAGTATGTTTTTTTTTAAGGAAATATATGTATGTATATATAATATAAAATGATATACTTCTTATCAAATGCATGTAGAATGACAACTTTTCCTCTGTGCCTTATTTTTATTTAAATATACAAATAAAGACCTTTTCCTCTCACTGATGCATCGCTGTTCCTTCCGTTAACAGATTTGTCTGTGTGAAACCATGTGGTTCTGACATCAGCTCACTTTTGCAATGACTGTGCATATAAGCATCAGTGCAGTGTGTAGTGCTTCTCTAGTAAGTAGAATTTGTGCTCAGCTGTAAAAATGATATTGGAAAGATATGAAGCCTAGGATACGGTTTACAATGCTAAACTTTTTCAGTGTGATACTTCTTCTTTGGACATTAAATGGTAAGACTTGTTTTTATTTCATTTCTATATTACATGTACAATACATTAATTGACATCAGACATGTTTAAGATATGAACATTTCTTTTTCTATAATATTTGATTTTATGTTCATTATAAAGAGTTTATGAAATAGACTTGTATGCTCAAAGTTACAATCAGAACTTTATAACTGAATCGTACATGTGACTTTGTTTTGCAGGAAGGGGAGTTGATGGTGAGAGAGTAACTGGAGTGTTAAACGGGCGAGTGGAGATTCAAGGACGTTATGGACAAAGTCCAGATGTGGACAGAGTGCAATGGACTAAATATTCAGCTTATAATTTATCAAGAAAAATGATATTTATGGTTTTTTAATCCACCAATACTACATGTATAAATCCCTGCAGAAATAGGGATTTTGATTTACAGACTATGAGTCTTGTTTTAGTTAATTTGACACTAGAAGATGAAGGCCTTTATGAGGAGAGAACCACACTGAAAAATAACACAGTTCATTCTTTTAATTTCACATTATCTTTGCTGTGTGAGTATCATACTTCACATGTACTGCTTTGACGGAATATGATTAATATTAATCTGGTTTATCTGCTATAAACATACTTTTGTGTTTTGATTATGGTTTTGGGTCCAATTTTTCCAGATGCATCCAACATCACTGTGTCTTGTTCTTCTGGCTCTCTGACCCTGAAGTGTGAGATCAGCGGGGAGTTTAAGATGCTGCGATGGTTCAGAAATGGCCTTCCACTGCCGGATGACCAGAGATTCTCCTTCACCAAGAACAACACGACCCTGAAGGTGTCCAATCCGATCAGTTCAGACTCGGCCACATACACATGTCAAGTTTCAAATGAAAAGGGAAAGTCAGAGGTGAACGTCGGCGTTACAGGTGAGATCATTGCCAAATATTAATTTTGTTTAATGCTCTTAAACCGAAAATATATTTGAATGGATATCACAAATTTAACCATGCTTGGATTAAAATAAAAGAATAACATTTGATTGGTTCATATAATAATAGTAATAATAATAATAATAATAATGTCATATTTCTCATACCCATACCATTTGCTAAATATTCATCGCAGTCTTCTTGTCTATAGTGAACAACAAGGTCATTAAGGTGTCCAACCTGAACATTTCAGACTTTGACACATACCAAGTTTCAAATGAAAACCAAACATCAGAAGTGCATGTCACAGTTAATGGTGCGACGTTTGTACGTTCGTTAAAACGTGAATCAGGTGAATTCAGTCGCAGTGTTTTATACCATTTAAGTTATGCCATGCTTAATCTAAAGAGCTGGGAACAATAATATCATTTTACAATTATGAGTAATATGTGGTAAACATAAAATTATTATTATTATTATTATTATATGTTGCATACAGGTCTTGACTGTAATTTGTCACTAGATAGCCAAGTTACTAATCACTAACTAGTTCTTAGTGATCGAAGTTCTTATCATTAGTTCACATTGCTTAAATATTTTGAATTAATAAACATGATAAAGTGAATATGAAAAAAAAAATGAAAAATCATATTTTTACTTGTTTTCTAATTGCATTATTTATTTTTAATTCTAGATGCAAGTTGTAATGTTTGTCCGAACAATACTAGCTCACCATTTCCTGCCCTTTTGCAAAGCCCCCCGTTTCTTGCTGGATCATCCGTCACTGCTCTTCTGGCTTTGTGCATTATTATCATTAACATCTGCAAGCGTTCCAGTAAATATTGCATTCATAACTATGATTCTTATTGTATCAAATGTTACACAAGCTACTACTTTTTTTTTTTACTACAAATTTTAGATAACTTGCTTCTAAAATATTCTAGATATTCTAAATACACACACACACACGTACGCAAACACCCCACATACTATATATATATAATAGTATATATCATATAAAAGATATATTATATATTATATATATATATATATAGATGATCTATACCCGAATCAGCAAGTGAGTTCGGAGCAAATCATTATTATATAGTGTAAATCATTTAAAGCCATAGATGATAGAATGACGATGATAGAACATGAACTGTTAGAATGAAGTGAATAGAATCACTAGACTGGGGGATTGAGGGTTGTTTTTTGTGTACATCCAAATTGAAAAGTAGAATCCTTGAGTCTGAGTTTTAAAAAATAAATGTTTTTAAATACACAATTTCCACTTCATTTCTGATTTTGATGAATCTTTTCACATGGTTATTTTTTTCTTTTATTTCAGGTCGTAGAAATATAAAACCGCCTTCAACAGAAGGTATGACGATTCCCCAGATTTGTACACGCAATGTAAGGTGTTGTTTAGAGTCGCTTTTTAAAATGCTTTTTTTTTTTTTTTTGCAGAAGCAGTTTACAATGAAATCACAGATGATCAGGTAAACACACTGCAAAAGGCAAAAGGAAATATTTTGATATTTATATTATATATAAATATTTATATTCGTAAACCCGACGTTCATTCTAATTACTAACTAAAATAATATCTACGATTTTGTTCAGTAAATTTGAATGCATGCATGTTTTTGTGCAGGTTCTTCAGGATGAACCCTCGTATGTGAACTCGTTGTTAGTTGTCTATCAAGACTTCATAAAGCCAAAAGATTCCCATCAGTCCAACCAAGACGAAGACTTTGGCTACTCCACCATTCCGGATGTTGTGGAAAGAGTACAGCTTTCACAAATCACATGACCAACAAGGTACCAAACCTAATAGCTGATCCATAGATGCACATGTCACTTTGTACCGTGTATTATATAGAGCGCAGTATTAAATCCCTGTGTTCCTGTGAAGTACGTTTTCTCCATGTGAACTCGGAATGATTCGGAATGAATCATCATTTATTATGGAGAACAAGGCAATAAAATTTTCCTTTCCTGACGTTTTCCTGACCAGAAGACATTTGTATTTTATAGAAATAAGTAGTGATGTTACACTGACAAAATTTTTTTTACTTCAGTACGTGAATAAAGAGTCGGGAGTTTTTTCCTTTTTTAATATATATATATATATATATATATATATATATACTATATATATATATATTTTTTTTTTTTTTACGACCGGTCTGATGATATAAAGTAATAATCTTTAAATCACTTTTAACAGCACATGTAGCAAACTTGGAACGTGATAATATCTGTTGTCGTGGATCTGATGTCCTGAAAAGGTCAGCCTTGCTGACATTTGTAAAGTTTATAATCTAAAATGAAATGTCATATGAATACAATGTACTCATCAGGCATCGGTCGAGGAAAAAATCAGGGTGGAAATTTTACTCCGTTATTGCAGTGGTGCCGAAAAAAAAAAAAACCCTTAATCACAAACCACATAAACCACTTGTGCTCCTTCTGTTGAAACTGGTATTAACCTGAGGCTTACGCACTTTTTGCGCAACAGGACAAATGAAGAAGTTTGTCTGGCTATTCTAAGTTTGTGTAACACAGCCAGAAGGTATTTTAAATCTGAATTCAATGTTTACTATCTCTCTCTCTTTTCCACCCCCACATCTCTCTCTCTCTCTCTCTCGTCTCCCTTTAGTCACCTTTTGTCATTATATGCTTGTTTTTCAATCACTGAAACTGTACAGAAGTAGGAAAATGAGCAGCATATTGTATACAGTTTTCAAAGAAACAGGAAGTTTTAGTCAGTAACTTTATCAACACTATCAAAGTGTGTCTGTGGATTGTGTAAAAAGGAAATATTATGAACAGTGATGTTCATTCCACTGTTCTGACCGCAAGCTCTTCTTTTTCTATTACGCATCTTCGCTCGATTGTTCGTGACACGATCAGTGGCGTTATTCGTACTATTTCCAGCGCTTTTAAAAGCGTCTTACCACAGGAAATGTTTTGTTTAGGTACAGAGATGCTTTACAAGTCTCTTTTTATCGTTCCCCCGATGATCTGATAACTTTTCACACGACAAAATCTAAAATGGTTTTGCCACATTACATTACCACTTTTTATTTCGTGACTATTGTGTTTTTATTATTATTATTATTATTATTATTACTAGCCGGTCTGAAATCATTTTTCATGTATTGTTTCAAAAAACCATGTTGATGTGGGTCTGAATCTGGGCCATTAGGAACCAGGGTGATCAAAACAGCAATAGTCAGATAAAACCAGAAAGGAGTTGTAGAGCTTGTGTGTGTATGTGTGTGTGTGTGTGTGGGTGGGGGGGGGGGCGACCGAGAAAGTACATGATGCCATGACACATGGTCGGTTTGCGTGGAAAATCTCCCACTAAATCTTTAATTTACATTAGTAGACATGAGTGGAGTGCCTTTTTTTTGTATAAGCCTAAAGCAAAGGTTTATTGTCTTTTTTAAAATTTTTTTATTTCCCAAAGCAATTGGGGTACATACTGCAACAGGATGCAAAAAGACATGTTCCTTTTGTTTCATTGTTCTCCTTTGAAAATATAAATACAAAAACGAAACGAGAACGGCTTCTGTACGAACATATGTCAGTGATAACATGATAAGTGTGCTTTAAATGTTTACACCCATGGAATGAAACAACTCTATATGTACAATGAAGTGAAGGGGAGCGGGAAAAGTTGTGAAGAGAAATAGAGCCAACAAAAAACAAAACAAAACAAAACAAAAACACAACACAAGAAGGTGCTGGGCAGGAAGTTGTTTGCAGTAATGACTAAAGTGCTAATGGGACATTATTTACAACATTGCACATTATTAGGTCTAAGAAAGGGGGCGTGTGTAATCCTGTTTTATTTAAGTACAGTACTTTAGTGTGCTAAGGAAGTTCAGGAGAGAGACTCCAAAGCTGTATTTATTTTTTTAACTAATTTGAACATGTTGCCCTTTGGGTGGGGGAGAATGGGGGGGGTTTGGTTAGATGGGTAATTACGCCCTATGTGGCAACCCTGAGAAAACATTTTTCTGCCAGTTGTTTATTCCAGTGACTGGATCTAGGGAACTAGATGACGCAGGGAGCACCATAATGCTGCACGAACCCTCTTTCCAGTGCACACAGACTGTACCCTTTACATCTCACAAAGCATCCTAGAGGACAATAAGGGAACTCGGTACATGATGCACAGGTGAAATGGCGAAATGAAATACGTCGTGGACTCACAAAGGCCTGTATACACTGAATTAGCAGCCAGCTGTTCGGGTTTAATCACAAGACGTGCCGCTGTAATAATAAGAATAATAGTAATAATAATAATAATGATAAATAACGAATTTAGATTGGTATTATGCAAATTATTGCTTTGTCTCTTGTGTGTTAGGCTCGCTGCAGTGAATGGACTCCTGGCAGGCTTTCTTCTTCTTTTTATTTATTTATTTTTCTCCTGTTCATAAAAATGTGATTGTAAAGACTCCTGACAATGAATTTCCTCCAGCATATTCAGGCCTTAAACATATTAACAATTCTAATTTTAGGAACAATAGGCTGCATAAAAACGAGGACATTCAGGAAAACTGACTTTATATTTGATTCTATTGAACGGCAGATCATCGTGGCAAAATTTCATTCACTCTGTATATTAGAAGATGTGTATATATATATATATATCTATATATATATATATATATATATACACATCTGTTTACTCACGTCATCGGTCACACAATTTAAACTTTTCAACAAAGAGCGAATAGAAAAATGTCCTCCCAGTCCAAAAAAAAAGCAAAAAAACTAAAAAAACATCATTCATCGTTAAGGCAAGTGGTGACCAATAAATCACTAGGCCTTTATACAACACCCTGCATGCCAGCGTGAGCACTGGAACAATATGATTCCCTGTTCTTCCACGAGTTTTGACCTTTGTGGTTGAACTTTCTGCTAGAAAAAAACAAAACAAAACGCTTTGTCCTGTTTCTAAGCAGAAAGGGCACATATATATATATATATATATAGATATATAATATATAGATTTACCTTACCTGCATTAAATGTAGCTTTTCGGCCATATAGATATTTCAAGCCTCTTTATGATGTTGTATTTTGTTTATAGAGACATGCCTTGCACAGCAAACAGGAAGTCGACTTTACTAAATAAATAATTAAATGAAACGATTATTTTTTGTTTGTTTTTGACATTCGCACTGGAAGCCAGAATTTCGACGACATCGTCGTTTCCGCGCTTTCGCATTTCTTGCAGTCAAACGCTCTCGAGTTTGATCAGGAAAAGTATTGGTCACCATCATGCATTACCAAACACACCCTCGCCCGCACACACACTTCCTTAATGAAGACCAGTTCTCACAGGAGGCACAATACCTCATCCATTCCCACCAGTCTTACACCAATAAAATGTTTTTTTTTTTCTCCAAAAGTGTTTAAAACAAAGTTATACATATTTATAAATAGTTCTGTTCTCTTGTGCCCTATGTCAATATAAATAGCAAAATATAGTGTCATATTTCCTATACCTAGCTGTATCCCTTTTTACAATTCGCACAAATTAAAGCGTCGTCAATTTTTTTTTTTTTTTTTTTTTTTTTGGAAAGTTCCACAGCTACGCGTATGAAACGAAATCGGAAATCTCCAAGCGAACACTCGTAAAGGGGATGAACGTGAAAGAAAACCTAAAATACACAAACCAACATAGAAAATAAAAGCAAAGTGGAATGCATAGATCCTCCACTGGGCGAGATGCAGAGAGAGCTGATAGAGGGGTGAAAGGTCCTGCAGGGAAACGTCTGGCCACCGAGCGAGCAAAACCCGATATAGCTCACGAGGACGGTGGCGGCGGCGGCGTGAAGATCCTCCCTCTTTCCCAGTCCTGACCCTGTCCAATCCGTCCTTCCTGTTTTACCCGGGATTCATCATGAAGGTAAACGGCCAGTGTATGTTTTGGATGCATCTTGATAAATTTTTTTCCCCACTGAAAAAAAAATACTATCCGATATATATACATACAAACAGTCCCTGTTTTTTTTTTCTTTTTCAAGGCCAAAAATGTCGCCAATACTTTCGTGGTGTACATTCAGAAACATTGAAATGAAAATAATAATAATAATAAAAAAAAAGCAACATAACAGAGAAAAAACAACAAACGAATGAAATTATAGTCACTAGAATTATCGATAAGAAACATTACCATAATAATTTATCGTATGTTACAAATGCTTGTTGTTGTTTTTTTTTTTTATTTTGTAGTCCAGATGTCCCGGGCAGGTTTATTCCCCTTATAGCTTCTCTTTGGATGGAATCCAGATATAAGGTCCTGACTGCTCCTCTATTACCATCTTACACTGAGTGTAAATATCTCCAGCGTGTCTGCTTGCACCAGTGCTATGATGGAGAGTAAAAAAAAAATGTATATATGCACGAGAGGAGAGAGCAGATTTATATATATATTATATTTTTATTATATATATATAGATATAGATATATAAATTCATTTACAAAATACATTTCTAATTATTTTCAATATTCAGTAATTCTATCAATGCATCACTAAATGCTATAAAACCCTATAATTGTCTCGTATTCTTAGTAAAAATAATGAAAATAATGATGTAATATATTTCATTTAAAAATGTATATACTTATTTTTTCTTTGGTGATATTTAAACAGATCTTTATACAAACAAACAATTTTCACACGTCTTCACTTCGGAACATTTTTATATATTATTATAGTTTTACATTTTGAACTGACAAATGTTCACTAGTGTTTACCACAAGGCCACTAAACAAACCATATAACCTATTTGTAAACAAAAGGAATGCTCTATCGTATCGCTATCTATCTATCTATCTATCACTCTATTCCTATCTATTCTATCTATTCTATCTATCTATCTATCTATCTATCTATCTATATATCGTCTGTCTGTCTGTCTGTCTGTCGCTCTATCTATCTGTCTGTCTATCTATCTATCTATCTATCCATAAATCCATCCACCATCCTGTCTATCTATCTATCCATCTATACATCCATCTATATGTCTGTCTATCTATCTATCTAAGTCTGTATCTATCTGTCTGTCTATCTATCTGTCTATCTATCTATCTATCTATCTATCTATCTATCTATCTATCTATCTATCTATCTATCTATCTATCTATCTATCTATCTGTATGTCTGTCTGTCTGTCTCTATCTATCTGTCTATCTGTCTATCTGTCTATCTATCTATCTATCTATCTATCTGTCTTGTCTGTCTGTCTGTCTGTCTATCTGTCTATCTGTCTATCTATCTATCTATCTATCTATCTATCTATCTATCTATCATACTGTACATTTTGCATTGAACCTGATTAGAATAGGAGATTTATAGTAATGCATATGATATCACACCTTTGATTTCTCCGTCTTCTCGGTCACTGTGTGGATGCATTTGTTACTGAATCTTTTCTCGCTGGAACTCACGAATACATCGACATGTATCTGTAGACATTTCTAAAGCGGTTGTGCAGACGGTATGTTCACACGCCATTTGTGGTGTCTCAGTGGTTTGGATTTGGTGCATACCTCAGAAAGGGCAGATTGTTGCTATTTTATATTGTTAACGCGGATACACGCTCTTTTTTAGGATTCCCACTGTTTGAACTATTCGATGCGGATACAGAACACACGGTTTACCTGTAAAGTACTCGCCAAACTCCTGCTCCAGCTTCATGGCCCGGTCGTATGTTTTCTTGGCCTGCTCTTCCGTCAACCTCTTGTTCATCTCCCTAGAAACACGAGAGTCTTGTTAAGTCATACAGTAACACACGGTTTACAGACTGACCCATTCTTTTAATCAGTAACATACTGTAAAAGCAGCATGCTTACATTAATGATTCGATGGATTTAGGCTTTATAAAGATGGCAATGGGGTAGAGTTGTGCTACTTGTAGCCGCTTTATGGCATTTCCTGATACGTCAAGTATACAGTGCTTTCCCTGCAAAAACAAACAAACAGAAAACATAATGAACACGTAACTAACACAAACTGTGTTTAGTGCAGTAGAAGCTTTCCCTCGTTGAAAAGGAGGTAATGAACATTTGCATATTGCTCCTCGTATGCATTTCCTTTTCACGGCGAAAATAAAGTGCAAAGCGGCGTCGTACTAACCCGCTCAGCCACGTATTTAACCGACTGGACGCTGGTCCCGTACAGGTTGTCATTGTACTGTCCGGCCTCGATGAACTTGTGCTCTTGTATGTCCTTCTCCATTTGCTCTCGCGACGTGACAAAATGGTAATCTCGCCCGTCAACTTCGTAATCGCGCTTTACCCTTGTGGTATCTAAATTACATCGGGGGGGACCCATGTCAGTTCAGATCCTTCTATGATGTGGAAATGCAATTTATTGTCTCTGATGCTATGATGTCATTGTTCAGGGGTTACAGAGGGGATCTAGTGTAAGAAGCTACGTTTTAAGTTTGATCCTCAGGCGTGTATATATATATATATATATATAATATATATACCTATTATATTATAATATCAGTATATCTATCTTATATATATATATTAGAAACATCAATAAACGTGCTGTTTATTGATGAGAACAGTTTCACACTTACCCTTTTTCCCTGCACTGTTATCCGCTTTTATTTTCGAAGATTATAGAAATGAACAACAATTAAAAAACACATGCAAATGGTTAAGCAAACAAAACACACGCACGTAGAAAGAAACGAAAAGGAGACATCGCCTGGCATGCAAATGAATCGTTTTGCCTGCTGCTAGAAATGCTCTTTATTTACTGTTAAATGAACACAGACATGCAAGCTTTAGTGGCCTTGAATTTGACACCAAGATGGCAAAAATAATCATTATTCATTCATTCATTCATCTACCACCGCTTTATCCCATCTTCCCTTGGGTCACGGGGAGCCTGTGCCTATCTCAGGCGTCTATTAGCATTAAGGCGGGATACACCTGGATGGAATGCCAACCCACCGCAGGAAACACACATTCAAAACGGAGAGAAACATGCAAACTCCACACACACACACATGGCCCGAGACGGGAATCGAACCCGGCCCTGCCGGTGTGAGGCGAACTTGCTAACCACTAAGCCACCGTACCCCCAAATAATCATTATGCGGAAGCAAAACATAAATGGAAACAGGAAGCACGTTCTATCTGAGTCGGAGAGTTACTGAGAACATCAGTGCACCTAAATGTTGCGTAATAAAGACGATTTTTTTTTGCCTTGATAATATTTGCCCTAAAAAAATATCCATCGAAATAATATGAAAACATTATACAATCATTTCAGTATGAAAAAGAAGTGTTTTCATGAATGTTGTTGTGTGCGGGTTTCGAGAAGTGATTTGTATTCGAGGACACTTACGTGGTACACATGAACCAAACTTGTCTGGGAATTCAGAGATGAGGTCATCATTGATCCGGTCTTTCATGGGCCCAAGAATGATCACGGGTCTGGCATAAGTGACTGTTTATCAACAGAAAATGAGAAGCAGGCAGCACTGAGTTATTACGCACTGAACAGGAATGAAATCGAACACAAGAATTGCTCTTTCGCAGTGGCGTTTAATTCCGTGTCACAGTTTGGATGGTTTTGGGCCGGTGCTTACTTTCTTGCCGAATACAGGTCTAGGTGAGGACCACATCTTCTTGGTCCCTAGGAGAGAGAGTAGAGAGAGGAGAGAGAGAGAGAGAGAGAGAGAGAAAAAAGGAACAAATACTTGCTAAGCTATGAGACACAATGTCTGCATGTGTAAATGGTGTTCAAGATGGAGTTTGAGAAAGAGCAGTATCGCGTCAACAGCAGCTTTGGGGCGATCTACAAATAGATTACTGAATGTGTAATATCGTAGAGTGCAAATAGGCAAGGACACATGTCACATGTCGCTCATAAGAAGGAATTTAACAGAGAGTGTTGACCATCGGAAACGAAGTCAAGTCTGCAGACTTCTTCTCTGATTAAAAGCGATGGCGAATGTATATACCGTATATTCTGGCTATAAGCCGCTAATAGGTAATAATACGGTGCGGCTATGCAGATTTTCCCTACCGCTAGGGGCTTCTAACCGGAATCAAAGAAGAAGAATGCGCTAGTTTATAGATATAAGTGGGTAGAAGCTGATGGGATGCTCTATCTTTAGTATGACGTATTTCATTAAGGTATACTAAATAGGGATAATCAGTAGTTAGAATAATACAGCCATCAGATATTTATATAAGCCCGTGAGATAGCACATATTACATAGGTTATATGGTTATTTCAACCTTTGTCTGTTCGATTACTATGCCCGGTACTACCACGACGCGCAGAGCGCAACTCCCTAGCCAGTCTGGCCGCTCCGTATGAAATCCCTGAGTTCTTATTCTAAATCCTGTTTTGTATGACCACGGATCTAGCGTCCATTATGTTAAAATACAGGTTAGGAAAGGATCTATTAGGTACATACATTACATTTACAATTCAAAAGCGGATGCGGCTTGTATGCAGGTGCGGCTTATTTATGAATTTTTGGTTTTTTTTTTTAAAGAGAGCGGATCCGGCTTAGAGGCTTTATATTATTTAGTATACGGTATATATTCGGTGATTTGTAGGGGTGGTCAGAGTGGTCTAAGGCGAAAAAGTTAGGGGTTCGAGCTTTATCCACCAAGCTGCCACTCATGGGTCTTGAGCAAGACCCTTAACCCCCTGTGATCCAGGTCTCAGACTGACTGAATCAGTATCTGGCTGCTTGCTCTCTGACCCCAGATACTAAAAACAAGCTGGGATATGAGAAAGAATTTCACTGTTCTTAATGTATATGAGATTATATATTTGTCCCATATCATTAGAGCACATTGAAATTATATATATGTATATTGTACACATCAATGAGGAATACCATTGGATGGCCACCTGCCTAACACTGTTTTACCCCATTCTTATGGTGCCAAACCAGTCCTGACCTGCATTAACAGCTTTAACTTGAGTCTTGTCGTTCTTTCCTTGGACCACTTTTGATCGATTAAACTCGTTCAAATCCTTAAGCCTGTCCTACTTCCAGAAACATCAACTTTGAGGACAAAATGTCCACAGTCGACCTACTAACATGTGCCACGATGAAGAGATGATCAGTGTTATTCACTTCACCGCTCTTTATGCCATAACGTTATGACTGATTGGTAGATACAGTATTAGCTATAACGAGAAACTGATAAACAATTATGAAAAAAAACCAACCACATTTAGAAGTTATTTCTACAATAGAGGACTTCTAAACACATGAGCTAATGCCGAAACTGTCGTGTATAGTGACACCAGCTCTAACAATTGCTACATATTAGGATGAAAAGAAAGACATTTCAAGTGCAAAGCCATTGATTTAACAGATACTAAGAGCTGAATCAGGAAAATCAATACAAACGAATGTATACTCTTCGTTTGTTTTGCAGATATTGATAGTTCTTATATATATACACATGGATAAACGTGCCACTTCCTGTTTTGGTGTGCCCATGGCATTTGTGGTTTTCTAGAATTCTCGAGAATCGACGCACGGCAAGAGCTTGCACGAGGTCCCCCATCAATTCTCTGCTGCGCAAACCTGTTTATCAGTACAGACACGACGCTGTATCCCAGTACACAATCAAACTGTTTATTTCACAGAATAAGGACGAAGACGATTAGCTCGGAAATGAACTTGTAAGTAATCCTGGCTAACAAAATCAAGTTGTTTTGCAACGACGATGCTGCACGCCTCCTCGAGCTGAGAGTCATGCAATATACCAGTTTCCTGATTGAACCAGATACGATCAGAGAGATAAGAGATGAGCACTGGGCGCTAGGAATGTGTGGGTTTCTAAACATGTGCTGGAAACCCCACAACTGCCTGTCATGCTTTTCTACTGCCTGTCTTTACAGTCTCTTTCGACTCTGAAAATACCCAGAGCCCACACTCTCTTATTCAACACCTGTCTTTCCTTTTTATTCAAGCCATCAAAAACTCCTAAGCCTAAATATGAATGAGTTCATGTATTTCTAGCTCATTAAATGGTACTTAAAGAGTTATAAGCCGTGGATGGATAATAGCTGGTGTGAAATGAACCAATTTTCTTTTAATAGTGATTATTATAACTTTCTGGAGTCGAATCTCCCTCTGGACTGCCTGTGGTCCAAAAATCGTTCATGAAAAATACTTTCAACTGCTGCACATTTTGGGTATTAAGGGAATGCAACAGAATCATCATCAACAGATCAGTAAACTGTTAAGTTTTCACCCTATTCTATGATTATATTGACAGCAATTGACAGACACCCTTATCCAGAGCGACTTACAACTGAGCAATTGAGGCTTATGGGCTCAAGGCTCCCCTTGCTCAAAGGCCCACTAGTGGAAGCTTGATGCTGGTGGGGTTTGAACCCATGATCTTCTGGTTCATATATATTTATTCATTCATTCATTCAAAGTCTTCTATCACGATATCCGATCTTCCCTAGAGTCACCACCGGAACCTGTGCCTATTTCAGGTGTCTATGGGCATTATGGCAGGATACACCCTGGATGGGAATGCCAACCTAACTATATAAACTATGGAATATCTAGGGACAATTTTCAGGTGTCAATCAACCTACTGTGATGTATTTGGACCGGGGGGGGGGAACCAGAGAACCCGGAGTAAAAAACCCGGTGAGCACGGGGAGAACATGCAAACTACCCACACACACATGCCGAATCCGGGCTCGAACCCGGACCCGTGGCGGTGGAGCGGCGACGTGCTAACCACTAAGCGCGTGTGGTTCTTGCTTGGCGCGGTGTGTGTGTGTGTGTGTAAAGTTTTCAGTCACGTTGCTGCAGGAGCTTCTGGTGCAAACAGTTACCACCAGAAGACACATAATTAGTTGAATGAGCTGATCCCACCTGTATAAATACTTCTGTTCCTAGAAAGCCCCAAAGTTTGTTAGAGAACAGACCTAAACAAATTGCAAACCAAGGAGCTCTCAAACACAGGCCCAGGACAACACTGTGGAAAAGCATCCATCACAGATTAAAAAAAAATATTACCTCAACATTCCTTGGAGCACCATTAAAGCCAGCATTATTCAAATAGCAGTGATGGCATTTATGCTTATCGGAGGCTATCCAACAAAAATGAGTGACCAGGTAAGGATGGCTCTGACAAAGAAGCAATCAATGACTGGAACTCTACATGACTGTCATTTATACAAGACTGGTATGAAGAAAGCCAGAAATAAAAAAAACAACAACTACATACCAATTGGAATAAAATGATATTTAGAGACTTTAGTACCAGCGGAGGTTTTAACCATAATATTGCATAAATTGCTCTTGTCTAAGAATACCATCTACAAAGCAAAGCATGGTGGTGGTAGTATCATGTTGTGGGAGTGATTTGATCAGACGGGCCTGGCAGTAAGGACAGGGTTGAGCAGTTGTCAAAATTATACTAAAGTTGCTTAATAAAAAGGACCGGGAGGAATAAGAAAGATTCGGCCAATGGTAAGGCTTCTTATTTGATTTCTTAAAAAAAAGCTTTTTTTTAAAAAACAAACAAACAAAAAAGCAAAAAAATCCACACAATGTTTTACAGATAAGTATCACTTTCAGGTTATTACATTAAGTATTAGTAATACCTCGACAGTATTAGTAGTGGTCCTATTAACGCTGCTCTATTTCTATAATTTGACATTGTTCATCATGTGCACCATTTTAATAATCACTTGGACATTCTATGCTTTCTACATTCCTTGTACACAAACATTAAAATGCATTGTCATATTATCAGTTGAACGCGTAGTACATTATATAACCCATTAAAAACAATACGTGGATTCTCCCTAAACTGTTACAACATTATGTCTGAAGCACATTCATCATTATCCTCTACCCACTTTTATACGATTATTCCCTCCGGGTCCGGGGAAGAAGATGTCTATGCCATTCAGGTTGTCTATGGGCAGGAGAAAACAGAGGAGGGTAAACAAGGCAAAAAAAGAGTTTTTTTCTCAGGACACACACACACACATTCACGAGTAACACACTAGGAACAAATTTTCCAAGGTGCCACCGGCAATACAAACCCCTACTGTGCATGTTTTGGGACCGGGGGAGGAAACCTGAGAACCCGGAGAAAAACCCCCGGAGCACGGGGAGAACATTTTGCCACCTAATACACACACACATGGCGGGACGGAACGAACCAGAACCTGGCGGCTGGTGTGATGGCGCTTGGTCTGGGGGCCCGGTTGTTGTGCTTTGTGAGGGGAACGTGCTAACCACTATAAGCGCCACCGTTTTGCCCATGCGGAAATTAAAAAATACGTAAACCCTGACAATGTCCAAGTGACCCTTGAAACGGACAGATAGAGATAGAGGATGGATGGAGATGAGAAACAGAGTATGTCTGGATACGAGTACTTGCATTGCTGTGTTCGGTTAGATAGTTCTGTAGCAGTAAGTACAAGTTAATAGTAGGTATGTGTAGAGCCAGTTATTACAAAACCTTAGATAGAGATGTGAACCTTAGAATGGTTTGGACAGTCTTGTAAATATAAAGCACAATGGTTAAACAACACCCATTTATGTCAAAAAAATAAAAACAAAACAAAAATAAAAAAAAACAACATAAGATTATATTGAGCATGAATTTTGTGTTATATTGGCGGGTGATTTGTTTCCAAATTGAGAGACATGATTGTGATTTTGGCGTGTGGACACATTCATTTGAAAAAGACACATTAAAGTCTGCATTAAATAGGATGATATGTTGAAGATGAAAATTGGAAACTGATGATCTGATGAAAATGAGGAAACAGGTTGAAACAGATAGTGTGATTGATGAATGGAAAACAGATTTTAGTAGTTTTGAAACAGATAGTTGAGAACACGATAGTACAACTGTGAAAAGTCAGAAGGAGTTGAATCAGGATCAGGATCGTGGAATATAGTGGAAAGGTAAAAATATACTGGTTTGGGGGCGGTGGGATTAATTCTAAATTAATTTAATTGGGATATTAATTTTATTATAAATTAACATTATTAAAAGAGTGGGACCATTCTTACGGACACTTACTCATGGTCTTTGTCCCATACCCGTCGTCCCCTAATCCAGAGATGTCCTACATGAGATAGCCGTCCACAGACACAGTGGCAAAGATCACAGAGATAGAGGACACACAGAGAGGAGACAGAGAAAGGAAAGAATATCCATAGTAGTAAATTAGGTAGGGAAAGAGACGGAGAGTCTAAGAGGACGAGAGTGGAGGAGGGCAGACGCGCGAAAGATGCGGTTGAGTGAGGCGAGAGGGAGCTACTGTGCTGCGTTCTCCCTTTTTGCATAGAGAGTTCACAAAGCACACACTCGCATCCCTGGAGTTACTCTGAGACCTTACACCCTTCCGCAAACGCATGTGCGGTCATGTGCCTAGGTGTCGTGTGCGAATGGGTGTGAGGCTACTTACGCTCGGAATCGCTGCCATCTTGCTCATCCAGCTCCTTGTTCTTGTAGAAAGGGAACTTTCGTGAAAAGATGGAGGTCTTTCTACGATTTTCACTGAATGACTGTGTGGGAAAGAAAGCATGGGGCAGACAGGGGGGCTTGATGTGCATTACATTCATGCTGACAAAACAATAATAGGGCCAAAAGTGAGTTGAGATGAACAGCAGCCACGGTCAAAGGAATAAACCAAGAAAAAAAAGGATTTCAAATCAAAGGTTTGCCAAATAATTAGTCTCGTACATTAACCAATGCATTTTCATTTCCATTTATGTATTTTGCACAAACGCTGCCGTCCATAGCATCTCCTTCCCTGACCGACTTGCCAGACAAGTCAAACAAATAGAAACCAAAGCAACAGGATCAGACGCCGAACCAGACAGGAGACGCCTGGAGCCATGCAGTAGAGGGGAGCCGAGTCATGCTGAGAAACACATGTAACATTCAACAGTGTTTCGAATAAAGAAATCATGCATGCAGGATGTTGAGAGGCTTCGGGGCCCGACTCGGCAGTAGTGCTACATAAACTGCGCGGCTGTGTGATTATCATATTGCTGATAATGTGAAATGGATCGTTTGGCTAGGAGGAGCCTTTTTTTTTCGGGATGAAGTTTATGTCCAGTTTGTAGGGATATATTCAGAGTTGTTTAGCAGCGACCCCCGACCCGATGTCACTTTCCAATCCTATTTATCTGTAACCCATGCGGGATGGGAGAATGTGATTGTCGCTATGTTTATTTTGGCTCCTTGAATCTATTTCGATTAATTTGTACATACCTGAGAGGAAAGATGCAGATTTTCCCCCCCCCCCTTTTTGTTATTTTCACCTTTTTTCCCCACCTGTTCTACTAGGCATTGGTCATGCATTTATGATGTAACTTAGACGCAAGAGACTAAATAACTAAATAAAGAACTAAAATGTTGCTAAATATAAATATACAGAATTGGATTCAATCTGAGCAGGATTGTAGTTTATTGCCGACAGATTACTATTTAAATACCATTTGAAAATAATATTTTTTTATATATAAATTATATATATATATATATATATATATATATATATATATATATATATATATAAAACAATGCACATGTTCGAAATGTAAATAGAATTTTCGGTATGAAATTTTCAATATGTGTACTTAACTCTAAATACAGCCCTTAATGGTCTATTCATGACCTAGTAAAAGTGATTTTGGAGAAAATGTGTTTCGACTGAACTGCGTAGATGTTAATGTTATGTTGCATGTCTTGTCTGTGTTCATTACAACAGTGCATTATCCCGCTCTAACGTTCATATATCATGCTTTATTCAAATTTGCTTTAGTGTTTTAAACTAAGACTAGTATATACATTATATATCAGTTCTATGTGACTGAAGCCTCAACATACTCTCTTAATTCTAAGACAGTAAAATCTTTCATTTCATTGCATTTACAACAACAATATATTTCTCTTAAATCACAATTTGACAGAAGAACATTGCTAAAACATTAATATGATGGAATATACATATCATACATTATGGACATCATTTGCCAGCAGGCATGTCAGGCCACAAAAGGTCCAGATTCCTCAGTGCCAATCTTATATTGAAATCCTTCTCACAAATTTATTTTAAAAACTATAACAATTTCCTTCATCAATAAAGTATTCCAATTTTTCTTTTGAGAAGTCTCCAGTACGATTGAAAAAAAGCTTTAACAAAAAACAAGTATATGCTGTTGCTATGGATATTTGTACAGATTGTAGCAAGAGGGTAAAACTGTGACACAATTTATGAGACAGCCAATTATGTTGAGTTTCTGGTGTACATAAAAGGCCTAAAGATTATTCAATCAGAGGGCTGATTTCACTGGAAATGCTGAGTACAGATGCAGTGCTGTTAATAATTAAGACTCGTATGCAAGTCTGGAATAAATATGTATGTGTGTGTGCCTTTAAAAAGAAAATGGATCCAATGTAGCAAGGAAGTCCAATCACCAGGTACAGTCTTAACAAAGTGGGAAGGATGAAATTTTGTGTAAAGAATAAAAGTACTATGTTTGTACTGATGGACTCATAGTGTATTGGCACTGATAAATCTTGTTCGGCAAAAAGACGACTTGGAGAGTAAGAGATAAATGACAGTATTGTATTTTTACCCCTTTAGAGTCGATGCTGCCGGGCTTTGCGTTGAATTTGACCGTCTTCAGGCGAGCACGCTCTTTTCTCTCCACCCTTACAGAGACAACGAGAGGAGAGAAAATGTGTGTGTGTTGTGTGTGTGTGTGTATATATATGAGAAAGAGAGAGAGAGAGAGAGAGGAGAGAGAGAAAATGTGTGTGTGTATGAGAGAGAGAGAGGAGAGACAGAGAAAGAGACCAGTATATGCTATACAAATAGGCACAGACTGTATGTATTATATATATATATATAAAGATAATATATATGTTGTAAATAGATTAAAATATTTAATCACGTAACTCGTGAGTTAATTAGTTAATTATATATAATATATATAATATCTAATTGTGATAGATGTTATAAATGTATAAGTTCATCCAAAAGCTCTCTTCAAAATAAAATTATTCAATATTTTATATTTTATATTTATGATTCTTTTAATATTCATTTCTTGGTAAAGAATAATTTTCGTCATTAATTTCTATCTTTTGTATTCAGTGTTGTTTTTAATGATACATTTCATTAAGTTTTTAAATGCTTACTGTGGCCACTTTATATGTGCTGTGAGTGTAGTGTGTGTTGTGTGTGTGTTTTGATGTGTGCTCTGTGTGGCGTGTGTGGTCTAAAAGTATAATTTAGACTAATCATGATTCTGTCAACCAATCCGCAAGAATATTAGCGTGGAAATTAGACTGAGGTAGAAAATAATGGAGCCATGTGAATGTAGACACATTGTCATTGTGTAAATATAAACTACACAATATTTGCTTGTTTAAAATGCCCCTTATGTCACTGCACCACCCCAGCCCCACCCAAAAAACACCCCAAGACCCCCAAAACCCTAACCCCCCATGTAAAATATTACGTTGGAAATGTACGCTTGGTCAAAATACTTGGTGGTGGCGACTTTAAATTATAAATGTGTGCAAAAATAAAACATATGATGAAAACTGTTGTAATAACATGTACCTCCTCTTGCTAGGGATCACCCCCATCTCCTCGCTGTCACCGTCTGGAGTGACTCTCCGTGCCTGCCACCATTCATCATCTGATGCATTAATCACATGCAAGATGTCTCCATATCGGAAGCTAAGACCCTGACTGGGTAAGCCACTGTCCTTCAACCGGTCATAGTCGAACAGGGCCCTGTGGAAACATCACACAAGCACACACACACACACACACACTTAGTCCAACCATCCTTGTCTGCAGTAGTCTGTCTCTATGACAACCCAAATTGGGAGTAATGGCTCAATGTGTCTAAAAGCAAAAAAAAAAAAAAAGCCAGAGAAGGGGGGGTGAGATCTCTCACTCCACCTAACAGCTCGACATTTCATATGTTTCACATGTTAAATTGTCAATCTGGGTTTATATGGCGAAAATGCAGTTTTTTCTTTTTTTCAGATCACTTTCTCAATCTTTTAGCACCTTCGACTGATTTCCTGTGAAAGTATGATACATCTGTTAGAACCGTGGTCTGTGGTGGCTTGTCTTACAGCTCTGGCCTGTCTCGCTCTTTCGCTCGGTTCGTGTTCATTCTCTATTTCCACGAAAAGGGAATCCACGGCAGGATCTCGACGCCGCAGTCGAATCTCCCAGGAAACCTGATAATGCTCGCTGACATTATCAGAAGAAAGCCAAACTCACAAATCACTGTGACCAATGACGCCAAATTCCAACAAGAGTATCAGGAACCGTACACAGGGATGTAAAAAAAAAAAATTAGGGAAGAAAAAGCTTTATTGAATCTCAGATATAAGCGGTTTTCTTATAAAACAACAGTGTTGTTGTAAAGCTGGAGGCCCTGACACTAACGATAACCAAGTACACTTGAGAAAACAGCTAATTAACATTACACTTGAAGCCGTTTTGATTGCCAAAGTCCGACATTCTCTCGTATATATCTCAGTGTGTAGGATTTCCTCGTGTGATCTGTATTTCCTGCTCCATTCCTTCTGGTGCTGGTGAGTCACTCAGTTGTTACTATGCCAGCTCTGGGCTCTCATTCAGCCGGATTTAGATAAGGAAAGCTATCCAGAGCAATAAATAAATAAATAAATAAATAAATAAATAATAAATAAATAAATAAAAATAAATAAAACATGAGGTATGAGGGTCAATAAATAATTAGATGCAGGATATGAAGAACACAATCAGTCTGCTTTAAATTAGTGTGGTATGTGATAAGGATAAAATAGTGAGTTTGTGGTCATTGCGGGATTTAAGGGATAGGAAATGGTATTTAAAACAAAGTACGGCATGCACATACACACACACACACACACACACACATCACACACACACAACACACACACACACACAATGCACTAAATCACCCAGTAAATAACAAGATAAAAGTCATGTATAAAAAAAAGGACCTAATCAGGAATCTACAAAAGCAAACACAGTCTAAAGAGGATTTTAGGATCTCTAGACCAAAAACACAATGTTTGACTTTGTCTATATGGCTTTTTTGTCGCCCCCAAGGACCACATGAGTAGCTCCCAGGCCTGTTCTAAAAATTGCACAACACTTCATTAAGATGCATCTAAAATGTATTGTCATTGTTGAGAAATCATTATCGTCATCGTAACCCTAACCCTAACTCTGTCCTCACATAGATACACGAGTATCGTTAATCATTAATAATATATAACGAAAGGCAAATGTATTATTGCAGAGGAGTGTGTCAAACTGGTAGCCCTTTATATGACTCAGTATTCATGCAGTAGCTCTCAGTCGGTGGTTGGGTTGGTGACCCCTGCACTAGACCATGACTATGGGACTATACTGGTGAAGGCAAGGATCTTCACAAGTGTTCTTATAACCCCACAAACACCAAGAACTGGAAACAGTATACCTAATTCGTCATAATGACTGCATGGATTTTGGGGTTTAATACATTCGGCGTTCATTTGCTAAATCAAGCAGCATCAAAGCACACGAGCTAAATACAGAACATTTTTAATTAGTCTAGCCAAGCTTCAAATGAACTCACGAAGACAATTCATTAATCACCCAAACTCCCAAATTAGTAATGTTAAGAAAAAGCCAATTACACACAAAAAACACACACTTTTGTATTTCCCTGATCACCAAGACACCAAGACAATCTCCTGCATCTGGACAAAATATATATGATTATATATATATATTATATATATATATAGTATATATATATATTATATATATATAATGTATTATAATGGGGCACGGTGGCTTTTGTGGTTAGCACGATAGCCTCACTTACATCAGGGTCGGGGTTAGATTCCCGCCTCCACCATGTGTTGTGTGTGTGTGTGGAGTTGCAGTTTCACCGTGTATTAGGGGGTTTTCTCCGGTTCTCCAGTTTCCCCCGGTCCAAAAACATGCACGTAGATTGATTGGCACCTTGGAAAATTGTCCTTAATGTATGAATGTGATGGGTTGGCATTCCATAAAGGGTGTATGTTGCCTTGATGCCCGAAGGCGCCTGAGATAGGGAAGTTCGGATAAAGCAGTAGAAGATGAATGAATGAATGAATAATAATAATAATTAAAATGAATAAGAAGAATAATAATTCATAGGCCTTTCCGTGCTTTTAAAACAGCCGCAATTCTTTCAAACATGGCTTTCACGAAACATTAAAAAATATCTTTGAGATTCTGCCTCACGTCCCCATGACTGCATGGAGAAATTCTAACACATCCCAAATGTGTTCTATTGAATTCAGTTCCAGTATTGAAAAATACTGAGCTCATTCTCAGGTTCATGAAAGCAGTTTGCGGTTTATCCTTCGTTAAAAGATGCATTATCGTGCTGGAATTGGTCATTAACAAGCTGTTTCTATTATCAGTATTTTACTCATTTACTTTTACTATTTACTTTTACATTTATTTTACTATTTATTTTTCTCACTTTCACTCGTTCATTTTTTTTTTTACACAAATATCTGTATTTTCTACTTTTTCTACTTGCAAACCAGCTTTGTTACGATAGATTGAATCTATTTGGTCGATATTTTTGCTTCTCATTGCGTGCCATTTTCACTCCATTTCCTGTCATTGCGCTGCTTTTTCAACCATTGCACAACAATGTAGGTTAGTTTTACGAAGTTTACAAACAGCAAGGCAGACGGCAACCAGACGTCTGGCTAACGTGGGTGAGACCGAGGGAGTCAGTGATGTAAACATGACTGAGGACAGAGACATTGATGATCACCTGTTCATCATCATCATCTTTTCTACGTTCTATATTGTGGATGATTTTAAACCTGGATACTTTCATTATCTAACAACAATTGAAATAGTAGTAAAATACTGTATTAATAGTATGTGAGTCTCAGTTACTAGCATTACACTAAAACTGGTCATAGTAATTGTGACTTTTTACATACGTACATGTACGTACATGTACGTAAAAAAGCATAGTCAGTACTTTATCTTTTACCAGAGCCTATTAAAACATGAGTTGCTGTACTTTTATTTAAGTGTAGGATGTCTTTACTTTTGACACCTCGTATTGTTATGAGAATTTTCCCAAGATATCATTCCTCACACCATTATACCGGTTGACACCAAGGAAGCTGGGTCCATGGATTCATGCTGTTGCCAAAACATTCTTACTCTACTATTTGTATACCTAAGCATGATATTCATCATAAGTCCCTTGATGAGCCTGCAACTACTGCAGTCCTAATGGAACCCAAAATCTTCTGCTGGTTGTATCACATTCACTTCAAAATTGGATATGAGTTACTGCAGCCTTTGAAAAAAAAAAAAAAAAGCTATCTGGCAATTCTCTCTCTCTCTCTCTCTCTCCTCTCTCTAGATATCTAATATATATATATATATATATATAGATATTACATACAGAGATAGAGATATATCATACCAGTGGTGTGTTACAACCAGTAATAATGCGTGATCATACTGCCCCCCCTTCTATTTTGAAGGACATTTCTGGAAGTGAAACGTTGAATATTTACACAAGTTTTTGCTCTGCACCGCTGCCGTATGATTGGCTGATAAAATAATGCGGCGTCTCCGCAATTAAAGCCTCTGGACCGATATTTTGCAGGTTCATTTCTCCACACCACCAAGCTGACACTAGTGGGCCCTTGAGCAAGGCTCTTAACTCAACTGCTCAGCTATAAGTCGCTCTACGTAAGGGCTTCTGCCAAATGTTGTAAATATAATGTATTGGTGTTCCTAATATATTGTCTGGAAGTGTATAATAGATAGAAGCAATACATATACATTCTTAGTGATCATGTTCACTATATAAGTGTGACCAAGTGTGCATATAAGCGTGCATGCTGACCGGTGACAGGAAGAAAAGAAATCAAGCAAAGCTCAAACCAACAATCAATACCAACTGATCCACCAGGAAACACAAACAAAACAATTTCCCCACTTTTTATTTATTTATATTTAACGCCTTAAATTCCATATTAGCTATGTTACATCCGTTAAATGTCACCAACCCAAGGAACTCACCATGATTTATTTACATATAAAAACTAGGCTTGTTATCATTTCTGTCATTATCATCAGCAATTTTCAATTAAAGTGTGTATGTGGATTGTCAGGTCATCGGTCAAAAAGGATAAATCGAGACACCAGTAGGAAAACACGGAGAAATGTTTTTCCGAGTAAGGGCAAAGGCACGCCACTAGCCTTTCTGGATTACTCATGCAGCAGAGTGGTCTATCATATGGCACTGCTGTCAGCATTGAAACACTGCCATTGCTGCAATATTACACACATACACACAAACACACACACACACACACGCACACATACACACACACACAAACACACCCGCTAACACGCACAGTGATATCTTTGCAGAAAAGAGAGGCGAATTGAGGTGGTCTGTTTCTATGGTAACACGTTTTGAGATGGTAAACAGTGCATAAATAATGGAATATGAATATTTCCATCATGAATATGTTCTATTAGCAAAAAATAAAAAATAAAAGAAGAAACTTTATATGAATTAATGCATTGACACCCTCAACATCATGTTTTTTTTGTAAGGATATATATTTATATATATATATATATATTAGATATATATATATATATTCATTCATTTCCTTCATTCATGTTCTACTGCTGTTATCCGATCACCCTCGGGGCACGGGGAGTCTGTGCCATCTTAGGCGTCATGTGATTAAGGCAGGAACACCCTTATGGAATGCCAACCTATCAATGGCACAACACAACATTATACACTAGGGACAATTTTCCAAGGCCAATCACCTACCGTGCATGTTTTTGGACAGGGAGGAAACCGGAGAACACGGAGAAAAAATTCCTGAGGCAAATCATTTTGGTATAAGTATAAATAGCCTATATATATATATATAATATATAATTTATATATATATATATAGATATATATTCATTCATTCAATTCATCCTTCTACCGCTTTATCCGATCTTCCCTGGGTCACAGGGAGCCTGTGCCTATCCCAGGCATCTATAGGCATTAAGGCAAGATACACCATGGATAGAATGCCAACCCAACGCAGGGCACACACACACACACATTCATACACTAGGGGACAATTATCAAGGTGCCAATCAACCTACCATGCAATGTTTTTGGACCGGGGGAGGTAAAACGGAAGAACATCGCAGAAAAACCCTGAGTACCCGGGAGCACATGCAAACTCCAACACACCAAGCCAGACGGGAATCGAACCAGATCCTGGGGTATGAAATGCATACCCCCAATATGTATCGCATATAGGTTTTAGCTTGTAGGACGGTACTTCAGAATCAAGAAACTGCCAGAGAGCTATTTCGATAATCTGCATGCACTTACGGTTTGTTGCAGTAAATAATTCGCTTCGTCAGATGTCGGTTTTGCCAGAGCCAATACCAAGCGCCATCTGTAACCCATAACCGTCATATTTGCATCCCACTAGGCTTGGGGACGCATAATTCATTCCCCAATGGTCCTCATTATTTAAATTATTAGACACTCATGTTTGATTTTAAATGGTTGGAGTTGTATAATTAGTTGAATGTATGGCATCTTGCTCGCTTGCCCCTTGGACAAAGCTATCAGTCATTATGCTATAAACCTTATCTTTATTCATAATTTCTATTCAGGTTTATACTTACATGTAAACCGTTTCTAATCCTGTGGCCTAATTGTAATCCTAAACCAAATAAAACCTCAAAGCCAAATCTCAACCTTTTTTTCTTCCTTTTTTTTTTTTTTTTTTCTTTTTTTAAACAAGTCCGGAAGCCAATCAAATGTATGGATAATGCTTATGAGAGTAGTTTTTCAATGTTCAATGTATGTTTTATGTTTTAATTCAATCAATCACAAGCTGTAGTGAGGAATGACCAAGATCTGTGCTGTCTTTGGGTTAGGGTTAAGCTAAAAGATAAGGAAAGCCAAGAGGGCGGTTGTGTCTTGGTGCATTTCAAGTTGATCTATGGGCTTGTACAGCTATTATAGCATTAGAGACATCACTTTATTACTCTCCAGGAGGTAAATGAGTCCCATTGGAATTTACATTTAGCAAGCGAAGCTCTCTTTCCATTCCTCTTCCCATTCTCTATTACCTACGGGATCAGCACGGTGCTGTGTTACAGATCGTTTATCTTTCGTCTCCAAAGGTAGAACGGCAGTAAAACAAAGGACTGGTATTTTTTTTTTTATCAATTTTTAAATCTTTCAAAACTTTTGATTTTATTTTTTTATGGAAAATATGTGTTTATTCGTTAACGGACCCCGTTGAAGACACATTTTATATAGAGACATCGATTCTACACTTTTTATATATTCTTAAACACGTGTTTCTGTGTGTCAAACAACAGCACATGAACTGAGCCGTGAAATCCACAGTGGATAAAAGAGCACGTGCCGTATGAGTGCAAAAAGTGTATACCTGAATATAAGGGCGTTTCTGATTGGTTCGAGCGATCTGATCCAGAGCTCATACTGTGGTTCATCATCGCTCTATCAGGTCCTGAATCTTGGCCTCGAAGCGCGCGTACCTGAGAACACAGACACACAAGACTTCCTGTCATCTTCTAACCTTCACACTCGTATTGACCGATGCACTCCTATCTGGGACCGAGTGCGCTGCAACTGGGAGAGCGCCACATAAAATTGAAAACCGACACAGATGCTGTTGGAATTCTTCGTGGAGTTTGTCCTTGAAGCGTAGAGATATGAGGTGCCTGCGAGGATCGATACCGAAGATCAATACATACAGTCCTATTATGGCTGAGCTCTGACAGTAGTAGCGCTCTGTGATGCTCAAAGTCAAGCCACAAATGCAATCACATACAGAGAGAAGGAAAGGAAGAATTTTGGATTCTAGAGTTCAAGAGATAGGGCAAGGGTTAAAATAGTAGGGTTCAGTGAAAGTACATATAACAAACCAAGAAACCACTGCTTCTCAGTCTGACTGAACTAAACCAGATTACACATCCGAGAGACGTTGCCTTTGCATTTGCCTTAAAACACAACCAACCAATGTGATTACCCATAATCCCATAAAGGTTTGCAAGTGGCACTATAACATTTTAAGAATAAGTGTTGCAGTAAGAAAAGCAGCTGAGTACGAGTGCTGCAAAAAGCACCCTGGTGAATTCAGTGTATATCAGTATTGACAAAATACAAAATGACAAACTACAAACCAGACAAGATAACCTCCTCGAGTCAAACATCCAACGCCTCACGTCAAATCTCACACTGCATTTTCATGCTAATATATCAAATATTAGAAGTATAATCTTTTTATATATCTTTTAATCTAGATGAACTACACCAAATCTATTTATCTTCCTGTTTGTTTATTTCTGTAAGATGTTAACACGTATACAATAAACGATTAAACTGATGGTTGCCATACCAAATATACTCACTCTATAATATAGTGTGTGTGTGTGTGTGTGTGTGTGTGTGTGTGTGTGTGTGTGTGTTGTTGTGTGTGTTTTTTATTCTCTTTTGTAAATTTTTCTCTTATAAATACAGCTAAAATGTTATTGATAGACAGAAACGGTCTACGCATACAAAACAGCCCTTGATGTCTTTAGTTAAACACCACACTTCTCATTTCAAGTACAACAGAAACACAGAAGGAATTACAAAGGAATCACTGCACAAAAGAGGTTTACTGTCCAAAAACAATATCAAATTTTCATCTAAAGACTATTGAGCAACAATTTTAAATAAAAAGGACACTGGATTTTTGGAAGTGCTTAAAGAACGGAATGTTCTAGATAGTGCTCAGGAACATTCGAGCATGAAAACAAAAGAAAAGTGAAAGTATACGGACCTGAAATGTCATAACGTGTCTTGCTTTCGAGGCAGAAAAGTATAATAATGGAGTTTCAGGAACCTGTCATCAACAGTACAGTGGGACTTGGGTCCATTTGTTCCCTTAGAGAGAAGTGTTTCTGCATATCAGTACAATTATTCGTGGCTGAACACCTTTACACCTTTATTATTCTTAAGGACGCGCTTCCTTTCCATCAAATTGACAGGCAGGTCTTCACACTCACCAGATCACAACCCAACGAAACATCTATGGAAGATTTTGGTAGAATATTTCAGCCCATCGAAAGCACAGAAACAGCCATTTAGGGGAAATTGTTAAAGAGAAATGGTGTTTAATCCTCAAGTACTGTTGAGACACAATTCCACTAAATAATGTATTCGAATTCTGTTTCGAAGAAGATGTTTTAATGGCTCCTAAAATCAGCATTGCAATACATAGAGCTACATAATAATACAATTAGCAACCCAATCATCATTTGGTGATTGTAACTTGAGATAAGTAAGATTTCATATAATTCATGAAATCTATTTTCTTTATTTTAATTCATGAAAGCTATTCATATAATTTTCTCTCTGTGGCAAAACTTGTAGGTGCGTCCCAATAATTATCCTTGCATTGTCGTAAATCCATTAGAGACACGGCTACGATTTGGGACCAGTAGTTATAGAGAGAAGAATGTGTGATGCAGTAGATACACCAGAAAGAGGCTGACTGGGCTAGAAATCATGACCTTCAGAACACAATGGAAGTGTTGAGAAAGGACAGTCCAGTCACACGGGCGTAATCACACATGAAGGGCGAAACTTTAACCACTACAGCCTAAAGATACAGACAGAGACTTCTCGATCAAGGTAGTGACATGGACATGATGATTTGACATACTGGGAAGAACTTCTGGCCTGGTGAAAATGTTTCCTGAGAGTCGATTTCCAAGGTGCTTCCACTGACCATTCACTGCAATGTCTAATTTACATTAGCTTAACCTTAGAAATGATTAGTTCTATTAGGTTTTAAATAGAAACTGCTCAACCAAATGGGTTTCCTTTTGTTCAATTGTTTTCCGAGATGGAAAAAAGATCAGTTTTATATATAAACTCAACAAATAGTCAGTCACACAAATATCTTTCTATAGCCCAAAAGCAACGAGAGAGGGAAAATATAGCATGAAATGGGGGGGATAAAAAAACAGAAAGAGTAACTGCAGACGAGCACATTTTTTTTAGAGGCTTCAGGAAATGACCGAAAGACTCACTTATATCTAATGCCTTCAAGAGTGAATATTTGCACGGTATTCGTTTCAAATGGAAAAAGAGAGAACTGTGGCTTCTTCACTGCATCTGTGAGACACATTAGTGCAAAGATCACTTAAATAAAAAATAATGAAAAAAAACACTACATGCCAGAAAGAAGAGCTGCCAAAGGGAATCATTTCTAAATATAAACCTCAAACATTACAATGACCTAGTCCCAACCGAGAAGATAAATCTGTACAGGAGACTGCCCATGGCACAGTTTCTACTACAGCATTCGATTCATACATGATGGAGGATTTGTATCAGCCACATTCACAACCACACCACACACGCCAACACACCATTATACATATAAAGAATAATATTAGGGTTATATTATTATACATATACCGGATATATAAATATATAACATACAGCACAACACACACACACACACACACACACACACACACCACACACACACACACATCACACACATACACATCACACACACACACATACAACACACACACAACACACACACACACACACATCCACACCACACACACACACACACAATATATATATATATACACATATAAAAGTATGCATTGCACTATGCAAGCCAGTGCAAGTACCCACTTACCGTTCGGAGTCCTGCGTCCACACCCCCTGCTTTCTACAGCTGTGATCTAGAGAGATTCGGAACCTCCCAAATTTACACTTTAGTCCATCTCCAGCACATGCATTCGAACAAACACATTAACGCACACCGTGCTTTGGTGGCCACACAGATGAAAAAGTGCTCCAAAGAACAAAGACTTGACCAGGGTGGAGCGAGTCAATGTGTGTGTGTGTGTGTGCTAGTGAAAAGGAAAGAAAGGTGATAAAGAAAAGGGACAGGGCAAGCAGGGAAAGGGCTGAACGAAAAGAGCGTACAGAGAGATAGAGCGTGAGAGAGAGAGAGAGAGAGAGAGAGAAAGAGAGAATCTAGTGAATGAATATGAAGGGAATGGTGAGAACGGATTGAGTGGGACGGAGGGAGATGCTGAGTGTCTGCAGTGTGAGGGATTGGCCGCTCACCCATATGCGCTCTCTCTCTCTCTCTGCTCTCTCTCTCTCATCTCTCTGTACCTCTCACTCACACACACACACAATATGTGTTCTCCCCACACAATACTAGTCCTCTTTCTTCTCTCTCTTCTCTCTCTTCTCTCTCTCTCTCTCTCTCTCGACCCACCTTCTCTCTTCTCCCTCTTCTCTCTCTCTCTTCTCTCTCTTCTCCCTCTCTCTCTTCTCCCTCTCCCCTCCCTCCTCTCACTTTCCTTTTTCTCCCCCTATCCTCAGTGCCATTCTACTACCTGCAGCCATATTAATAACATAGTGCTCAATCGGCTTTCCTACACAAAACCAACACAAACGGTCAAACCCTGTCATTTCCGTACGCCGGTATCCATTTATTCAACCCTGGCTGTATCTTTTCTAGGCTTCAGGAATATATGAAGCATAATAAAACTAGATATGGAGTACATGTTGTTTTTTTTTAGAATGATACTGTTGTCTTTCTACATAATCATCAAGGCTTGTCTTAATAGTCAGAGAAAGACAAATACAAAGGAAAGTTTCATAGGAGATCATAATACAGAACTGCATTGTACAAAACCTCAAACTATTCCCGTGTAATTCTTCACAATCTGCACAGTTACTCGTATGTATGCGAGCGACTACTGCTAACCTACTAGCTATACACCGACTATAAACTCACAAAAATACCTTACACTACAGTAAAAGTGATGTGACACTTGAGTAATCACCTTGTACATGCATATACAGGCTGTTGAATATTCTGCGAGTAATAACCGAGGAGTACTGTAGTCTACAACTGAAATAAAATGCGACAAGTCAATATTCACTTGAGTGTGTTTTAAGTGCTTTAACGGGCATATACTCTCTTATTTGTCGTTCAAGGGTTATTCACTCGCCTCTTTATTCTGGTGTTCTTCATGTACTAGCTTTAGAATCATGAAAGCAACAATGTGTCTTGCACCGACAATTATTTATGCCGTAGAAGAGATAAAGGTATAACTTAAGCAGCAGAATGTCCCTGAATACACCATACTCACAACCCAAGCAGGGAAACGACAATCTGTGTGATCTCAGCCAATAAAGTTTCAACTGTGAAGAGAAGTTTGTACTAACTTGTACTGTATTATCCACAGCATTTACTTCAAACTGCCTTTTGCCGAAATGGTGCAGCTCATCATTACTCAGTCTTTACTCAGGAAAAGAATCTTTGCTAAAATTGTACATTAAGAAGCATCCAGAGGTTTCTATTTCATTTACTACAGACATTCGACGTCTTCTGTTTCAGAATTATCTTCGCGCCAGGCTTTGACAGATGTGGAGAGCTTGTAGAATAATCAGGGTGCAAAGATCCACCATAACTACTACTTCACAAAAAGCACCGTTTTGAAATCACCCTCATTGTATCGAGATACATGATTACTAGGAGGAAGCATAGCGCTAATTTCCATATAGATCAAATATTTTCCATATTCAAATCTAATATTCACATACTTAGAGCTATTTCTATGTTTTTACTGGTTCCCCTGTATAATAACTGTTTCCCCCGTGTAGCTCCATAGTATAATGTCAATATATCAATATGGATTTCCATTTCTCTTTCTACTTTTCAAGCCAGGGCTGTTTTTATGACCACTGCTGGATCTGGACTTACGCGTTATGGGTCTGTAGCCTGAGGCTGGACCAAAGCACCACTTCTCTTCACGTTACAACGCTGGGCCATTGTTCAAGAGCCTTCAGACCTCAAGAGTGTTCCCGGAAAGTGTCCATTCTAAATGTAGTTTCTGGCCAAAAATTGTAATTGAAATTATTACACTGTTAACGAGTATTAGAAGACTATAATAAGGTCATAACTTTTAGAATAGAATAGAATATTTATTTGTCACATATACATTATATCACAGTGAGATTCATTTTTCGCATATCCCAGCTTTTTTGGAAGCTGGGGTCAGAGCGAAGGGTGCGCAGAGGGTTCAGGGCCTTGCTCAAGGACCCAAGGGTGGCAGCTTGACCTTCCGATCAGTAGCCCAGCACCTTAGATCACACTGAGGCTACAAAAGTTCCACATATCGATCAAAAAACATCAAACAACACAACCAACACCCGGATGATCATCAGTATCTTAAATTTATTTCTTTATTATTATTTTTATCTACTAATTAACTAATTATATTATTTTACGTTACATTAAATAAAACTGACTTTTATGTGAAATTAACAAGCATTTGATGGTTGCTAGTTTGCATGATGTTTAGAGCTATTCGGCTATCGTGAAATAGATTCCACTCCTTGATTGATCAAACTCCCTAACATGTTTTACTTAGAGTGCATAACAAGCTCCAGACCGTTAACAATGTGAAGCAGAAAACGTAAAAGTGAAGTTATATATTTTTTTGTTTCAATCTAGCGGCGACGAGTGGTAAACGGTAGAACATTAAAGCAAATGCATTTTTAAACTTGAATTGTTTATGTGCCAAATTGCCTTTATTAAATGCACACAACTTTAAAGTGCTGATGTAAGCGGATGACATTTAGCAGCAAGATTGCATAAGACGATGGTTGGTCGGTTTTCCTGAAAAGCAGCTTTTTTTTGTGCTTTTTTGCAGTGTTACTATTATTACTATTACTTTATTATATACCCGCTTATGACTTCCTGTTAATGCATAATGCATCTATTAGATGTATAAGATGTACCTACAATATACGATTATATATTTAAGTGTATATAGGATAATATTTGTGTCCCAATGCCCTTGGCTGTCCTTGCAACCTGACAATGACAAATACAGAATATACAGTAATGACAGATGGACTCATGATGATCATTAAAGTTTTAAGGAAGACTGCGACTGATGGAGTCGAATGCACGTAATGATGATTAATCGGGCTGCTACCACGAGTTCACACACACATCCTATATCACGCACTTTATCTGTGTAAGTAAAAATTGTGCTGAAAATGCAACGAAGCAACCATCTGCCACTTTTCTGGCTTTAAGACAACTTTGGAAATTCTAAAAAAAAAAAAAGTGACTGCGTGGCATCCATGCATCTTTTATGATTCACCTTGGGTTATTGTGTGAGCGCAGCAGAAATATAACCTTTATTTCATTTGGCGGACACAAATTGCAAATCTCAACTGGGCAGATGAGAGCTACGGACCTTGCTCAAGACAGATTGGATTTGACCTTGTGATCAACAAGTCCATAGATGAGTTACCATTTTCCCTTTATCCAACATGAACATGCAAACTCCACACACACACATGGCCGAGACGGGAATCGAACCCGGATCCTGGAGGTGTGAGGCGAACGTGCTAACCACTAAGCCACCGTGCCCCCTCCATACACTTCACTGCACTATAAATATTAAATCTAGCATTTCTTTGTGAATTTTAGCATTTCATGCTACACTTGCGATAAAGACAACGCTGTAATTAGTGCATAAATAAACGACTCCAGATTACATGCCAAAGCTCCAGTCGAATACTAGTACTACATATATACTAGAAGACATGTTTGAAGTGATGAAATATGAAATGCTAGAAATCCTTGATTCTCAATTCAGGCAAAATTCTGTCAAATCTATTTTTCATTCATAGGTCTCTAGTGGCAGTACAGTACAGAATAAATAATACTTTCTCTATAACCAAACATGCAAACTAAATTCGAAGCAAATAAAACCATCTCAGGCACATTTTGGCGAGTAATGGCATGTCTGTGGATACAGCAGCTATAAAAAAGCAATAAGTGGACAGCTGCGAGGGACCGAGAGTAATCAGTTTGTCTCAGCAGACATCCTGACCTGCATGGTTTATTAGGAATATCATCTGGACATCTCTTGTGTGTTCACAGGTACACTGAGACCTTCCAACAAATTGCTATAATAACACACTATTCAAGTATTATTCGCTTTTATGCTCTGGCCTTGCATTATGATTATATTCAGAGCTTATACAGTTATACATTTAGGCCAACGCTATGGCTGTGAGCTTGATTAGGATTAGAAAGAAAAAGCCAGGTTTTTTTATAGACCATTTGGAGATGAAATATACAAACCGTGTATTTGGGTGAAAGTAGAGGTAATACACTAGGTAAACTAGTACTCCATTTAAACATGCTCCCTTTAAATACAAAAGTATTAGCCTAAGTATTTGCTATTGGGATAATATTCTGATTATCATTTTTATAACAAAGCTCGTGCTTAGATTAGATGAAAAAGACTATTAATTAGTTTGTAGCTGTGTTTATCGACATAACTTGTCATCCCAACATGTGGCAAATGTCTCCATGTTCACCAAATCAAGCTCCTGCAGTTGCCTAGCATTGCAAAACTGAGCACAAAATAACACCAACAAAATGTGGCCTTGTCTCAGATAACAACAGCTCTGGGTTTAGACGACATTAAGCTTTTTCTCATGAAAGGACTTGCAACAGGAGGGAAAGAGAGACTGATGAGAAATGCAAAGGTGTATTGGAATAAAAGCTTTAAACACTGATAGACCTCAGCTACCCTGCCCTAAAATTGTTTGGTAAAATGTTTGGTAATGCTCTAGTGTCCACAATGTTGCATTTATATATATATATATATATATATATATATATACTATATATATATATATATATATATATACAATATATATAAAATACAATATATAATATAAAAAGGGTTGTCAAAAAAGACTTTGCACATGCATTAAGAACCAAGGAGTACAGGTCAAAGGAGTGCACTAGCTTCATTTGGACTTGTGTACATAGTGTGTGTTATTATGTTAACTTAAAAAGTCAATTAAAATAAATAAAAGTAAAATAAAAGGCAATCCCATGTAAGTGGTAAGATCTCATGCTAGTTATAGGCACCGTGTTTTTTTGGAAAGTATGCATAAGTGTAAGTATGCCTCTGCAGAGTTTTTGGATGTGTTTAATAATACCCGCATGTGATTAGTGCAGACTGTGAACAAATAGTAGCGTGTGAAAAACACGCACATACCAATATCATGCCAAGTGACAGCAGCATATTTATGAAGCATACACAAAAACCCATTTACACTCCCTTCATATGTTAAAGTTACAGACATAATTCTACATATTCTGTTTAATTATACATTAGTGTATTAATGTAGAGGATGTTATTGTATGCTATAGCATTTATATTTCCCTTCACTGGAACTAAAAGCAAGTTGTGTACGACGTGGCATTGCTCCATTCATAAACTTACAATGGAGATGCGTTCCACTGAATCATAAATTGAAAATTCTAGACATGGCCAAGCCTACCTGGGAAACTTAAAGAATGAGGATCACTATGGGGTATACTGTATAATATGCATACATATATTAATTTGTAATTAATTACATTTTGTCGTATCGCTTTTGTCATAATTAAAAAGATTGAAAAATAGTAAATAACTTGGGGACTAAATCATCCAACATCAGCCCATGACCTCACTAACAATCATAGCAATGCAGCAAATGAGAGTGAAAACACACACACTCTTATCAAGAGCGACTTATTACTGAGCAGATGAGGGTTCAAGGGCCTTGCTCAAGGGCTTTGAGATTTGAACCTGTGACCTTTCAAGCCAGGGTCCAATAGCACTAGGATAGCACCTCTGCAAGGAGCGAAGGTTTATCAGTAGAGCAAAGCTGGATGAATCCTGGAAGCTAAAACTGTAAATGTGAATACATTATAGGCTTTGAGATATAGTGTATATTATACGTACTGATCATTTTACATACAATGATTCTCTCATATATCTCTCGCTGTCTCCAGTATACCAGTATACACCAGTATATAAAAAAAAATATAGCAAAACAGAAGTGATTACTCACGTTAAGAATGTGTACATTGTTCGTAAGCTTTGGGAAATGCGATCGGGTTTAGCTTTTGTGTTTTGCATATGGCAGAAGCAGAGGTGTTAAACCTAGTTGCTTTTCTATTTATACCCTCCCTGCTGCTTTCCTTCTCCCCCTCAATACTCAGCTTCCTCTTCTCTCTCTCTCTCTCTTCTCCTTAACCCCTTAAGCTCCCATTTTGCCAGTTCATCAACATTCAGGGATTCCTCTTAAACTGCACGACTCGATAACTTCAGCGAATTATGCAATTGCTCAGGAAGCCCTGCAGCTCCCTGTCTCACTGATTGCATCACTGCTCAGAAAGTTCATCACTCGTTTCTTCATTCATTTTGATTAAAAGAGTATATTCACCCCTCCTTACAGATCTGTTATTATTATTATTATTCCTGTCCTTCATTTTATAGAACAATAATATGATTAACCTATGACCAACTGTCCTTCCTACAGCTTCAAAACTAATCAATAAACACAGTGGCCTGAGCATCCGCTTCCCTGTCCTTCTATATTTTGTCCTGTTTACCCCTAGCTGACACTTTTTAACTTTAGCGGGCAACCCACTCACACACACCCCCCACACCCACACCCCACACACCAACACACACCCACACACCAACACACATGCAACCATAACGAGAGCGAAAAGAGCATTCGTATTAGGAATGTGCATTCCTAAAACCTAGACACAAAAGTATTGGGACACTTCATTACACAAAGCCATATTTGGTTAAACTACAAATATGTTACTGCACAGCCACACAATTGTATAGAGTGTCTTGAGATGCGATATAATAAAATGCTCCCTTCACTTTCATTGTTTAAGCATGATAACGCTTCTGTGCACATATTCAGATCCATGAGGACCTGATTTATATGGTTTGCAGTAGAGCTGGGCGATGTGTCATACAAATTGAATCTCTGATTTTTTTTTAAAGACAAAATTCGATTGTCAATTTTGGATAGAGTGAGGAAAATGTGACGGCTATTTGTATCTGTTTTTTGCCGGTGTTTTTGGGTTTGCCGCTTGTCATGTTTAACCCACAGCACCACACACACCTCCAGCATTCAAAAACGCGGTTCTGTTTAAGGCACTGGAGTAAATTAGACAGATTTAACAGCAGGGTTTTGGGTTGTTGAATGTCTGAAGTTACAAACCCGAACCATTTCCAAACGACTGATGAAACCCCGCCCCCTGGGATTATCAGTGTGCGCTGAGCCATGTTGTTTGTCATATTCTCGTGCGGGTCACAACAAAGAACTACGGAAGCCAAACCGAAGATGAAATGAAAATCGCATTCTCAACAGACAGGCCATAAACCATAATTTTCGTACTTATTTGATCTCGTAAGTTGCTGGGTGGTTAATCTCACAGCTCTAGTTTGGGGTGGAAGATCTTGAGCGTCCTGCAATAGAGGTCTCACCTCAACCTTATTAATCACCTTTGGGATGAACTGGAACCTCACCTGCATCAGACCACATATCTACTACCCTTTACTACTACCCTTATGACTGAAGAAGATGTTCAAAAAGCACTATCTTACAGTCAGGTGTCCATATTTTTTTGTGTGTCTTAAACTGATTTATTTAGGTGTATTAGTATTAATAATAATAATAATAATAATATAATAATAATAATAATAATAATAAACTGACAGAGTGGTTTCATCCCTGTAGAGCATGAGTAAAAACTTCTGTCGAAGCCACAAAACCCAGCTATGACAAATAGGACAAAAACTTTTCTGGTTTGTGCGTTGAGGAAAATAGCATCCTATTCTTCCTGTACATACAGTACTGTAGAAGGTCTTCGAAGGCGCTAGAAATTGCCCCGCAGAGTTAAAACCATCCTCTTTTGCACCACAGCAGTAAATTTACCACAGCGCATTCGTTTATGATCACACAAAGTCATCTAGCGACCGGAATCTTTTCTCACCCCGACAAAAATAGCAGCACGCAAGCATTAAGCGGTAAATAATTGATGCCTCAGCATGACAATGAAGCCCCTTAATGCTAGTGCTGAGTCCTAATGCTACCTGGCTCCATCTGCCAACTCTTTGTGAGTGTAATGTGGGAAGCCCTATGTGCTCTTCGTCCACGGGCAAAAGGATTTGCTGCCTCAATGCTTCCGTGTGAATCGCTGAGCTGGACTGGGATAAAGCATACAGTAAAAAACAGGGTCGCGTGGGAGGAGGGAGCTGCTGAGGGACAGGCGATGCCTTGGAGGCTTAACACTAGGCTTATACACAAAATCAGGCTTTGCATCGTCCGGGGGGAAGAAGGGGAAGGGAGGGGGGGGGGAAGGAAGAGATGGAGAAGAACCAATTAGGCAAAGCTGCGTGTTTCAGGAGATGGAATTCGAGTCAGCAGCAAAGACGTGGTCTGGTAAAGTGGTGGAGGTTTGCGGGGAAGTTGAGGGCATGAGGGGGCGCAGGGGGGGGGGGGGAGGGTTATCGAAGCTAGTTCACTTCATGCCAGCCATGGTCTTTCGCAATTTGGGGGGAGGATGGGGGGGGGGGGACAGGGGTGGGGAAGGAGGGAAAAGGTGTGGGTGGGGGATGGGGGCGGGGTAAAGTTGGTATGTAATATAGGAAGTCAAAAAAAAGGGATGGGGGATGAGGAGTGGATGTTATACTGAATATAGGATTAAACGTGTAGCTCGACGGCAATTCCCCTTGGCTGGGGCGGACCAAGTGAGGACAAGGGGAAAGCAGGAGAAACGCAAAATGGAATAAAAAAAAAAAAAAAAGACGAAATAGAAAAGGAAGGGGGAACTAGGGATAAAGAAGAACGAGAGAGAGTAAAAATCGGCAAAAAGGCGATAACGGGTGCGGGAGGGAGGGGGAATCCGGAGGGGAAAGGGAGAAGAAAATGGAGAACGTGAACAGGGGAAGAATACAGAGGGAAAAAAAAAAAAAGAATGGGCAAGGATGAAAGCGGAAAGACAAGAGGAAGGAAAAACCGCAGAACGAAAAGAGGAAAAATAGGGGAGGGAGTGAAAAGAGAGAGGGAGGGAAGGAAGAAAGAAAAGAAAGAAGGGAGGGGAGAGAAAAAAAAAGGGGGGAGGGGGAAGGGAGCCCCAAGGGGGGTTAGGTTTCCTTGGTATAGTGGCGCGTGTGGTGGTTCACGGGGTACTGTCTCCATCTCAAATAACACAGAAAATAATGAACACTGCTATTTGTTATGTAGCTAATAATGATGTGTTTAACCTCAACATGCTCCTCATTCATTTTTGGACATTTTGCTGGTTTAATGATCTTCCTGTACATATTTTTCAGAGCGGCACAGGGAAACGGAGACATTTTGAATCCACGAGTCTGGGAACCTACGACATGGGCATTTGTTTGCAATTGTGTCCCGTCTGTTCACAGCATGGACGCGTAATAAACATGCTGCTCACGATGGCTAACTCAAACAGCCTCAATATTCTCTCATGTGTGGGCAGTTTGAACCACCTGTGGAATTTTTCGGGGGGTGGATTACAGCAGGGCTGTCAAAAACGAACGCATCAATATGGCATTAACGCAATAACGGCATTTCTGTTAATTCAAATATGGAATTATAAATACTATAAAATAGCAATGAAAAACCGGGTTCAAGCTCAACACACATGTGTCTTCACGACATCCTTTTCTTTACTCAATTTTACAAAAAGTGTCGATCTATCTATCTATCTATCTATGCTATCTATCTATCTATCTATCTATCTATTTATGATGTGTGTAGAATAATAATAATAATAATATATACTGAAAAATAAGATTTAATCACTAAACATTTGTTTTACTGATGTGCAAAGTCTCAGATCAAACACTGAAACAATGAAACATAGCAAAATTACCGTTTGGTGTCCCGATGATTTCAATTAAAACGCTGTAATTACTTTAAAACATTTTTTAAAGATTTTGTCCTCATGCTGAATTCGCTAATAATAAGCATACATTTGCATAAACTTATGATTACAGTATTATAAGTATTCACTAGTTAAAGTAGTGTGTGAGGTGCGATAAGCTCACAACACAATCGTGTGCGGATTCATCGTGCAGAGGTTAAGGGGACATTTTGACCGGCCCAACTGACACAATACCTTGCTGGGCACACCCTCAAAATTAGAGCATTGGCCCCTGTTTCTAACAAATGCAGACGTCTCAGGGTTGCCAACTCCCAGGTCCAAAATTGTACCCTTTTCCCTGTGTATCTAGGAGTATGTTTACGATGTTTAAGAACGTACAGTTATTTGATTACGACTAAGACAGAATAAAACTGGCTGCTCATTTAAAAAAGGGGAGAGGCAGAGTGGGCAGTGTCCAGGAATGCAAATTTGAAGTGCCTATCCATGTTTTTGTTTTGTTAGGGTTTTTTGTAGGTGCAATTTCGGGCCCACGAACGCGTGGGTGAGTGGGCCGCTTCACAGGGGTGACGGTAACCAGAGATTAGATCCCATATGGGACTATGTCTTAGGCCGAGTGCTCTATTTGTCAAAAAATTTTTGTGTATGTGTAATGTATGTGTGTGGGGGAGGGGGGTTTGTTCTGGGAGTTCCATCGTGCTGGTTGCGTATAGAGCCAAGTGTCAAGCATGCGGGGTGTAGGTGTGTAGCGTTATTTATGCATGGCAGAGCCGGCACATATGAGGTGCAGAGGATGTGGCCGCAGATCGAGGTAAGTGATCCACGGAGATCCACCTCCCTCACTGCCGTGCTAGAAGCCAGGCCGTGATGGTAACGGAGTTCTGGGCAAAGACTTAGCCCATTGCCCCTTAAACCCAAAGCCTGAACCTGACAGACCAGCAAACCGGAGAGGGTGCCGATCTCCGTCTGGCCACTTTATGTAGGGGTTTCGAGAGAGAGAATGGTGTAGTTGGAGTTTAATCTTACACACTGTAATGGAATTCATCGTACACAAGGCCAGAAGGTCCTTAAACCATTTTTTTGTTTGTTTTATGTGGACTGTGCAGGTTTTCAAAAGTGTGTTTTATAATGGTGATATTAATGTGTGTGTGGTGTGGTGTAGGGTTGGGGGCTGCAGGCTGCTCTTGGCCCATGAAAACCGTCGTATTGCACAAACCTGTGGAGTGGAGGCGCGATCGGCTGCGTTAGAGCACTGTTCAGTTCTGATGAGGAAAAAAGATAGCAGACTCAGAATTGCTTGCTCTCGCTGCTCGACCACACATACCTTACACCATACTTTACCACTATATAGTAGAGAGGTGGATGAGAGAGGTTTTAGCACCTGGCGACAACCACTGACTACAGCACATTTTCACAGAACTGATCAACGAGCTCAGAACAATTATAGAATCACATTGCCATGTTTGTGGGTTATCATCTCTTCGGATTTGCTTGTAGCTCGCACCAGTCACTACAAACCCCCCCCCCGAAAACACCCTCCGCACCGACACTAACATGTACACACCTTGTTCTTTAACCAACTTCTAATGCAATTAATACATCAATACAGTGAGAAAGAAAGCAATTGGTATGCAGTGTGAAGAAGAGGAGCTCGCTACAACTCCCCATCGCATCCATTAACAATTGCCTGAAGATGTTTGTCGCACAGCACATTTAGAAAACACGTACTATGTTTAGGATTTTGGACCATCATGGTGCCTCGCTAATGTTGGGCTGGCCTTGTGTCTGCATTCATCGAAAAAATCCGCCCCCGCCCCCCCCCCCCCCCCCCCCGACCCATCCAAGTATCACCAGGAGTTAATAAATTTAGTAGGTGGGTAAATTTAAAAAAAATGCCTCAGAGCACCAGAGATTAATCTTGTTAGATGTGAATCAACACACATAATGGCATTAGATAAGGATTGGACGGAGCTCCGGGTTCCTCACTGCAAAATACAAACAATCTATTCCAGCCGCCCACACACACAACATTACGTCCCGTCTGAGTGAGCGCGAAGAGCGAGAGAGGATAGAGTGGAGAGAGAGGGGAGGGGCTGCTTCTGAAGTCTGTCGGGTGCTGCGTGACCTCTGTAATCTGTGGGTTTAGTTAAATGAAGAATTATTCTATTCTGGGCTGTAATAGGGCGCTAATGGTGTCCATCACTCACCCTCAGGCCGGTACTGGGCAACGATGGCCACCGTCTGACCCGCCCCTTTGAGTGCAGCCGCAGCCTGTTCATGTGTAGCTCCTCGCAAATCGATGCCATTGGCCTGCAGAATCATCTGCACACCACTCTGGCACACACACAGACACACACCACACCCACACACACGAAGCACACACGACAGTTGTTACCTACCTACAGTGATCAAACTCTATAATGCACTAGTTATTTGAATATATGAAATGAAAATGGATTTGTGTGTGTGTGTGTGTGTGTGTGTGTGTGTGTGTGTTGTTGTTGTGGGAGTAGACGAAAGCAATTCCCATAGTAAAATCGATCGTGCAAAAGACTTCCTTTCTGGGTCTTTGAGCGTATTCTTTCTATCTGCGTTAATTTACTTAGAAAGGAAACAATGAGTGCTATACTTCACAGCAATGAATGGTAAACGCAAACGGTTTGCTTTTCCGCAAATCTGGACTTTACTAAAGTATTTCCATTTCACTTTTTACTCAACATTTTTGCAATTCTGTCGTTCCGTTTGTTATTTACGAGCTCTGTTGTGACCATGTTCTGACCTCTGTGCATTGTATATACTTATAGAGCAAACATTATACATATATTTAAACATATACTTATAGAGCAAACATACGCGCCTGTTCAGCAGCAAACAGAACACTTTGAGAGGAATATATGCTTTAAAAAATGAAAAAAAAAACCTGTATTTAACTTGGTTTTGGCTCAGGATCATTTGAATAGCTATCATTCAGTTTTGAGCATTAAGGAGATATTCTTTATACAGTTGCATTGAAGAACCAATAATATTCACCGAACTAATCATATTAAGTCTGTGACATGTAAGTAATAATAATAATAATAAAAAAAATGAATACTAGGCGAGCAGTGGTAGGTGATCCGGATGAAGACAGTGTAAGAGTCCTTAAAGGGGGGGACTACGTAAACAGAACTATTGAAGGGGAAAGGTCTTTTTTGGAGGGCAATGGCCATTGTATTTTCTGAGAGATTGGGCGATCGTCGGAGTAAACAAGGTATTAATAAATAGTAAAGGGTGATTTAAAAAAAATCCCCAACTTGTGGTTGGGATAAAGAAATGTGCACTAATACATAAGTGTAAAAGGAATAATGTCTTGTCAATTCCACGGCCAAATCATTCCAAATGTGTAAAATGAAATGTGTAGAGACGCCTTAAGCTGGACTTAGGATATGTAAAGGGAGGAAGGGGGATAAAAGAAGAGAGAAAAAGGGGGGAAAAAAGGAGAGAAAAAACAGAAGCGTACGTCGGTGCAGCTTGGGGATAAACAAATATGTACCAAAAAAGTCGGGTGCCACTGAATTGTGTTTAATACAAATACACACCAAATAAGAATCACAATCGTGTGCAAAAAAAATTCCTAAAGTCAATACAAGGTGAAAGCTTGGGGGCATCACGCCTCCGATCCGGGGCGCGGGTAGATGAGACTGCGTGCGGAATGGAACATTTTGTAAGGAGATACGCCCCAAACAAGGAATAAAAACGCTGTACCGTGCCGTCCTCGCTGCCCTAGACCATTCAACCTTCTAGCAAACCGTTCGATGGATTCTCTCAGTTAAGAGGTAATTTAATTCTGATCTCTTCAGAACAGAAATTAACCAGAACTTGTCGGCATCCCAAAATAAATAAATCAATAATCTACCGGCTCACCTGTTGCTTGTATCTTAAATTTAGGCATACTAGGATTAATTTTGTTCTTAGAGGGAAACTTTCCTGCATTCTCGCTGCTAAATGCGTAAATGGTAATGTAATTATAACAACGTTATTGGACACTATTTTTAGAGCCGAATTAAATATAACGCAGTCCAAACGCAATCAGCTACCGCTCGCGTAATTCAAACATGTGGGAAAACTGATGCAGTGTATCCCAAGGCCCTGTAAGTAGATGTGAGTAAGAATCGACTTAACCCGACTGTATGGTCCTTTCTCATGCGGCCGTTGTATGTGTGTGTGTGTGTGTTTGGGTTTACATATTTCATGTCTGCTATAGGAAAGGTGAATTATGGCCCATGTACTCAGACTCATTTCACAGATGAACGGCAGGAGGAAACCTCACAGCTATTCTTAGATGTCAAATCAGGCAAACACCATTATCTCCCTCTCTCGCACTCTCTCTCTCTTTCTCAGCCTTAGTCTCCTTCCTCTTCCTCGCACCAGCTGCTTGCCCTCAGTTGCATCCTCATGAACTGTAATAACTTGAAAAAATACAAAAAGTTCTAGCAGCCGATCCAGACCGAACACAAGTACCCCGGTGCTGAGTTAGAGGTTAAACGCATAACTGAGGAGAGGCGCTGATTTTGGTTAAGATTCTTCTTTTATTTTTTTTCTCTAAATTGCTTTTCCTTTTTCTCCCGTTCTAGGATATAGGAGGGGTCGGTCTCTAGTATATTCTAGGTCTACATCCTCTATCTATGTCTTCTCTCTCTAAAACCCAAATGTCTGATTCCGTTTTGTCCATCCTAATAGTCGTTCCCCCGCCCACCCCCCCCGGAGAACGCCCGCGCCGCGATCCATTAGACTCTGATGATCTCTAACGAAGCTCAGTGCGTATTTTCGTATCCACTCCATGTCATGTGGTGAAAACTTCAATCTAATTGATGTGGAAAAAGTATTTGATAGTATTTCAGAACATTAGATGATGGCGCCCTCTACTGCTGGACAGAGGATGTGCACCGATTATGCAGATAATGTATATTAGGATTTTTGGTGTATGTGTGTGTGTCTTTTTAGGTTTAATGTATAATAATGTCTATTAGGTTTTGATTTTAGATCAAATACAATATATATGTATATATATATATGCAAGGGGATAGTTTGGAAATAAAAATACTGAATTAATGAATAAAACAAAAGGCCCAAAAGACAAATATTCAGCACTGAATCAATGACTTGTCAAATAATCTTGTTAAAGTACGTGTGTACATATATGCACTACACAGAAGGATCTGGTCTCCTCTCCGGCGCTCCCCGCTCAGGTCAATCAGGACCACCATCCAAAGATAAATGACACAAAGATTCCCTCTCCATCTTCACCTCCTACGATGTTAAGCCCAGTCCGGTGGAGCCCTTTGCAGCACATCTTCCTTGGTTCCCTGTACGCACACTCCAATAATACATCAGCTCAGAGTCTGTGGGACTTAGCATCTCTCCTAACCCACACACATACGTTCCTGCAATGCTGAATACAACACACCGTAGACCAGCTGGCTGGTGCTAGCTCCCCAGAATGTGGGTATTGTGTTTGCAGCACATGGGCCTGATACTAATATATGACTGCTCTACTTTTAGACGTTTGTCGTATTTCGTGTAGTTTCCATACAGGACCGGGCGATAGAGTGCATGCACACACAACCTACAGACACAAACACCAGCACCACAGAAAAAACACACACACACACACACAGCACACACAACCCAACACACACACACACACACACAAACACATACAGTCACATTCAAAAACATATTATTTCTATTATTCACAAACCAAGATAGGATGTTTTCACACATATATCGTATATATTTATAGAAAAGAAGCAAATCAATGGTCATAATGACTTTTTCCAGAAATACAGGATGGTCCAATATTTTCAAATAACCTTTTATTTAACTGTGCTCAAATTCAAATATTCTGACTTGTGCAGTCTGTTATACTTCTATTATACAACCACTACTACAATGTATTTCTATTATGAATCTCATATATTGCATGCATGTAAATATACAAATAATATATATTATACTCATAAGAGATCGTGGAGAAACTATTAGAGGAGAGAGAGATAAATAATGCTTAAGCATTAATTTGATCAATACTTTCCCATATATTCCCATATTATAATAGACTTTCCCATGTATTCACAACATATGCAATTCATCTTACAAGCAGCAGGGGGCTCTTAATTTCATAATCCATTACCTTCAGGAAAAGATTGGAAAAAATCAGAGAGGAAAATATCACTAAGGGAAGTCAAACTTCCAGACACGAGCGATCAGAATAATAGTAGAACGATTCGAGTTGGAGAATGAACAGACGTGCCAGAAAAAAGGACAAAATATTAAGATTTTAATGGAAATTAGATTTTAGAATAGACAATCTATTTTGGCATTTTGGTATAGTATTGCTCTTTGGACTTTTATAATTTCCTTGCTTGTCACTTGTGTCATTCTATCTAATCTATCTATCTATCTATCTATCTATCTAGCTATCTTCTATCTATCTATCATCTATCTATCTATCTAGCTATCTACTATCTACATCCCTACCTACCTACCTACCTACCTACCTACCCACTTCTCCTCTATCTATCTAAATCTATCTATCTATATATCTATCTATCTATCTATCTATATATCTATCTATCTACTCCTTGATTTCCTGGGAAAATTGCAGAACATTTTTTTTACAGAAATGTTATATTTTTACGGTCAGACAAAATGTGTATGTGACAAAGAATCTAAATGTAAATAACAAATTAAACTATCTACCAATCGATGGCCTGTATACACACACACACACACACACACACACACAGATAATAATAACCACATGCCGCCTCCTCGCTCGCTCGCTGCTCGCTCGCTCGCTCCGCTCGCCTCGCTCGCTCGCTCGCATCGCTCCAGCTTCCGCTCGATCAGCCCCCGCCCGACTTTCCACTGCTCATATCTGATCCACCCCTCCTCGTCATAGATCGATCGATGGTCTATTGCCCCCTGCTATATAGTCTCCACGATCCTCCCTTGCTATATGGTCACAAGGCCACAGCTTTCTTACCACAGCATGGAGCACACCACAAATACATCACCACAACCTTATCTGTGGTTTAAGGTCTCTGTGACCCACTTATGAGCAGACATTAGATTTTTTTTTTCCTCTTTCTATCTGCCATTTCAACCCCCCCCCCTTTCCCATCACCTTGTCTATCGCATTAGCAATCTGTTCCACAACTCAGTGCCTTTTATCCCTCTACTTCTGTCTATTCCCCTCTGTCTCCCTCTATATCTGGGTTGTTCCCCTTCAGGCCTCCAGGCCAAATCAGTCAGAGTGAAACACAGATGGGCGATGAAGAACATGAACTAGAACGCAGGTCAATTTCAGTCAAGATGATGTAATACTAAATACATATAACAGTATAACAATCTAGCTGTAATGAAACATCCTATATGTTATTTTGTCTTTATTACATTCATTTTATCTTAAAACGATGAAGGGTTACTGAGACCAGTCGTTTTTGGCTGACGAGGGTCACATAAGAAAAAAAGGTTGGAAAGGTATTAATATGTATAAAAAGAAATGAAAACGACTACGTATAAATAGCAGACAGTTTTGAGCCAAATATACTTTAGGACATAAGGGTCAGTGTCAGATGTATTTTGGGTTTGAAATGACCCCACTGTAAGGCATCATTTATATATATATCACTATATATATAATATATATACTATATATAATATATAGTCTACTATATATATATATATATATAGTATCACCAAGACAGACTGGTATTTTTGATATGGGCCAGAAGTAGTTACTGTGTAGTTGAAATCAGTGCTGATGGTGAGCTGAGTGGAGTTATTGTGTGTTGACAGCCAGAAGTTCAGTTTGATGAAGATAAATCACTACTATGAGTGTCCCAGCATCATCAAACACCAGTTTTTATATAGTAATTATAGTTTTCTGTAAGTATTGGAGCAGTTGTTACTGTATACTATAGATCATGATCAATATAAGTCAATAGACCAGAGCTTCATCTATCATTTCCATGGCACCCGGTTTGAATCCAAGTATTTTCCATTTGATCCAAAATATTGGCACATATGAAGGACAGGGTTAGGTGAGTGATATTAGTTGAACTGAATTCTCTACTGTCTAGTCGAGTTGTGAAGTTGTGAGTTTGAGTTTAGGACAGACGGGTCGTATATGAACGACTTGTTCATTTTGAGCACATCTTTAAATTTATTGGGGGGGGCCTTATACAACCAGAAGAATGTCTCGAAGAGCGATTCTTCATTTTCTACTGAATGCAACTAAACGAAGGTTATGTTCAGAAAACAGAAAGGAGTGGTTTACCTCTCTTCTAGTTCGAGTCAGCTGATCTTTTACCGTGTGATTTCTATATATGCAATACAGTGCATTACACAGGAAAAGGACTCTTCATGTCCAGGTTTTTTGTCATGTGATGCCCATATATGTACTCTATGCAGTAATATACTGTATATATATCTCTATATATACGCTATAGTATATTAGTTACTATATATATATCTATATTATGAAATATGATTATATATAAATTATGCAAGAAATGATTTGTTCATTTTTTCAAAGAGTCATGAAAATAATATGATAATTTGTTCCAAAAAGATGTTATGACATGTTCCAAAATTTTTGCTTATAAAAAAGATGGATTAAAAACAAATGCTGCAATGGTTATATAATGTTATATAATGTTATATAAAGACTACAGATATTTACTATTATAAAATGATTTTGGATTTGAAGTATTTCGTTCCGGGGATTTTGAAATGGAATGGAGGTTGATATTGACTATAAATTATAATCTACATTAATGTGTATTAATAATACATTTACATTACTTTGAATATTTGCATTTATCTTCAGGAATCACTGGTTTTTGATCAGGATGGTGGTAAAGAAGGGGCACTTTTGCACATTCATTCACTCAAAAGGAGTGAGAGTGAATGAAGAGTTGCCTGTATATCTACCACAGCCTGTGTCACCTTTAACAGTAAATCTAAATGAAGTTATTTTGCATGACATATTTGCTTTAGATAAGCGAATCCGTCAGAATATTAATTGTTCTGGCATATTTGTAGTGAAATGAAGAGTTAGTTAAACTAAACCTGCATCTGATTTTTAGATATATATATTCAACATATAACAATAAATAATTTGCATATATACAATATAAGGAAATACATGGTAAATTGCATATATAAACAAAAAAGGGGGCGGTAATGCAGTAAGATTTCATCTTGTCAGCTATCGGATTACATGACATACTTTGCTAATTTTAGCACCTGTTGGTTTAGCTAATTTGATTTTTATCAAGCGAATTATATCATGATTTAATCGATTTGATCGTTATGAAAGCTAACGAATCTCAGTTTCTAGAAACATCTCCGTTACCTAATTTCACCACTAGGTGGAAGACCTGCTCCACACGACTGGTAAAAACCACTGCGTAATCTCTCGTGTTAGTGCTGTGGGTCACTAAATCAACGTGAAAGTAAATAAAAATAAAAAATAAAAATAAAAAACAAGTGCAAGATATGAAATAGACCAATCTCATAACCCCTTTTTTTTCAATACTGCGACTGAGAACCCTAATGAGCTGAAAAGACGGCTCCTGATAAATGTGTCACTTGAGGTGTCACTTTTTACACCAAATGACAAGTAAATTACTAAACTATTTAAAACCAAAACTTAAATTCAGTGCTGTAGAAGCTCATTTGCATCAATTTATTCCCTGGGTACAATATTCCCCCCGCTGGCCAGCTGCCTCCTCCTGTCTCGTTTCTCTCTTATTTACAACACCCTTGTCATTGTGAAACTTAATGCCAAAACAGGAAAACAAACAAAGCAGATTGCGCTTGCTTTAAAATCGAAACGCTTCCTCACGATGGGTGAAGAGTGGCATAGATTATCCTGCAGCCACACAGTTATTTATGCAGACTCACACGTCTCACTGTATCTAGCCACTTATTTAGTGTCACCATCGATAAATGTAGGCCCAGCATTCACTCGAAATAGAAATGGAAACATTTGAAATTCAGGCGTGCATGGAAATAGGAGATATTCCACGGCCAGTATCCACACATAAATCTTCAACATTATAACCAGTAAATATAATCACAGACTTAAGGACAGTTACGAAAGCTGACATATAGATATATACATATTGCTATAATGTTCAGGGAGCCATTTTCTTTTATTCATTTGTTTGCTGAACTCTGTAACTTCACTCGATTCAGTGGATTTCCGATAAGATCAACAACGTGCTGGACTGGCCAGTGTTTGAAGGAGCTTTAACGCCTGAGCCAGCCAGAAAGTGTGTGGTGAGAGCGGGTGGGCTGGAGCGTCACTTCCCCTTGATCAGTGAAGGCCACAGCAGATAAACAGACTGTAGCACATAAACACACACGCAGCAGACAACATAAGCCGTGTGTAAATACATCTGGCATTTGCCTAGTGACAAAAGGTTGTTATGTGGATTCACAGATTCTAAGGGTCAGGGTTTCGCACTACCATTTACTGGTGCAGAAAAGAGGGCAAAATCAAGGTAAAGTCTGCAAGGAAGCGTCCACCCATATCATTTATTTTGCATAATATTGTCGTATTAAAATGTAATATAATGTTTACAAGTGAAAACCTGAGAACACAAACCACATTCCCACAGAGAAAACACAAGAAAGATATGGGTCTTATATATATATATATATATATATATATATATATATATCACACACACACACACTCTTTACTAACATATAAACAGAAAATATGTATAATGTACATTTTTTAAACAAGAAAATGGCTTATTCAGGCACAAATATTTACCCCAGGCCTCCTACAACCCCAAACACAACCCCATATCCTCAACACTGTTGATCTTCGCTGGCTCATTCCTTTAGGTTCTTCCAGCACTTTATTCATAGATAGAAGTTATTCATCAGAATTAAGTTCTTTTTTATTTTGTTCACTGTCCAGGTGATCCCATGCTGCCTCTCTAATATTCTGGTCTTCACTCTGTGAAGGACAGCTCATACAGTAACTGTCAGTGTTTTGCGGATGTTTTTCTCTCCTAACAGGCTTTCACTTCATTAGCGTTATGCTGCGGATTTGTTATCCTGCTGCTCTCCTGCTTTCCAGAAGGAATAGCAGGATAAATTGAAATCTGTCTGTACTTTTCAACATTCATGATACAGTCATTTCGGACAATATCTCCAAGACGACTGGCCACAAAATGCAGCCCCATATCACTGAAGAGCCCCCACCATGTTTCACCAAGAACCAAAGACATTCATTCTTCCAACTCTCTCCAATTAATGATCTCACATATTGCCAATGAAGGAACCCCAAATAGTTCAAACTTGAACTTCTGCTTATGCAGAAGTATGATTTGGTCAAATCTTGTGATCTTTGGCAGTTTTAATGGAACGATATAATTGGATTTTAGGTGGAGCAAGTTTCAATGTGTTAACCACATACAATTTGAGTATCTAATCTCAAATACAGGTGTTAGAAATAAAAGAATGTACGATTCCGTTCCATTTAGGTTTTTGAGAACTAGTTTTCTGGACACATATTTGCCACTTTTGCTTATAGATACAGAATTTAAAATTACATACAAACTTTCTGTGTTTTCTGCATTCTACTTAAAAAAAAAAAAAAAGAATGACAATTGTCTATATATCTATATATCAATCTATATAATATATAACAATGTATATATTGGCAATCCTTTTAATGTAGTACAATGTAGATAGAGATCACAATGGTCTGTTCTGTTAATAAGATCGTTAATCTCACATCAAATCAAAGAGTCCAATTGGGGGAAAGATGTGATCTCAGAGATTTTGACTGTGGTTTCATTATTGGTGCCAGACAGGCTGCTTTCAGTATTTCAGAAACAGTCTGAAACACAAGCAAGTGAAAAACAAAAAATCATCCAGTTTGTGGCTTTTCTACCGGCCAAAATGACATCTTTGCATGCACAAGTTGACTAAGCTTGAGGTGATTGGGAAGAATGGCAGAAAAAGACATAAAAACATACAGTGAGAAATGTCGTAACAAAACAGGACAGTTCAAGTTTGGACAAAGCTCGTTTCTTTTCAAAAAACGTCCTCGACGTAGCAATAAATATTATTTCAGTATTTTCCTAAGAATTCTTAATAACAATTTTTAAATTTTTTATATAATTAATGATTCATTCTGAATAACTATGACAATACAAGTCATCTTTTATTGATAAAATCCATCTATATTAGTACAGTATGTATGATTACAGCACCATTCACAAGCTTTACTTTTGTCTAATGTTATCTTACTGGAATCTATACATGCTAAGGAACACCAGCAAAGCATCATGCTGATAAATTGCCTTCTGACCTATTAATGCTCTCAAACCATATCAACATACCACCTTATCTACAAGTGTAGGGATACATCAATACCACAGATATAATATCAGCCCGCAGGCTGCACCTGATACACGGAGAACAGTGTCAGTGACTCATAGGCTCACAATGTCTGGGGATGACTGGGATATTTCCAGTGGCCTTTGCTCAGGACAGTGTCTTTAGCTTAAGCACGGCGACCGATTGCAATAAATAGTCAACAGGCTTCCAGTTTTGTGAGGGTTAAGTAAATGACCTGCTGGTTTATTGATTATAAGCTGAGCTGTCCATCACTGGCTTTACTACAGACGAGTATGACATGGTACCATGCATTACAAAGGTACTGGAAGAAAAGGCCAGTTCTGGAGGTTCAAGGTAAAAAAAAATAAATAAACACAAAGATGAACAAGCTCTCTACTTTCTTATAGTGGAAAGTTACGGACTATAAGTCAACGAGCAGACCTTCGCCCGAATGAGAATGTAAGTTAATTGTTAATTGTTTATACATAAGGGGCACGGTGGTTTAGTGGTTAGCACGTTCGCCTCACACCGCCAGGGTCCGGGTTCGATTCCCGTCTCGGCCATGTGTGTGTGGAGTTTGAATGTTCTCGCTAGGGATTTTTCTCCGGGTTCTCCGGTTTCCCCCCAGTTCAAAAACATGCACGGTAGGTTGTTTGGCACCTTGGAAAATTTGTCCCTAGTGTATGAATGTGTGTGAATGTGAGTGTGAGTGTGCCCTGCGATAGGTTGGCATTCCATCCAGGGTGTATCCTGCCTTAATGCCCATAGACGCCTGAGATAGACACAGACTCCCCGTGACCCGAGGGAAGATCGGATATAGCGGCAGAAGATGAATGAATGAATGCCGATGTGGATGATTCTGCCTGCGATGCAGTAATAGACCGGAATCCATTGTAGTTTACTTAATTGTGTATACGATTGCTAATATAATGTGTCAGACAGATGTGAAAGGTGGTGGCTCAGTGGTTAAGGCATTGGTCTCTGGACCAGAAGATTACTGGTTCAAAATCCCACCACCACCACCAAGCTTCCAATAGTGGGCCCTTGAGCAAGGCCTTTAACCCTCAGTTGTAAGCGTATGAGGGCGTCTGCCAAGTGCTTGAGTGGGTGCCAAACATGGGTGGGTGATTATGAAAAATGTACCCAGTAGGTTATGATCTGTGCACAATTTGGCTACTATGAACCAACAAGACAAGACACATAAACAGCATATGTAGGGAATGGTTCAAATCAAAACACATGATCCTGTTTTCACCCTGAGATAAGGATTTAAATATAGTACAGGGCAGTTTCATGTGTTTATAGTGTTTACTAGTCTTTATGAGTTCTGCAGTGTAAGAAGTGTACTTTCTTGGAGCAGATAAATATCGGACTGCTTGTATTTATGAAATAATAAATAAATAATCAAATGGATCAAATGTAGCCCTGTGCAGTAATATTAAATATTGCAACACATAGTGCGGCATCGTGATATCGAAGTTGAATCTAATAGGATAAAATCACAGTCATATCCTATCGTAAAACCCACACTGCAGAAAAATGCCCCTTTTTGAAAAAGCAAAAATCACTTAAATCTCGTTTAAAATGTATTAAATCAAGCAAAAAAAAAAAAAAAATCTGCCAACGGGGTGAACAAAATTGACTTGGTAAGAATTCTTGAAACTAGCATTAATACCTAGTCCATAATAAATTCCACTAGATCCTTTAACTAGTCAAAAAAGCCCATTTTCAAGCTTTTTATACTCAAAACACAAGTACTAAAGTAATAGGACATTGGTGGTGCTGGGATTTGAACCAGTGACCAACTGGTCCAGAACCCAATACCTTTAATTACTGAGCTCCCACCTCCCTGACAGACACATATATGTATCGGCAAAAATATTGACAAATATATATTGACAAATTGCAAAATTATATTGAGGGAGGTGGTGGCTTAGTGGTTAAGGTGTTGGCCTCTGGACCAGAAGACCTAAGGTTCAAACCCCACAACCACCAAGCTACCACGAGTGGGCCCTTGAGCAAGGCCCTTAACCCTCAATTGATCTGTTGGAAGTCGCTCTGGATAAGAGCGATTTCAGTTCTCAGATTTCAGTTTTTGCAGTGTAACGAGAATGCATTAAACCTTGTGTAATAGACACCGGAAGCACAAATCGCCCCCAAAACAAAATGATGCAATCAAATATTAAGTGTTATATACTTTAAAAGTGCTTATTTCTAAACTTCTGTTTAATAAAAACCAGTTGGCCTCAAACTCCAACTTCTTTAGCATAATGCAAAACACCGAAAACAATTGCCTCGCCCTTTCTGCTACTTTGGGTATTGCTTATACAGACGAAAGAATAATACAGTTTACATTATGTACGACAACTATACCACTTGCTAATACACAAATCTTGACAAGCGAGCCACCAAAGCTTCTCTAAGCAATCTGTCCTCCGTCTGCAGTGAAATAGTGTGGCTTTAATCTCTGGGGAGCACATCGGTAGATAGAGAGGACGAGAGAGAGAGAAGAGAAAGAGAGAGAGAGAGAGAGCATTTGATTATTTGACGGTTCACTAACTCACACTGTAATTGGATTGGAGACGAAGGAAGAGAACAGGAGAGCCAGGAGAAGAAAAAAAAACCCTACAAATAGCACACAAAGTTTTTTTTCCTTCTTTTTAAACCAAATTACAAAGGAACAACCTTTTGCTCAGTCAAGTCACAAACTTCATTAAGTAGCTTACATCTCTCACAATGCAATTACATTCTGTATTTACTGGAAATAACCTGGAAAAAAGGAAAGAAACTAAAAAAAAAAAGGACTTTATTCACATCGTGTAAGCAAGTTTCACACCCCGGACTTATTTCTTTCTGTCAGTCAGAAGAAACCGTCACTTTGACCAAATGACAAGGGCTAATAAAATACTGTACGCCGGCATTGTTTGCATTTCTGATTTTCCTGTCAATACACAAAAAAAGAGCAGGAACCGGATCAGACAATGGTACAACACGCTCATTTACATTTGCATAAAACGTTTGTTCGATGGTCCACATACTGAATCCATATACTGCGATAAATCCACATGGGTAAATAAGAGTGTATTAGGTCGGATATGGCATTTTACTATTCTTTTTATAGCCCTGCTGAAAAAACAGGGAGTTAATGAGTTATGATAGTTTGACTTTTTTCGATCTTAAGATGGCGATATCACTACAACAAACTGAAATACAACATAATATAATATAATGATATAGTTAGGAGGGGGGGCACGGTGGCTTAGTGGTTAGCACGTTCGCCTCACACCGCCAGGGTCTGGGTTCGATTCCTGTCTCGGCCATGTGTGTGTGGAGTTTGCATGTTCTCCCCGTGCCTCAGGGGGTTTTTCTCCGGGTTCTACGGTTTCCTCCCGGTCCAAAAACATGCACGGTAGGTTGATTGGCACCTTGGAAAATTGTCCCTAGTGAGTGAATGTGTGTGTGAATGTAAGTGTGTGTGTGTGTGTGTCCTGCGATGGGTTGGCATTCCATCCAGGGTGTATCCTGCCTTAATGCCCATAGACGCCTGAGATAGACACAGGCTCCCCGTGACCCGATTGAAGATCGGATAAAGCGGTAGAAGATGAATGAATGAATGATAATGATATAGTTAGGAGGGGGCACGGTGGCTTAGTGTTTAGCACGTTCACCTTACACCTCCAGTGTCAGGGGTTCGAGTCCCGTCTCGGCCATGTGTGTGTGGAGTTTGCATGTTCTCCCCGTGCCTCATAGGGTCGGGACGGCAAAGTTTATATAATATGCTCTTGCAAATCTGTTTTTACTAAATTATGCACTGTAACTTGTTTAGTAAATAAATGATAGTATATTGTTTCATACTGATCACCTTTGTTTAAGATTCCTAGGCTAGGCTTGGCTATGTCTAAATCTACCATATTATTAAATTACGATAAGTTATCGCAAGTCGGGCCAAAATACAGAGATAAAGAGATAAAGATCAGATCTGCACTTATTAACGTTCCGAGTTGAGTTTTCGTTCTAGACAAAGACCAGGCGAATGTTTGGGATCTGGTACCTGATCAGAATGCGCTCCGCCCCCGTGCGGGTTTCCGATGCGGCGGTATCTATTATCGGCGCGATTAAGATTCACCACGAGGCAGCGGCGGTGGTGTGAATGTCAGATTTGTGTGTTCTTGCTTCAAGGAAAGAAGCATTTTTTAAATCTTCTCCCGCTTGGTCGCCACACAGCCAACCCATTTCATACCACGTAAAACAACATTTTTTTTCGACAAAAGAAAATTCTCAACTCAGCGCTCTTACATAGACGCGCGGTATTTTCATGCTGGCCGGGATGATAGGATTCGTATGACCCAGTTTACGCCAAGCAAGCAGCAGATCTGTGCCTGCTGTGATTAACTGTAATTCATTAATGCTTCCTTATAGTTAGAGATTCCCGGCGGGTTGAGCGAGAATGATATCTATAAAAGTGGCTGATTTTACCTCCCATGCGCTCATGAGTACAGATTCGTTTTCAGTGAGGGTTAATAGGCAAGAACGAGTATGTTTTAAACATCAAGAAACCGAGCCGAGACTAAAAGAAGCTTACAAAACGTCTACATATAGCGTGATTAATTGACAGGCGGTCGTCATGACGTGATGTCATGACGATTTCGCGTTCCCTCCATCGCGATACATGCTAACAGAAACAATTCCTAACTAATGAAACTTTTCCCCCCTTTTTCGCCGTCTGAGATGCAAATCATCTCCATTCCCTCGGAAGCTAATTACAGACTGCCTTTTAATTCAGTGAATGATACACCGACCGGTTAATTAAAATTGTAAATGAGAGTGTAACAGCCAACTGGTGCCAACAAAAAAAAAAAACACGCACAAGGCGCTAGCAGCAGCGAGCTAGCGCTGTTCCAAAGCCATCTGGGCCACACAAAATCTTCTACACGAAACCACGAACATGCACACAGTATTAAATGAAAAAAGAAAATGGATTAAACCCCATTAATCTCCTAAACTCTAATTTATTTAATCGGCAGCGCGACAGATGAGACGCTATGGTTTTATACCCATTTAAAGTCAAACTGTTTCGCCAGATAAAATGCAAACAGCCACAGAGGCAATAAAGGAGATTAAATCAATCCTCGGAGGGTTTTTATTTATTTATTTATTTTACGAACGCTTCGTATAGGATAACGTGCTGAACATAAGCGGTGTGATTCTGATCACCTTCTGTGAAAATCCCAAGATGTGACATTGAAAGACAATCCAATAAACAAACCATCCAGAGGGCACACTGGAAGGGTCAAAGAGGTTAAAGCCGGCGTAAACGCAGTTCAGTAACTCAAAAAAAAAAACACAACAAAACAAATAAAAGAGGCCGGATGGGACCCACCACGCGCCACGGCGCAGTGAGAGGCCCAGGACAATTTCCTGTGCGTGGCACTAGAAGATCTGAGTTTGACGATGAGACCACAGAGGGGTACCGTGTCAGAACACATGTACGCTTGACTGGGGTAAGAGCTGGTCTTCTGTCCTTATAAGATGGGGAGAGCTTTCACTCCATCCTCATTTCTTCACAATATAACAGTACCAGTCTCGACTTGGGAGAACTGGGATATCATGTCCAGAAATTTAAGTGACGGTGATCGAGAGATAGAGAGATATATAGAGATCTTAGAGATGAGGATCCTATAATAGAGAGAGAGAGAGAAGGAATTCTAGATCTCTATCTAAACAATTTCCCTATTTTAACTTTTTACCTCCCACTTTTTCAACACATATTCTTCCTCCTAGACTAATAACTTTACATATACACTGATCGGGAATAACATTATCTCAGACTTATTGATTGACAGGTGAAGTGGATAACATTGTTTGTCTCTGCATCATGCTACCTGTTAGCAGCAGGTTATTCATTCATTCATTCATTCATATTCTACAGCTATATCCGATCTTCCCTAGGTCACGGGGAGCCTGTGCCTATCCAAGAGTCGATGGGTATTAAGGCAGGGTACACACTGGATGGCATGCCAACCCATCCTCAGGGCCACCCTAGGTTAACCAATGTTAATGTGTTATAACAGGAAATTGTCCAAGTGTATGTGGTAGAGCATCTTCAAACGGCACTCTTCCTGGTCTCAGTAACTGTGGTCCAAGAAGGAACACCAGATGAAGCATGACGGGTCATGTTGTCCAAGGCTCATGATGCACATGGGGTGTAAGGCTGGGCGTGTGTGGTCCCAAGAACTCGTGTACTCAATTGCTGTAGAAGATAGTGCTGTGTACCTGTTAAAAAAAAGGGGCAGAGACAATATCTATTATCCTATTATTGAAGATTCTCTGACACATCACAGTCTAGCTTTTGTCAAACTTGCTCAAATCCATACTTGCCCAATTTCCTGATATAGAGAATAGATATATATATACATTATATAGATTATATATATATATAATGTGGGTGGCCTAAATAATTCCACACTAACAGATACCCTGATAAGAATACCACCAAGTATCCACTTGAAGAATAATACTGAATAATGTAATACCTGATCAGTGTATATATAAAGTTAGTAGTGTAGGAACAATATGTGTTGGATATATGAAGTTAAAATATGGAATATGTATAATTTATATATAACCGATATATGCCAAAGTGCAGCTGAATCTACGGCTTCACACATGGGATTCATAAACCTACATGGCCTTCTGAATAGGGTGAAGCAAATCCATTTGCAACTCTTCTTTCAGTGACCTTAAGGACTAGATGCCTTGATATCCACAAAAGCTGCTAATTGCTTTTGCAAAACGACTACATGCTCTGAGGATAAGTGCTCCTCGCATGCATTAGGTCCCTGATGACTCTAGAGTGAATCCGAGATTTCTGCCCAAGGTCATCATTTAATTTTGTGAATCAGATGATTGATCTTCATGAGACGTTCCCTTTTCCGGGTGGCGAATGTCACACGACATTCCATTCTCGAGCGGTGGACGTCCTCGCCGTGGCTTATATACAGTACAGACACATCATCTTTAGCATGGCTCACCATTCTTCAAGATGTAGTTTCTCCTCATGAGCATTATTAAGCATGTGTAAACAGTATACGTGTTTGGATTGCCTCTGGGTGTTATCTACTTAACACGATAATACAGGTTCAGCAGCGTGGATTTGATTGAACATTTTTGGCAGAGAGGAAGGGGGGGGGCACGCCACCACCCCCACACACACACACACACACACACACACACACACACACACACATATATATATACGTGTGTGTGTGTCGTGTGACGACAATAATAATAGGCCTTTATTTAAACTTTATACACTTTTATATATATTATAAAGATATCTGCTTTTTATTTTATTTGCATTTTATTTCTATTTTTATTCTATTTTATTTACATTTTCTTTTTTTTAGCTACATTTTTTTTATAATGTATGCACTGTTTCATTTTTTCCGTTATATGTATGTTGTACAGTCGTAAAAAGCATTTCACTTCATGTATGTCTGTGTATGAGACAAATAAAATTAGAATTTGATTTGAATTTGAAGGACATTCTAACCTTTAAAAGTACTTTTTACAAGTACATTTACTTTACAAATACTTTTCCTGAAGCAATAGTTAAATGGGAGCGTGTTTACTTTTTCTGGAGTCATATTTTGCCCAGTGTATCTTTAACTCCAGTAGATGGTTTGTGTACTTCGTCCATCACTGCTCAGAAATGTAATGAAACAGTGACATCTGTGTATCTGTGCTGCTTATTAGAATTCTCAAGTGCACAGACTAGTCGATTTCTTGAAGCGTTCTTTTGGAACAACAGATTTGTTTGATAATGAATAGCAAGTATATGAACTGGAGGTGATCCTGCATTTCAATTCAAAATACGATATATTCACATAAATGAATAAAAGGAATGAACAAAAACGATGACGCAACTTTGAATCAATGGCACAATGTCTACTACTGGGTTAGATTGCAAGTGGATTCCAGGTGGTTAAGACTCGACGTCTAAGTTTCAATATCAGCTTTCACTAATGCCACTCTACCATTACTACTCTTCCTTGTTTACAAATATACAGATATCATACTGCTCATTTATTTATGCACGGTTCACTTCTGTGACTGCGTTTGTCTTAATTTCATTTTGGTCGGCTAAAGCATGCAGAAGATCAGGTTATGGTTTGGACATGCAGGCAAGACTCACTGGCATGCAAAGCATTAAGTGGTCAGTACCTGGTAATGTCGGAGTCTGGGAGCACACCTACATGGAAGTGGGGGAAAGGGATGGCGTGCATTGGGCTTTTATCGAACTCCACTGGGGAGTAGTGACGGGGAGAGGGCGCACGATCACACAGTTTATTCACAGTGCTGTAAACTGGTTCTGGAGGCCTGGAAAGGAAAAGAGAGCGAGAGAGCGAAAGAGAGGGGAGGGGAGAAAGAGAGAGAAAGAAAGAAAAAGCAGAACACGTTTGTTAGTATGCATTGAATAAAGAGAGAAGGAAAGAGAACGACAATGAGAGCAAAAGAAAGAGAGAGATTGCACGCACGTCCAAGCAATATTCAGTCTAGAGCTATTCCATTCTCAAATTGTCACGTCATCATCTGCATACGATCTGATTCTTTTCTCGTTGCATAAACCATGGGAATGGACGTAAATCTTTGCTTAAAACCACTCACAATGCCTGGTTTTACCACAGTGTAAAACCCAGTGCATGGAATGGAGCTTCAGTACTTCTGCTTTCTCTTTAATACGTCTTTAACTGCTCCATCTGCCACCAAATATCACTTTTAATAAGAAACATCAATTCATAAGAAATGACCAGACAATTGTAGTTTACAATATTAAAGCATATATAGATAGAAATTGGTAAAAAAACAAACAAACATGGAATTATTCTGATATTTTTCCCCTCCATCCAATCTAGTATCACTAGATTGGAAGGCATCACTAGTATCACTAGATAGTGTTCTTGCCATGATGTGATCCATCTCTTTTAATATTAGCTGTACCAGTTTTTATACTATGGAGGATTACATTTAAACCCCAGGCTAGTACAGTATTAAGACATAAAAGTAGTGTTGTATGTGAATATAGATCGATGTGGGTTCGTGTTTGTCATGCGTTTCTTTTTTTCCGGCGAAGCTGCTCGTGAATAAGAGAGTAACCGAACGTAGGAACGCGCTGAAATGTAAACCCGACTGCTCAAGTGTCCTACAGTAGCACCGGGAATCTGGGATAGACTCCCACGCAACAGTCTCGCTCAATGTGATATAGAGATCAGTATCTCCAGACTTTGACCTTCATTATGCAGCAAAAGCATACGCATCTATCTATCTATCTATCTATCTATCTATCTATCTATCTATCTATCTATCGACTATCTATCTATCTATCGACTATCTATCTATCTATCTATCTATCTATCTATATATATAAGGGTTCTACATTTATTATAGCACAACAGACCTGTTATTTCATATCAAATTCTACGAGTTGTTATAGTATTTAACTGAACCCAGTGAACGTGTTTGCAAACCATGATGGCAAACAAGTCCAGCTGTGATTTTTAGTGTTTTTTCACACCATGCCCTTCTTCACAGCTCTGCTTTCATTGCACACAGAACACACTCTTACTTTGGCTGGGATCATTTGGCTAGCCAAAACAAAATCTCGATCCTGATGAATGTACGTCCTTATATTATATGATTCAAATATTGTTAGCTGTACCAAAAATTAAATGTGGGTATGGAAACAAACTCTCTCAGCATGATATACCCACTGTGTATGTGTGTGTGTGTGTGTGTGTGTCTGTCTATCTATCTATCTATCTATCTATCTATCTATCTATCTATCTATCTATCGAATCTAATCCATATATCTATCTATCTATCTATCTATCTATCTATCTATCTATCTATCAATCTGTCTAACTATCTATCTGTCTGTCTGTCGTTTATGGAACAGCACAATATAATGAGTGTGTGTAAGTGTGTGTGTATGTGTCTCTCTCTCTCTCTCTCTCTCTCTCTCTCTCTCTATCCGCTCTCTCTATTTTCACAAGGAGGAGGTAGCTCATGGTTCTAGAAGGCGCTAGTTTATTGATTGGAAGGTCGGGGGTTTGAGCCCCGGTATCACCAAGCTTCCACTTTTGGGTCCTTTAGCAAGGCCCTTAACCCTCTGTGCTCCAGGGGGCGCTGTATCTTGGCTGACCCTGTGCTCTGACCCCAGCTTCCAAAAACAAGCTGGGATATGTGAAGCAAGAAGATAAATAAAGTATGTGAAAATCTAATGAAAGATCCTGACATTTCTCCTCAGCATTCTAGAGAAAGGATCCTCAATCCATCACTTATATTTGCCGAGCAGATAAATAGATATACAGATATATAGCAGCCTCTCCGCTCGCAGATATGAACCAATAGTAGGCCTACAATATGACTATACTATCCTATGCAGCCCAAGAAGAACAAAACAGTATCCTTCAGGATTCTCAAGATCCGCCACTACTCCTGATATCCCAGAGAGAGCCACAGAGAGCCTCGGACTTGAGTGCTTGTTCCTCACCTCAACTGGAAGTGCTGGGACTCAAACCTGTGGCCCTCCCCGTCATCTAAGGAGGGATTTCTGATCAGAGAAAAACAGCAAGTGAGCCACATAAACCGGCGCATTCAACCACTTATTTTTGTTGGGTTGAGTTAAATAAATAAATAAATAAACAAATAACTGCTGCGATGTGTTTGTGTGGACACAGCATGCAGACTCCAAGAAGGTACAGACAGCTGGACATACATTTACTGGCCAGCAGACATGACAGAACAAAAACAGAGCCTTCAGTAGGCACAGTCGGGCTACAGACACCAGCAGAATAACAGTGAATAAGAGACGAGCAGAGCTCGGTTGTTAGCTGTTACACAGGTACGGGTTATTACCGCATAAACCTGTACTGCGGTAAAGTGTCTCAGTGTGTCAGTTTTAAAATTCAAAGCATGTTTTCTTGCGGTTGTGAAGCAGAAGGTGTTTGGAGAATTTGTAATATTTGGAATTAAGAGTGCAGGTGAAAGAAGGAGTCCAGTGGAGGAAGGAGAGAGAGAGAGAGAGAGAGAGGTGAAAAGCAAAGAAAAAAAAAAAGCCACGAATCAGGGGGCGTGGCAGAGATGTTATGCATTTGGAGAATCTATCTGGAAGCCTAGACCAGCCAAATAAATAGTGTATAAACTCAAATATCCCAGATTAAAACTAGTAATGGTGAAATCAAACACTACAATTCAAAATAATGGATCAAAATCGTAACGAGAAAAGTACAAATGATCACCATTTCTTTCTTTTCCTTCTCCCTGTTTCATTGCTTAATTACCACAGCCATCATCTTAATTACCACAGCCATGCAGAGCTGTAGCTACAACTCACAAATTCACATCGAGATTTAATAGTGTGCTTAAGCAGTATATCAGTATAAGACTACTGAATAAAAATATACGTAACGTAATCCTTATCTGCCGTTTAAACCACATGAAACTGATTCTTTTTAAGGTAAAATCACTTGGATACCTTTTCCATGTTTTCCTATCACTTTTCCAATGATGAGTTTATGTTCTTCTTGCCGTAGATATCATGTGTGATGAGTTTAGATGATACTAGTATGTAGACTGTGTTCTATTTAAATATCTTTACGATTCATGGCATGTATAAAGTGTATGACTTTCTACTTGGGCACAAGGGTGTGTGGGGATGTTTAACATTAAAAAGCCACTGCTTCGTAACAAATACACTTTTTTTCTGAAATTATATGACATCTGTATAAGCATATTTCTATTTTAATATTTAAAATGGAACGGTTATAGGACCACTATTATTTATTTTTTCTCAGACCGGAAGCTGTCAGAACAAATGAACAGGCCAATATATATATATATATATATATATATAATATATATATATATATAGATATATATATATAATATATATATATATAAATCAAATATAATCTTTACGGCAAGGAACCAAAAGAAACCCGGTCTTTTCCGGTCCTTGTAGCGTAGTTTAAGCAGTGTTCGCATGCACAGAGCTCTATTACAGTAAAAGCAAATCCATAATTGATTATTCATCTGTAGAATTATGGCAGACATTTATTATGCAAAATGCGTTTGAATCTCTGCAGCGCTAATCATTTTAGCCAGAACTGATTCCCCTTCCAGTGACGTAATAAAGGATCAAAAGTGACCTTTCCTCTATTGCATGCATTAGCTGGCGATATGTTTAACTTCCCATACACTATATTTAGGCCCCTTCCTTTACTGCATTACCGGGAGATCAGGGCGCTAATAATGGGGATTAAGAAAGTTTAGCAGTGGCAACCTGCTATTAATCAAACACAAGGATGTAGAACAAAATCCCAGACTTATAAAGAAGCTCAAACACGACTCGTACAAGCTATTAATAATACTTTAGGAGTTTTTTATGCCTTTGCCTAATAACCAATTTGGCTTCAGACAATTTCGAACACATATGCCTGTCCAGCTTTCCTGTACGCCTGCTAATCTTCCTGCATCCCCAATTCCCAGAATGCCCAGTTGGCATTCTGACTAAACGGTAAATAACTAAAAGTACACAATGATCATTTGAGTATTAATTCACATAAGGATGTATAAAAGATGTTTTAAACTTTTAAAATTAGAATTTTTTAAATTCGTTTTAAGGAAAAACAAGGTCATTTTTCCAGATGTGTAATCTATCTATCCCATATGCAATAATGCAACCTCATATGATCAGAGATGCAGGCGTTTGAACTTGATAATAATAAAGCTGGCTGTCCTTCTCCTCTTTACCCCGGAGGACGCAGAGGCCATGGTTTCCAAAAAAGACTTTCAAAATGTTATCTTATGTCATCTTATGGATGATATTATATGCTGTAAATTGTAAAAATAAATAAATAAAAAAGTCTTCTTAATTTGATGTTGTGGAGCATTTTTCTGAAATTGTTATCAGAATGTATATATATTCTTTTTGCTGACTGATCAAAGTTTGCCTTTCTTTACTTTTTTACACCGAATCTTGCTACTGACCAGTTGGCAGTTAATCTAATTATTTAATCTTATTATTTATAGTCTATTGATTTTGAGTAGGGCACGGTGGCGTAGTGGTTAGCACGTTCGCCTCACACCGCCAGGATCCGGGTTCGATTCCCGTCTTGGCCATGTGTGTGTGTGGAGTTTGCATGTTCTCCTCGTGCCTCAGGGTTTTTTTTTTCTCCTGGTTCTCCGGTTTCCCCCCCGTCCAAAAACCTGCACGGTAGGTTGAATGGCACCTTGAAAAAATTGTCCCTAGTGTATGAATGTGTGTGTGAATGTGACTGTGTGCTGCCTGCGATGGGTTGGCATTCCATCCAGGGTGTATCATGCCTTAATGCCCTTAGACGCCTGAGATAGACACAGACTCCCCGTGACCCGAGGAAGATCGGATAAAGCGGTAGAAAATGAATGAATGAATGAATGATTTTGAGTAAATCTTATTTATCCAGCCCCATATCTCCATATCCCAACATTTTAAGACACGGTGCAGCCATAAAAATGATCAAATTTCATCCTTAAAATGATCCTAAATTGAAACCTGTTTTAACTACTTTCAAGTTCTACCAAATTGTTAAAGATATGATTACTGAATTTAATATTGAATTTACTGGTGAAAGTCTGGCTGACTCATGCAGACCGGGACCCTTACAACAACCAGATTATTAATGCGCACATAAATGCGTTGATGACTGCAAAATCTGTGGATTTGTGTAAATATTTATTTACATATTTATTTCATTAATGCAGGAACTGATAACTGGTTACTTATATTAGCGAATTATGTTGGTGTTGCTGTTTTCTAGTCCTGTGAGGTTTTTAAAAGTCTCACATGAAGTAGTCTGGTTCTGGTCAGCTACTCTCAGGTTTTTACTCTCAGGTTATTTTGCTGAGCAGCCAGTCGAAAATATCTTCTGCCCTGAAGGAACCATATGGCTCTTAAAATAACCCTTCAAAAAAACAAACAAACACACACACACACACACACACAGACAAAACAAATGTACTCGGATGCCATCTGCTCTCTCCAAACTTAAGTGATGTAACCAAAATTATAGACATTTTTTACATTTTACACACAGATCAAATCTCCCATTAAACAGTACCAATGAAAGTACAACGTGTACTGTGGTCAGACTTAAGGCTATGTTTAGTTAAATACACATCCGTTCGATCCAGCCCACACACACATTTATACAGGACGTTTCGGAAGAAAGGACAACACAGAGTAGCGCACTAACACGGGCACACAGAGCGGGGGGACATGAAATCCCAAAGCGATCACATCACACGTCGTGATGATTCCTGCGACGCCGCTTTGTGGGATTTCCACACGGGGACACATTGGGAAGGAGGGACCTACACGGATTCTACCTGTGGCCGCTGGCAGAGAGAGAAGAGGGATTTACCGTAAGAACGAAAAGCCATCCAACCTGTTAATGTCCTCCTCCCCCAGCAGGTGGCGCGGCAGGGGTGAGTAGCGTCCAGGGGAGATAGGGGGAAGACTGGACTTATACTCCAGAGTCCCGTTATTACCGGAGATATGATTATCCATAGCAGGGGGAAATGCTGCAGCAGAGGACATGGAAGTGCATAGATTATAGAGGAGAGGAGAGGAAGAGAGGAAACAGGAAAGATAGGAGCGACAAGAGGAAAATGATAGAAAAAACGAGAGGAAAGAAAAGAAGGGGGTAGATAGAAAAGGTGAGGAAAAGCGGAGTGAAGAGAGGAGAGGGAATGGAATGAAGGGAATAGAGGAGAGAGGAGAAGATACAAGAGAAGCACAGAACAAGATGAAGGGGGAGAGGTGAGGGGAGGAGAGAGAGAGAGAGAGAGAGAGAGAGAGATGAAAGCAAGGATGGAGGAGATGAATATAAAAAGAAAGGAAAGGAAGGCAGGAATGACGAGCGGAGAGGAAATGAGAAGAATATGCATATGGAAGGGGAAAAGGGGAAGAGGAAAGCAGAGAGAAGAGTAAAGGAAAGGAAAAGGAGAGAAAATAAAAGAGGGAAGGAAAGAGAAGAGGAGGGAAGACAGAAAAGGTGAGGAAAAGGCGGAGTGAAGAGATGAAGGGAATAGAGGAGAGAGGAGAAGATACCAGAGAAGAGCAGAAGAAGATGAAGGGCGGGTGAGGGGAGGGGAGAAGCAAAGAAGAGATGAACAGAGATGGATAAAGGAGATGAAGTAAAAAGAGAGGAAAGGAAAGCAGGAATGAAGAATGGAAAGGAAATTGGAAGGGGAAAGGAGAAAGACGAGCAGAGGAGGGAGAGAATAAAGGGAAGGAAAGAGGTGAGAAAAGAAGAGACGAGAATAAAGATGATAGGGTGGGGGAGGAAGGAGAGGAAAATGGGAAAAGAAGAGGAGAGGATAAGGAAAATTGAAGTGGAGAAAAGAGAGGTGGAGAGAAGAAAAGATTATATTATATGTTATATGTTAATATTATATTATATTATATGTGTAACCCCGGTAACGTTTTATCTGTTCCACCTGAACATTGCATTTTATTTGAAATAACCGCACGCTTTCACCGCCGCACATAAGCAGCACGTTATCGTTAACAGCAACACTATTATCACTGGTGTGTGACGGTGTGTTCATTTCTACTCACAGTGGGTAATATCGGGAGGCCCGTAGGGATCTGAAAGGTAAACACTAGTGGGCTTTCCCACCTTCAAATACACAATATCCGATGTGTTCTTCAATATGGCTACTGCCTCCTCATGGGTCACCTCCTCCAGAGTGTAATTATTAACCTGACGGAAAAGAAGAGATTGTCTTGAGCGCTGCAAATGTATTGTTCCTCACAGTTCAGTAGTTAATAGCAAGCGTGTCCTGCTTGATGGGTTACACACTGAAGAACAAATCTGTACTATGTCAGTCCACAAGACCCCATTCGTTTAACCTTTAATGCTGTGTTTAGACGTTCTGCCTTCTGAAATACCTTGTTTATATAATTCAGTATATAAATATATATATATATATATATATATATATATTATATATATATTTCGTGGAATAGTTGAATATGTTTATGTATACAGATTGACTTTGTTTGAAATGAAGCTCACCATGAGAAGCCTGTCCCCAATCTGTAACCTGCCATCCTTCTGCGCCGCCCCGCCGTCTATGATCTTAGTGACGTAGATGCTGTTATCACCGGGAATGTGCTGGTTACCCACACCACCTGCAATACTGAAACCCCAGCCCTGCAGGCGAGAGGAGGAGTGACATATAACACATTCTTATTGAACGCTGACAACCATGACATGAGACAGCATGTCAATTTTATATATAAAGTGAATTATATTGGAATTTTATATAGAAATGACTGTATCTTTTGCTGCCAGGTCTTATATACAGTACAGTATTCCAATGTGTATGAGAGTGTGATATATATATCTATATATATATATATAATATATATATATATATATGATATATATATATATATATATATATATATATATACACTAAGAAAATATATTAAGAATTACACATTACATAGTTACAAATATAAACTATATGAGAAAAAAATTAATAAATGATTAAAAATAGGATTTTGCTAATTCTGTAATGGTTTCATTGCATTGCATCACTGCATACTGTGTTTATTTTCATTTTACCACAGTGTGTGTATAGATATATATATATATATATATATATATATATATATATATATATATATATATATATATAGTAAATATATTATGCAATGATTTGCAAAACTCATAAACTCATATTTTATTCAAAATCACACATAAAAAACTGAGGAAATGTACAATAGTATTTTAAGGAAATTTGTAACCTGCATCATTCTGGAAAAAAGTAAGTTGTATTCAAATGAAACACGTTAATTGACAACAGGACAGTAAACAATTGCATAAAACCAGTGAATTATAGATTGCCAGAGACTTTTAGAAGTTTTAGAACATCGGGAGAGCTTCACAGATCTATGTAAGACTGTCTCTACAAATTGTGGAGCATTTTCAGAATAATGTTCCTCAACAACAAAAAATAGCATTAGAAATTTTAACATTTGAATTATTTGCAGTAAAGATTCAATATCAGATTCAAGGGTGGAAATCAGTACTGGATGCCTGTGATCTTCAGGCTGTTATGCTGTATTTATAACAGTGATGATTCTGTAATGGAAATCACTGCATGGGCTCATTTACACCTCCATGAGCCAATGTCTGTGAAAACAGTTTCCCATGTCATCTACAAATATTTCATAAATATGATTATAAAGTGTAACATTTGGAGACGCCAATACCCTCGTACAATGTCACCAATCTTCCACGCTGAGCATGGCCCTTAACCCTGTTTGCTCCATGGATGCAATACAAGGACTTCCATGGATATGCAAAACCTTTAGGAGCTCAGTGGTTTAAGAGGCGCTGGGCTACTGATCGGAAGGGTCGGGGTTTCGACCCCCGGTATTGCCAAGCTGCCACAATTGGGTACTTGAGCAAGATCCTTAACCCTTGGTGCATCTCAAGGGTTGGCGTTTTATGGCTGACCGTGCGTTCTGACCCCAGCTTCCAAACAAGGGATATGTGAAGAAATTATTTCACTGTGTTGTAATGTATATGTGACAAAATAAAGACTATTCTATTCTATACAGGGATAATTCTGTCCATTGGCTTTCAGTCCAGAAAATATCTTTTTAAGATGAAGAATGAATATGTATATATAATATTATATATAATATATATATATATATATATATATATATATTTATATATATATATTATTGTATAGTATATATCTATATTATTTATATATATATATATATCACAGAATTTTAGTCAATGGTATTCTCAGATGTATACGGGCAGAAGATGTGATGCAGCGCCTATCAAAATCAAAAATGGCTTATTTTTCCTTAAAATGGTTTACACTGTCAGTTTAAACATTTGATGTTTTTTGGTTTATTGCTAATTGAATATGACTTTACATATCATTGAATTCTTTTGATGTATATTTTGGACATGGTCCCAGCTTTTTTGGATTTGTGGTTTTGTATAGAACGTAAATAAACTGAAAAAAACATTTATGAACATTTGCTTTTTTAGGTACTCCTCAATAGCATTATCATCATCATCATCACATCATCAATATCATCACCCTCTTCAGTAACTTCCAAGACAGCTAATTTCGCCAAATTATTTTAAAAAGCAGCCCTTGCTTCATGCATTAAACTCAAAGTAATGACCAAGCCTTTTGCTACAGGGGATTTAACTCATTTTGGATGTCATATTTCATATTCATATTTTACAGACAGGATTACACAGACTCTGTGTTCTCATCCTGTACTTAAACAGTGATATATAGAAATGGAATCGCTGCTTCTTCAGACTGGTATCTCAACCTCATTTGATTCCATTTATCCAACAGATTGCTTAATTAAACAAGCAAAATGAATTAATTAAACATTTAATGAGGCACATTTCACTGAAGAACACAAAAAAAAGCAATTTGAATATATATATATATATATACACAAGTATATATATATATAAGTTCACTTGCACAGTGTCAAATTTCTAAATCATGCATGAAAGCCGCTTGCATATTTTAAATAAAAAGGCATTCCGTATCCCTCTGTGCTTTCAACAACATCGTATCCATAAGCAACAAACACAGCAAAGAGCTTCTTTATAAGTGGATTCTTGTGTTTTATTTCAGTCAAGGACAAGGGTGGAGGTATGATAGCAATGCGCTCCGCATTAAAATGCAAACTGCAGGGACACAAATGTGAACACGTGAAACCGGAAAAGAAACTTCTATTAGCATTTAATCTGTCCTCATGTGTCATATAGAAATGTAGCATTGAAATTCTAATCACCTACACTGAAAAGCACAGAGCGACTCACTACAACTACGTATATTTACAATCATTCCATTTCCTTTGGTCTGTTTCTAGCTAGGGGCACGGTGGCTTAGTGGTTAGCACATTCGCCTCACACCTCCAGGGTCGGGGTTCGATTCCCGTCTCGGCCATGTGCGTGTGGAGTTTGCATGTTCTCCTCTGTGCTCTGTCCGTGGGGGTTTTGTGTTGATCTCCGGGGTTCTCCGCGTTTTCCATGTCCGCTAATTCCGGTTCAAAAACATGCACGGTAGGTTGATTGGCACCTTGGAAAAATTTGTCCCTAGTGTATGAATAGTGTGTGTGTTTGTGTGTGTGTGCCCCTGCGATGGGTTGGCATAACATCCAGGGTGTATCCTGCCTTAATGCCCATAGACGCCTGAGATAGGCACAGGCTCCCCGTGACCCGAGGGAAGATCGGATAAAGCGGTAGAAGATGTATGAATGAATGTTTCTAGCTAAGGAAACTAACCCTAACCCTAACCCTATGCTTATAACCGTATTATAAAAGTATTGGGACACCTGACTCTTCCAGCTTTTTCTTCCTTGAAAAACGTGACCTCAAAGCTGGAATAATCGTAACAATCCAAGAAAGAAAGAAAAAACATATTTACCTTTTGGTCCTTTGATGAGTTTGATCTCGACGACGGTCTCCAGCATGGGCCTCCTCCTGCGCACATAGAGTCGAACAATCGAGCCAGGCCACCTTCAGCGCCTCCACGGCCCTGCTGTGGGACACCTCGGAAACGTCCACCTCGTTGACACGCAGGATGCAGTCGTTCACCCTGCAAACACAAACACAAAGTTAGTGAAGCCCCTGTTTATTCGCTGGAGTGAACAGTCCCCGCTTGTCGCTATGGCAGGTGTAATTACGGATCTCTCACTGAGACCCACACTGCGAAACAGAATGTGGCAGAGCGTGGCGAGGTGTACTGCTCCTGTCTTATCCATAAACTCCATCAGAGAGCAGAAAGAAATATGAGGTTTTGTTAAATCAATTGCATTTTATTTCTCGATTTCTTTCAACAACGCATGCTGTCACAAAGCAGAAACCTGGATATTGATTTAGTTTCGACATGTGAAAGGAAGCATTTATCGAGATGAAATCTTCTTAGAGGCAATATACTGGGATAATGAGTTATTACTCTTCTACCGTCGTTATAAAGTCAAACAGGACAAGGGTGGATCGCCAGGACAATCATCCTGGGTAGTGTCTTGTAAAGAAAGAGACTCTTTGTATATACTCTTTTACAGCATGTTCTTTCTATCCCTTTTTTTGGCACCCTTGACAAGATTCCTACTGCCACTCTCACTAGCCCTGTCCCCTCCCACCCAAACGCTCCACCCCGTAACCATACAAATCATTCGCAGCCTTCCACCAACAAGGTTACAACACATTTAATTATCATTACACAATTGCCTGAATAGTCGTTTGTGTTATGATGCCATGTCGCTCATCAAAGACTATATACAACCATAATGCCAATGTGGCCCACAGTGAGAATAAGACTGACACCCCAGCCTTAAGTTTTAAGCTGTTAAACTTTATTTGAAACTCCTGTCCCAGTAATATTCGTGCTGTATTTGGTTTATTAACGCTCTACTTATTCCTTATTGGTTCATGTTTCCTTGTCTTGGGCTTGTGGATTTTCCTAAAACTAAAAAAAAGTGAATTCAATTAACATGAAGGGTTTGGATATGATATGAATAGAATGTTCCAGAAAAAAAAAAAAAAAAAAAAAAAAAATATATATATTATATATATATATAAAAAAAAAAAAAAAAAAAATATATATATATATCTATATATATATATTTTTTTTTTATTATGTCCCAATTTCTTTGAAGTTTTATATTTATATTTACATATGGGATTTATAATGATGCCATTGTTCATCTAGCTGTATATAAACAATATATAGTCAAAAGTTTGTGGACATCCACGTGAACACGACCTTGATGGAGATAGATTTGTCCACATGGACATTGTCATGCTGTAAAACTCTTCATTGTCATTCGTTTGGGTCTCCTTGTTCAAGGCTACATCTACACTAATCTGGATACAAGTCCCAAATGAGTTAAATGTAAGACGCTTTCCGCCTAAACATTTGTTTACTTGCCGGCTCTTTGAAACTTTGGCATTTCTTTTAGCCCATATGTTGTATTTTATCTTACAATTGCATCATAAGGACATATAGGCTTTTTTTGTACACAGTGGCCGTATGCACCAAATACACTGTATATTGAGTTTCCAATACTGTTACAGATTGTAGTTTCTTTCTAAATATTTAGCTTTTTTATGGTGTGTAAAATTAGGATTATTTAAATGCAAATTATATTTGAGTTGCATAACTAATTTTTAATAAAGACACCTCCAGGTAAACAGAGTGTAGTATTAGTCCAAATGTAAATCTCATTCTAATGATTCCTAAATCTCCCATTGGAACCTGTTTATTTTGGGTTTTGTTTATACATTTCTCTACTCTATGTATGGACATCGCTTTAATAATATAAGCCATGGGCAGAAACCTCACACACATTATGCATGAATGAGGGAAGAATGAGGGAAGAAATACACAACAAATACACATGCATACGTATTCACACATATTCTGTATACACACACACAACACAACACTGCGTTTCTCATTTTGCCTTGTTTGTATTGTAATAACTCCTTTGGTCTGCTCCTCATGATAAGTACCACACAGAGAACATGCTGTAATAAGAAAAAAAAAACATTTCCCCATCACACCAGCACTCATCTATTGAATCAGCTCTAATGACCCTGTCCATTTCCTAATGAAATAAGTTAAACGAGAGTGTGAGCATGTGTATAGTGTGTGTGTCTGTGTGTGTGTGTGTGTGTGTGTGTGTAGTTATCTCCTCCCTTGGAGAGACAAGATCACCAAGCAACTCACCGGAGCCTGCCGTCCTCCGCCGCCGCACCGCCCGGAATAATCTTGGTGATGAAGATTCCCGGATCGTCGCCGATGTGTGGATTATCCGTCCCGCCTGCTATACTGAACCCCAACCCTGAGTTACCCTGAGGACAGAAACGTGCCCATAAGACACGGATTTGCATGTATAAACTTTATATAAACTTTACTGTATGTACAAGTATGGAACTAAGAGAGAATATGCCAATTATATCCCAAATAATCAGCCTCTCTGCTGGTACACATCATATCGGATATGCGACCAAAACTCAATCTGTTGATGACATGCTGCTTTGGAAAGGATTTCAGGTGCTTCATTAGCCCGTCTGCCCTGATTAGTGCTAATTATACAAGCTGACAAGCAGCAAGAAAGGACTGAGGATAGGAAAGGTAAAAAAATCCCCTTAATAAAAATGTGCTTTCAAAATGAGAACTGATGCTTGAATTTGATTTAAATGAAATGTAGATGTATATTATGTTATAATAGTGAAAATTAGGCAAAAAAGCTTAAAAGCTTAAAACTTTAAATACAGGAAAGCGTGTGCAAGTTTATATTCAGACAAATATATTATTATATTATATTATTATAGTTCAATACAACTGGGATAATGAATTATTATTCATTCATCTTCTACCGCTTTATCCGATCTTCCCTCGGGTCACGGGGAGCCTGTGCCTATCTTAGGTGTCTATGGGCATTAAGGCAGGATACACCCTGGATGGAATGCCAACCCATCGCAGAGAACATACACTCACATTCACACACACACACACACACACACACTCACACACTAGGGACAATTTTCCAAGGTGCCAATCAACCTACTGTGCATGTTTTTGGACCAGGGGGAAACCGGAGAACCCGGAGAAAAACCCCCTGAGGCACGGGGAGAACATGCAAACTCCACACACACACATGGCCGAGACGGGAATCGAACCCGGACCCTGGCGGTGTGAGGTGAACGTGTTAACCACTAAGCCACCGTGCCCCTATGAATTATCACATAATTATAATTAATTAGAACATATATATATATATATATATATATATATATATATATATATATATATATATATATATATATATCTATATATATATATATATATACTGTATATATATATATATATAAATTCTGGAATAATTCTTATTCCAGTTGTATTTTTCAACTAAAAGAACATTTTGTAATATCATAATATATTTGTCTGAATATAAACTTATTTATTCCACATTCTTACCTTTATTTTAGGCTTTTCTTTTGAACCTTTGCATGTATTGGTCACTTCCCAATATACTATATTATAAATGTTATGTTATTATGTAATGGAAACTTACATATGTCTATGTATACAAACCTATTCAGTGTTTTCTGGTGTTGGCACAGTGAAAACAGTAAATAATCTAAAAAAACACCTGGTCATATGTACCGTATGTGCTTTTTGGGCAATAATCTTGCTCAAGTGACATTAAGTATATTTCTATAATGGTTTATTAGAAAACAATCATAATTATGCTATTGCAAAATCTATATTATTTGACAGTCGGCTGGCAATAAATAAATGGTCTGAAATCACATAAAACACATATGATATTATTTATTTGCGATCTTTATCACGATTTTTTATTTTCCCTGTGATCTCGTCATAAAAATACTTTCATCGTGATCAGTTCCTGCACCCGGCAAGAAAAAACACCATTTACGTCATAATCCCAAGAAAACAAAAGAACAATTATACTGTAATGCATCTACACTCAGAACATCCATAAGATAAATGATATATGATATATGATTACTGAATTAAAAAAAAGCTTTATCTCTGGTAGTGACTCAGAGTCACTCGGTGGAAGTGCGTGTTCACTGACTCATCAGGCTTTACAATGAGCTTTAGGAAGTCGTAACCTTCAGCTTCCAAATCCAAACAGCCCGGAGATGAACGATGCAAAGTAGCTGAAAATGGTAATCAAACAGATATCTCGTCCCTGGCTCGCATTTCTGTGAGAGATGAGCACGGGTCTGATGCACTTTAATTGATTCTCTGGCTGATAAACAGCCAAACAGCCCCAGAGAGCGGCAGATTGGAGCTAATTATACTCAGCCAGCAGAGCCGGGTTTATTAGTCGCGAGGACGTGAAGCGCCGGAGACACGGCAGCGTCATGCAAACTGTCATTTTCGTGGCGCTTTGATTAACTGGCATGCCGGTAGATCGCGAAAGGCTCTTGTGATTAAAGCGCTGCTGCTGCGGTCTCTTGATGGCAGGACGCGGGGCAGGAGGAGGAGAAAACACGCTGGATTGGGTCAAATGAATTAGTAATGATATTCAATTGCATCACTCATGTGCAGGCAGGGACGCGTGTGTAATCTGTATTATAGAGAGGCGTGGACAAGGAGAGAGAAAGAGAAAGAGAAAGAGAGAGAGAGAGAGAGAGAGAGAGAGAGAGAGAACAGCTGCAGTGTTATGGATGTATCCATTTTTAATAGTATTTTATCTCAGTCTGTCCCACAGGGAGATGCAGGCAGGAGCTCTCAGCCCTCAAGGCACCGGGGTTTGACAAATCAGCGGCCGCTTTTGCTCCTGCTGACGTTCGCTATTGTCACCGCATCATCTTCAGGCCCGCGGATCCAATTACATCTGTCAAAATGTCACCTGCAGCCGGCTACCACTCACACACACACACACAACAAGCCTAGAGAGGATAGTCCACTATTTGACATGCAAACAGAAAGTCCCAATTAAGAGCTTCCTATCCACGACTGTCTGTGCCAGCGAGGGCACTGCTCCAATACCAGTTAGCCCTAATACAGTAGCCTGTAGTGCACACTGTTTATCTCACAAGCTATCAGGAAAATAGGACTTCGTTTAGAGCATTTATTTTTGCTTCAGCTAATTTGTAAACTAAACTATTATCCTATTATAACCTTTATACTATATTACACTTTATATAGTGTTTCAAAACCTGAGGCAAGATCTGTAGGCAAGAGGGCAAAAACAATCCCTTGCTTTGATCACTGACATCTACATATGCACTCATACATGTGATTAAATGGTAGAAAACACCTTTCCTCCGAGTGTGTTATAGTGCCCTGCGACAGCTTATGAGGTACATAAAACTATAATGGGCTGGCTTCAGGTGTCTCACAGGAAGTGCAGGATAGATCTTTCCGAGGACACAATATGTGGGTAGACTTCTGATACACGGATACCACAAAAAAAATACCTCGAAAAGCTTTTTGCTGAGTGTGAAATTTCAGGATGTTGAGTCCGTATTTCTAAACATCTATTGACAAAAGCTCGAGTCTTATAAGAAGCATGTGTGGCTGCTGAGAAACGAGTCGAAATGAATGTCTGTCGTAATAATCCTCCATACAGCGAGCAGAGCTCAAGTTACACCAAGCAGGAGTGTCCCTTCAAAGTCCTGTCATCTGAAGAAAGATCGATGCAAGACAATCATCAAAACAACTGGATGCTCATTGGACCCGATACATCTGGAGCAGACCGCTTGGATTTATTCTGAGTATTAATGTGTGTGCAAGCCCACAATTGTGTAACAGGATCAGTTAATGGCCCACCGCTCTGACTTACCCGCTCTAGCGTGATTTCTTCAAATTCGTATTCGATCTCCGTCCCATTGACCTGTAAAAAAACAAAAAAAGAGTGAGAGAGAGAAAAAAATAACACATTTGCAATGCAAAGGAAATGAAATATTAATAATCTGAAGCAAGCAACCCTAAACAATGAGATGAGCGATGAGCATCGCAGATGACTTCACACCAAAAAAAAAAAAAACACTCGTACTGAATCTGAGGTTTTATTTTCGGAATAAATCATTTATCGCTCTCTTCCAGGCGGCCCAGCTAATGCTTTAATCTAAACGGTAATATGCAAAGCTTTAGCTATTGACTTGCATAAGTGCACGCATTACTGCATATATTAATTAATGCATCAGCCGCTTATAAGCAGGTCCATTACAGTTTTTCACATTTGCTTGAAAGCAGAAACAAAACAACCTTCACGTCATTAAAGCATTTCTCGTTGTTCCGAATAAATTCGTGAATGCTTCGGTATATTCGTTTTAATTGTACAATTGTCTGCTGTTTCATCCATTATCAGTGTCGGGGAGTTACATGTCGCGTAATATAACAGTAATTCGTTACGGTTGCTGTTACTGATGAAAATGTTAAAGATTACAAATAACGTTCCATCTGAACAATTTCCTGTAAAATCAGCGCTTTAGACGACGGCGTGATTTTCAACTGAAAGGCGACAAAATATATAACAAGGGTTTGAAACCTTTTTTCTTCGAGCGTTAACTTAAAGTGCCACCTAGTGGACAAAAGAAAGTAATGAAAAAGTAGTTAAATGTCATCAGTTACTTAAAGTAATTGAAAAGTTACACTACTTATTATCTTATTATCTTACACTACTTACTATCCAGAGCGACTTACAACTGTGTAATTGAGGGTTAAGGGCCTTGCTCAAGGGCCCACTAGTGGCAGCTTGGTGGTGATGGGGTTTGAACCTGCGATCTTTCGGTCCAGAGGCCAACACCTTAACCACTTGGCTACAACAATGAATGAACAACAACAACGACAACAACAAAAAGCAACTTTATCCTTATTCCTTGAACAGACATTCACAGAAAAAAGACGAGTGTGTTAGAACACACCACAGGAACCCACCAAATTCAGCTTTTTCTATTTTTTTGGCGCAGAATTGCTTTTGGTAACAAAATTAAATGTTGAGCACAATGTAAAAAGACACTGAAAACCACTGTGCTTTTTCCCCCTTTTTTAACATGGAAAGTTTTATGATGTCTGGTACAATCTCAGCCAAAAAAATGCATGCTTTTGGTAAACTGATTAATTTGTACAGGGTGGAGAATAATACTTTAAATCACATGAGGAATGAGCAAGAGCTGATTCGTGTACAAACGGCATCGAAGATAACGAGAGAGAAAGTACAGGGGTAAAGTAGAACAAATAAATAAAGTGATAGGGGTATTTGGAGTTTGAGGGTACCCTTCAGAAAAAGACAGGGGTATTTGGAGTATAAGGGGTACCATTCGGAAAAAGACAGGGGTATTTGGATATATTAGGTGGTACCCATCAGAAATAGACAGGGGTATTTGGAGTATGAGGGGTACCATTCAGAAAAAGACAGGGGTATTTGGAGTATAAGGGATACCCTTCAAAAAAAGTATTTGGAGTATGAGGGGTACCATTCAGAAAAAGACAGGGGTATTTGGAGTATGAGGGTACCCTTCACAAAGAGAAAGGGGTATTTGAAGTATAAGGGGTACCCTTCAGAAAAAGACAGGGGTATTTGGAGTATAAGGTCTACCATTCAGAAAAAGACAGGGGTATTTGGAGTATGAGGGGTACCATTCAGAAAAAGACAGGGGTATTTGGAGTATGAGGGGTACCCTTTGCAATGAGACTGGGGTATTTGGAGTATGAGGGTACCCTTCAGAAAAAAGATTTGAAGTAAAAGGGATACAGGGGTATTTGGAGTATAAGGGGTACCATTCGGAAAAAGACAGGGGTATTTGGATGTATTAGGTGGTACCCTTCAGAAATAGACAAGGGTTTTTGGAGTATAAGGGTACCCTTCGAAAAGAGGGGTATTTGTCAGGGGTATTTGAAGTATAAGGGATACCCTTCAAAAAAAGACAGGGGTATTTGGAGTATAAGGGGTACCATTCGGAAAAAGACAGGGGTATTTGGAGTATAAGGGGTACAGGGGTATTTGGAGTATGGGGTAGGATAGTATAAGGGGTACCCGGAAAAAGACAGGGGTATTTGGAGTATGAGGATACCCTTCGCAAAAATACAGGGGTATTTGGATATATTAGGTAATACCCTTCAGAAATAGACAGGGGTATTTGGAGTATAAGGGGTATTTGGAGTATAAGGTCAATTCAGAAAAAGACAGGGGTATTTGGATATATTAGAAAAAGACAGGGGTATTTGGTATATTAGGTGGTACCCATTCAGAAATAGACAGGGGTATTTGGAGTATAAGGGTACCCTTCGAAAAGAGACAGGGGTATTTGGAGTATAAGGGGTACCCATTCAGAAAAAGACAGGGGTATTTGGATATATTAGGTGGTGCCCTTCAGAAATAGACAGGGGTATTTGGAGTATAAGGGGTACCATTCAGAAAAAGACAAGGGTTTTTGGAGTATAAGGGGTACCCTTCAGAAAAAGACAGGGGTATTTGGAGTATTAGGGGGTACCCATCAGAAAAAGACAGGGGTATTTGGATATATTAGGTGGTACCCTTCAGAAATAGACAGGGGTATTTGGAGTATAAGGGGTATTTGAAGTATAAGGGATACCCTTCAGAAAAAGACAGGGGTATTTGGATATATTAGGTGGTACCCTTCAGAAATAGACAGGGGTATTTGGAGTATAAGGGGTACCCTTCAGAAAAAGACAAGGGTTTTTGGAGTATAAGGGGTACCATTCGGAAAAAGACAGGGGTATTTGGATATATTAGGTGGTACCCATTCAGAAATAGACAGGGGTATTTGGAGTATAAGGGTACCCTTCGAAAAGAGACAGGGGTATTTGAAGTATAAGGGATACCCTTCAGAAAGAGACAAGGGTTTTTGGAGTATAAGGGGTACCATTCGGAAAAAGACAGGGGTATTTGGAGTATGAGGGGTATACAGGGGTATTTGTAGTATAAGGGGTACCTTCAGGATAAAAAGACAAAAAGGATACAGGGGTATTTGGATATATTAGGTAATACCCTTCAGAAATAGACAGGGGTATTTGGAGTATAAGGGGTACCATTCAGAAAAAGACAGGGGTATTTGGAGTATAAGGGGTACCCTTCAGAAAAAGACAGGGGTATTTGGATATATTAGGTGGTACCCTTCAGAAATAGACAGGGGTATTTGGAGTATAAGGGGGTACCCTTCAGAAAAAGACAGGGGTATTTGGATATATTAGGTGGTACCCTTCAGAAATAGACAGGGGTATTTGGAGTATAAGGGGTACCATTCAGAAAAAGACAAGGGGTTTTTGGAGTATAAGGGGTACCCTTCAGAAAAAGACAAGGGTATTTGGAGTATAAGGGGTACCCTTCAGAAAAAGACAGGGGTATTTGGAGTATAAGGGGGTACCCATTCGGAAAAAGACAGGGGTATTTGGATATATTAGGTGATACCCTTCAGAAATAGACAGGGGTATTTGGAGTATAAGGGTACCCTTCGAAAAGAGACAGGGGTATTTGAAGTATAAGGGATACCCTTCAAAAAAAGAAATTTGGAAGGTCTACAGAAAAAGACAGGTATTTGGAGTATAAGGGGTACCCTTCAGAAAAAGACAGGGGTATTTGGAGTATAAGGGGTACCCTTTGCAATGAGACTGGGGTATTTGGAGTATGAGGGATACCCTTCGCAATGAGCTTTAAAGTAAGCAAAGAATAAACCGATGCAAAGTTCTATTTTCCTATAGAGGCAATTTGCCAGCAATTGTACTAGGAGTTTATTTTAAGAACAGCGTATTACACCTTTTTTTTATAGTTCCATTTGTGGAATATTTGCATAACAGCCTTTCCCTCGGCAACTACTCTTCTTTCGCTCCTGAGGTTCATAAGAAGAAAAATAAAATCCCTGCTTGTCATGGAGCCAAACAAGCAAAAAGTCCTTCAGATTTACATGTAGAAAAATACTACATTTATAGACTCCTTTCATAAATGTTACACAACTACGCTTCTAAAGCCTTCGTTGACGTCTCATAACCTTGGGTATAGAAACCACCAATAATATAGACTCTAGAGTTAAATCTAACCATCAACAGTATTTTTTCTTATTTGAGATTTAAATGAGAGTTAACAACATTTGGCTGACAACATGTGTTTTTATTTTTAAGGGATTTTATGCTGTATAGATGCTGGCGATATGAGATCTAAGGGGTCAAACTAATTTTCACAGTGGGGCCACGTCAGCATGATGGCTGTCCTCGATAAGGCTAGTAACTATGTTATAACTATGTTAGTAACTATGTATAAGAGAGTGTATAGTGTTTGATGAGCGCCGCCGCCTCATAACACAAAAGACATACCGTTTTTTCTCCTTGAAGCACAAACATTCCCATAGTTCTTCAAGTTTTTCGCTTCCTGGGCATTTTGGGATAATTTGTAGAAATTTAGGTAAACACTGACGTCGGATACGATGCAATCTAGTGGCGGGATGACGTCACTTCGCGGGTAGCATAGTCGCATGCATTGTGGGAGATGTAGTTTTTTAAGACAATCATACACCTTTTAAGCTCTTGCGGGCCACATAAAATGACGTGGCGGGCCACATTCATATTAATGCAATAAAGTGATAGGGGTATTTGTAGTATAAGGGGTACCATTCGGATAAAAAGACAGGGGTATTTGGAGTATGAGGGGTACCATTCAGAAAGAGACAGGGGTATTTGTAGTATAAGGGGTACCATTCAAAAAAAGACAGGAGTATTTGGAGTATGAGGGGTACCATTCAGAAAGAGACAGGGGTATTTGGATATATTAGGTGGTACCCATTCAGAAAAAGACAGGGGTATTTGGAGTATGAGGGTACCCTTCAAAAAAAGACAGGGGTATTTGGAGTATAAGGGTACCCTTCGCAAAGAGACAGGGGTATTTGAAGTATAAGGGGTACCATTCAGAAAAAGACATGGGTATTTGGAGTATGAGGGGTACCATTCAGAAAAAGACAGGGGTATTTGGAGTATACGGGGTACCCTTCAGAAAAAGACAGGGGTATTTGGAGTGTAAGGGGTACCCTTCGCAAAAAGACAGGGGTATTTGGAGTATACGGGGTACCCTTCGCAAAGAGACAGGGGTATTTGGAGTATACGGGGTACCCTTAGCAAAGAGACAGGGGTATTTGGAGTATACGGCATACCCTTCACAAAGAGACAGGGGTATTTGGAGTATACGGGGTACCCTTCGCAAAAAGACAGGGGTATTTGGAGTATAAGGGGTACCATTCACAAAAAGGCAGGGGTATTTGGAGTGTAAGGGGTACTCTTCGCAAAAAGACAGGGGTATTTGGAGTGTAAGGGGCACCATTCAGAAAAGTTGTCTTTTTGCCAAGGGGACCCCGATACCACAAATACCCCGTCATTTTTGCAAAGGGAAGCATTCAGAAAAAGACACGAGTATTTGGAGTATAAGGGGAACATTTCAAAAAAGTTGTATAATATACGTATGATATAGAGAAACGCTGTAACTGAGTGCCGTACCACAGACAGGTATCTAATGCACCGGGAATGAATGCGCTACTAAAAACGATAGACATACATCATCTCCATCAGAAGCATCGATATTAACCTTGTATAATAACCTCGGGCTTTCCACTCATGCGTTTGTATTTTTTCCGTGCGAGCACACCAAGGTCCATATCTGGTCCATATCCCTACATCGCTTTGGCACCGTCTCATCAGAACAGATAAGAAGGAACATGAAGAAGTCTGGAAAAGCCTCCTGCTGGCTCGGAGGAAACACTCTGATCCTCCGTCGGCACACAGAGCTCACCAGGCGCCGACGTTAACAGCGAGGGTGAAGTAATCGATTGCTGAATCCCAGAATCTGGTCGGATCGCGCGAACAGGCCTCGTTATTGCACCGACAACTCCGGCGCTGATAATCAGGAAAAATGCCGCAAGTCTCTTCGTTACGCAGGCGACAGACGGCGAGCCAGGAACGGGGAGCAGCGTTCCTTAATGCCAGGTAAACACACTCCTTCTGTCTGAGCCTCTCTACACTCGAGCAGTATTACTGCGGCTCGAAAACACCAAAGCCTGGCTCATATCAGCAATGCTAAGTGGTGCTCGCGCCGGGCGCGTCCTCGGGGAGAAGTGTTTGTGTGCTGTGGCACGACTTCAGCTGCACAGAGAAGGAACGGCCCCGACCAGACTGCAGGCTTACATAGGCTCATAATGAAGGGGTGAGTCATGGTGGATGCAGTGAATGTGCTACATACAGAAAAACCAAAATAAAAAAAATTTAAAAAGCACAGACATGCGCATTTTAATACACACACTTGCTTGGTGCTGTTTGGTACTATACAGGATACAAGAACGCTGAATGGTGCGTGTGTACAGTGTGTGTGTATCACTGCATTGAACGAACCATCTTCAAACAGCTACGTAATAAACCATAATACCGGAAAACATGTATTGGAGGGGTGGGGGGGGGGGGGGGGGGGGGGGGGGGGGGTGGGGGTGTGCGCTTAGTGTGGTTAGCGGGTTCGATTCCCGTCTCCGCCATGTGTTTGCATGTTCTCCCTATGCCTCATGGGGTTTTTCTCCGGGTTCTCCGGTTTCCCCCAGGTCCAAAAACATGCACGGTAGGCACCTTGGAAAATTGTCCCTTGTGTATGAATGTAAGTGTGTGTGTGCGCCCTGAGATAGGGTGGCATACAAATGGGTGGCATACACATGCCTTGATGCCTGACATAGGCACATGTTCCCCGCGACCCGAGAGAAGATCGGATAAAGCGGTAGAAGATGAATGTATGAATGAATGAATTGGATGCATTGGGGTACATCTCAATCATCTCTGTAGGACTCAATTACATCATGGCGCCAACGTGCTCACACAAAAACCACAATCCACGGGAAAAAAACACATATAGTCCTTGTTGAAAATGTGAATACATATTTGAAGCACCTGAGCTCAGAAATGATCATTATGCTGTAGATGTTTGTTTGAGTCTAAATGACTTAAAAATACGATATGAGGTCTTGCCTGTAGATCATAAATGCCAGTGCTGATGTTTTACAATGTGAGTACGAGTCATCATGTTGCAATGTGTAGTGAGCCAGAATCCTACCAGTACACAATATACTGATTAACTGATCCGTAAATTTAAGGATGTCATGCGTTTTCTTATGAGGGGGGGCTCAAAGGGATTCACCCTATACAAGGGGGCCTCCTGCGGAAAACATTTGAGAACCACTGCTCTATGGCACTGTTTGCAAGATAACACGAGAAGCTCCATGTGTGTTGTTTTAATCGTTAACCTGTAGCATTCACCAGTTACATTAATTCATTAATTCATTCATCTTCCACCATTTTATCCTACTTGTCTTAGGTCGCGGGGATCCAGTGCCTATCTCTCCCGGCATCAACGCAGGACACACCCTATATGGAATGCCAAACCATCGCAGGGGACACACACATATCACACTCACATTCACACACTAGGGACAATTTTCCAAGGTGGCAATCAAACTATCATGCATGTTTTTGGAACTGGTTGGGGGAAACCGGAGAACCCGGAGAAAAACCATCCAAAATTTCCCTTTTTTCTGCTGACATCTGCGAGATACCAAACAAAACATTAACAATCTTTATATACAGACGTAATTCTGGTAAAATAAATAAAAATTCTACCAATGAAAGTCTGAAAATCTATAAATGTTAACCATCCCTAGAAAACACAGAAAATGATTTGTATTTGTTATACAACAAACAATTCTTGGGCCTAATATATGCTAATTAGTGTTGTTTGGTGACACAAACACAAAGGAAAGAGCACAGAGATCAGAAAGAAAATTATAGACACACACACACACACATATCATATATATATATATATATATATATATATATATATATATATAGTCATCTACACAATGAACTGATGAACACACCTAAAACGAATGGCGTGATGGAGTGCAATGCATCATGCAAGGCACATTCACAGACGAAAAAATGCCTATCAAGCCGCATGGACGAGAGGTCAAACATCAGCACGGTCTGTCTCAGGGCTCTGACGGCAATCTTCCCGACCTTCTCCCATCACCTCTTCATGACCTCCGTTCATTTCAAACAGAACGCAGCTGCATAGAATTGCAGTTAAGAACACAGAAGTCTAAATAAAACTCTACTGTAGTGCTTTTTCTTTCATTGGGACTAAAGATTATGTGTAGATTGACAAATAAAGTCACAAAGACAGTGGAAGTATACGTCTGGAAGTCAGTACCGAATGCCATCCATCAATATGAACACAGAAGTCCGTTCATAAACAGAACGCAGCTATATATAAGAACACAGAAGTATATATATACAAAGACAGTAAAGATATATATATATATATATATATCTATATATATATATATATATATATATATATCTATATTATATATATATATATATATCATAAGTGCTTCTGCTTCTGCATTTTTCTTTGTCGTTTGCACTTATCCCAATATCCCAATGCACACATCATCATCTTTCTCATCACCATCTTTTCTTCTTCTTCATTGTCGTCATCCACGATGAAGTCACTTTTGTGCTCAGCAAAAAGAAAAAGTGAACATTAGCCAGTTCTCTGGCAGGGTGATTTATATCGAGCTGCTCTTAATGCTGAAGCTGCTGCTTAAAACTTGTATACTTTGATGCGCATGGCCCCAATTCTGTTCCAAAACACAGGCCATAGCGGCTATAATGTGGATACCTATTATATAAAGGAAAGCTATATGGAGACAATATTAACAGAACACTGTTATTACAATGGAAATACATACTTGTTTTTTAAAACACTCTGCTGGACCTTTTATGTCTTGCTATCCATATAAAAGTATCCTTGAGTATTCAGTCGAATAGCTATGCAGGTTAAATATAGATTACAATATAACCACCTCTAATATTGTAGACCTGACTTGTCAAGCAATAGTATCCCTTCTGTTTGATTGGACCACATGGGCCAGTCTTCATTCCCCTGGTGTATCAACTGCAAACCATAGGTTAAAGATAAATATCTTCTGAAATAAATATTGGGATTTTCTGATTACTGTAGCTTCTATTTATCTTTTGTCTAGGTCAGGGGTGTAGAGAACTTATAGTCTAGTCCAGGAGTCTTGTGCATGAGGTAGCGAGACCTCTGGATGAGCACCACAGAGCACCATGTTATCCATGCCTAATTCAGGGTGGCAATCTACTACACCCTATACCTGCACTGGGAGTTGAGAGAAAATCAGACAGCCCCGAAAAAAAAAAGCGTGTATATATATATATATATATATATATATATATATATATATATATATATATATATATATATATATATATATATACCTCAGTAATTTAATCCGGATCTCGTGATGACTACCGAACAAGTTATTTATTTATTTATTCATTTATTAGTGAGGAATAAAGAAAATGCATAAAGGTTCCTCTAATGATGATGAATTGTTCATCTTCAAAATTTGTACAGAGCAGCGAATTTGAGTCGGATTCATACCTTAATTGCCTTTTAGCCTTATTGCTATCTTTTCCAGGCTTCCTGGTAGCATTTCTAACCACTTTAGGACTCATTATTTAGACTAAAAATGCACAGAAAGCATAAAGAAGATATATATATATATATATATATATATATATATATTTTTTTTTTTTTTTTTTTACCTGTATATCAGTTTTTGACATGTTTAGATAGATAATGCAGTGTCTAAGCTGAGAAGATTAATATAGAAGAGTATTGCACAAAAAACAAAAAAACTAAATCGGTACAATCTAACATTTTTAAGTAAAATTATAAGTTTGAGGATGTCATGAGTTTTCTTTTGGGGGGGCCTCAAAAGAATGTACCCGTCACTCTTGTGTAAAAAGTGTGAGTTTGTGTGTGTTTTTAACCGCTAAACTAAAGCACTCACCAGTTTCATGGGTGTTGAGCACTGTATTTGACGAGTACAACGCTATTACTGTACATTTATATGTAATAATATGTAAATATGTACTCATTTTAATTTAAGACAATTTCCTTTTTTCTACGGATGTAGAAATAGAGATACCAAACAAAACTCATCATATCACTACATTAACAATCTTTATCTGTAAATCTCTACATTCGTCCAAAATTCGCTAAGCTAACCGGATAAAACCACAGGATACAACCGCAATAACCGCAAACAGAGAACAATTGCATATGGCAATGGAATAAATGTACCATCTTACAAAAACCAGGATGGATACCAGTATTATTCCAAATCATTACGAAAGTATTGTAGTTTTATTAATGAATATGTATGAAAAAATGTACTTTAGACTGCCATCATTTCTAATTCAGTGCAACATTCTTTTCCATTTCGAGATATGTAATGACATTACATAGTAATAACACAAACGTGTCTCGCAAAAACCCGTCCGCCTTTTATTTTATCAGCAATAATGTGTGTTTAGTGATCCGTCCGTCCTCTACACATTTTCATGCTTCCTCTGTCACACTCATCTCCACACCATTTGTCTTTGTAGGCACTTCATCCCAATTCATTCACCCACCTCAGTGCTGGCAAAAAAAAAAAGCATTCATGCTCTAAAGTTACAGTTCGTACCAGAAGGCTTTCGCTTGCACACCATTATCCTGTAACACCCAGTGTGGATCTACAAATCACTTGTAATATTAATCCTGTCCTGTCATATACCAGATGATAATCATATAAATGTTACCAGATAACTCACTTGACACAATAACACTGCATCTAATTCTGTCTGATATTAGATTCGAGGTGCGGTAACGCAATACCTCTACATGTAGCCTAGCACTCTGCTCAGTAAAACAATCCCAGAGGTAGAAATGGATCACAGTCATTTCAACCTCATCCTGCTCACACTGTTACTTTAATTGTAAAGTTTCTGTGACATTTTCTCGTGTTTTTTTTTTTTTTAATTTTAAATGAAACCAAATCTGTTGCAACAAATTCATACAACACCAGTCCTGAAAATACTGAAATACCGATACAATCAAATGCTCAATAGCAGAAGTGCACAGTATTTCTGTGAAGGAATCGCGAAATTTTCCCTTTCTTTAATAGGGACTTATGTAACAGAAAATGACACGGGAGTGTGTGTGTGAGTGTGTATTTGTCCTGAGGGAACAAATATATATTTTGATCTATATCTCCCCATTATTATATTTATATTATATTAAATATATATATACGATATTATATATGGTTGTGTGTATAGGGGGTAGTGTAGTGGTGGAGTGTTATCTCGTTCGCCTCACCCGCCAGGGTTCGGGTTTGTTCAGTCCGGAACATGTGTGTGTATGAATCGTCCCTCTCCTCCCCCCTGCTCAAGGGGTTTTTTTTCTCCCGGGTTCTCCGTTTTTTCCTCCGGTCCAAAAACATGCAACGGTAGGTTGATTGGCAACTTGTAAAATTGTCCCTGTGTATGAGTGGTGTGTGTGTGTGTGTGTGTGTGTGATGGGTTGGTATTCCATCCATGGTGTATCTGCCTTAATGACCATAGACGCTTAGAAGGCACAGACTCCCCGTGACCCGGGAAGATCGGATAAAAGGGCGCTAGAATATGAATGAATGAATGAATGAAAATGTGTATACATTACAGACTACTATCATAATGTCACAGCTTCATATCCATGTCTATTGAAATCAAAGCATGTGATTTACTTATGTATTTCCATATAGTTTGTTAGTGAATCTAACAAATAATTAGGCAATGTTAAAAATTAAAATATACAATCGCTAGGTTGGCTTACACTTCTGATAAAATCCGATTTTAAAATGGTTTTAAAATGGATACCAGATTAAAAACAAACAAAAAAATCTTCCGTCGTGAAAATAAAATACATATGAATATATAATAAAATACAGATGCAATATTGTGCATCATTAAATATAATGGGGATATAATTAATTAAAAAATAATGACTATATATTGCCGCGATATTTCCAGGCATTTGTGCCTTGATCATTTTTATTTAATAACTATTATGTCTTGAACTTTTATTACAAGATCCAGATATTCTATTCCAATATATATTTAAAATCCCAAACTCTGAAGGGCCGAACCCGAAGTTTGGGGGGCCCCTGCTGTATAGCTGCACATCTATCTGAATGAATGAATGAATGAATAAAAATAAAACCTCTCACACATGTCCACATCAATTCATGCCAGTTCGTATACACGCCTCTAGATTAGTCTCTACATTTTCCGTCTTAAAAAGCCGTCCTTTGTTTGTTGTTTGTTTGCTCGCATTAACGCTGGAATAAATACCAGTACAAAACATGAAAAAAAGAAAACAGGAGAAAAGAAAACTCACATAAGGTACCGACTCCAGAGTGTCTGTGTTGACTATAATTGGTGCTGGGCTTGCCTGGAAGCCGGAGACGAACAGGCAGGAAGCGAGACAGCGGCCAGACAGAGTGCCCGCGACATCCCGGGAGGGATTGGTTCGCCCTGGGGAAGCCGGTTCCGAGTTGTGGGCGAGGATACGGGGGGGGGTACGTGCGGGGGAGAACACCTCGGCAGAGCGAAGTAGTAACCAGACCCACACACACACACACACACACACACACACACATACACACACACTACACTAGGCCATGTGTGTGGTGTAAGAGAAGTGCTCACTGAATCCAAGACATGGCCTATTGAGATGAAATCAAAACAGAAGCCTGACAACGAAAAAAAAAAACAGGAGAGGGGGGGGACCAAGAAGGAGATAAGAGTGAGTGAAAGACGGGGGGGTGGTGGGGGTGATGGAGGAGGGGGGAGGGGAAGACGAAAGAGCCGCGCGGATGGGGAGGGCGAGGAGGAACGTGGTGGACATGGGGGAGGCGGGGGATACAGAGAACAAGGGGAATTGAAAAATCCAGACTGGCAAACCACCCAACACCACACTACACGACCGTTGCACACACACACACACAAAAGGAGGTGGTTCACACACACAACACACCACCAACATTGCCTATTTGCAACCAAATGGAAACTGACACTTTTACATATACAAATTATTCAGTAGACTAAGATTTTAAATCGCATATTTATCTACTGGAAAATGAAATATGTTCTGTAAAAAAAAAAAAAAATGGCAGTCAGCAGATCCCAGACTCGACGGTGGCATTTAGAATAAATAAAAGGAACTGAAATGTTGATGATGGAAAAAAAACTGGAGTTATAAAAATGAAACCCTTTCTCACTCGTTACTCGCGTATTGTTCAGATCTGCTCGGACGTGCTTTGATGTTAATTTTAAAGAACCTTCATTATAAGCCACAGAGTGACGAAAGTGTCAATGGGTTGTCTATAGAGTACCAGTAGGTAAACAAAGTAAAGTACAAATTACTCTTAGATACAATTTTTTCTATTTTTGGCCGTTTACCTATCAATTTGTTAGGCTTTTAGTTTGGATCGTTTGGTGAAATGTATATTGTATCAATCTATTTTTTCTTCCCATTATGACCCCCATTTTACAAGCAATTTAAACCATTTTAATGATTTCAGTTCATTCTAGCATATCAATGAGTCTCTTTTCCTGCCTACTTGATCGCCACGTATGATTACGAACTACAAGTCTAGCAGAAGGCAACAACCGGGATGAGAAAGAGACGTTCCTGATAATCATCATCCTCATCTATTATTTTTCTTGCTTGTGATTCTTATATAGTGGTACGTTTCAATACGTAACAACATTTAAAAATCTGTTGTATTAATATATTGAATAGTCCAGAGTGAGAGTGACACTATCACGATATAATACTTTTAACTTTGTTAGCTGTTAGCAAGTCATGTCCGAGCACCAAGGGAAGGCATGAACAGTGTGCCACTTGTCCCCATTTCCGTTTTTTTTTTTTTTTTATATAGACAATTATATACACACAGGATTATAACTGTTTTAAAAACAACTTTCCTCTCAAAACAAAGAACCAAGTTTGTCCCTTTTCACAAACACTGCTTATTATGCACACAAATCCAAATGTATATTGCAGGTCAGGTCTGTGGGTGATGAAATATAATACCGTACTTCATATCGTACACAGGATATTATACCATATACACACAAGTTCCTGTACCTGACCATCAGGCGCACCAATACTTTTCTAAGGGACCGTAAGGAATCGACACCAGGTGAAAGGGATCCGATGGGAATCTGAATGGCGTTCCTGATTTCAATATTGAAGAACGGCAAAAAAAAGAGGATTTTTGCTTGAACACGGATTCACGTTTCCCCTCATCAAGCCTTTTTTCAATTTCAACATAAAATTGGCCTGGAGCCAGGGGCTTGATTACATTACCAAACATTATGGTCTCCACAGACTCACACACACACCCACACAGAAGCCAGGACGAACATTAGCATTCAGAGGTAGCCCCCAGTTTCTGACACAGGAGCCCATACCGGGCCCAGGTGAGAGAGTGGCAGCACTGCTGAGAGAGCAATCGATGCCTGAGGCTGAGACTTTGCCTGCTGACTGCACAAGGCTCTGACTGCATTAATGAAAGCCACAAGAGCTACTGCTTCAATCACAGACAAAGTAAAAGAGGGAAATGGGAGGGGGGGGGGGGGTTAGGCGCAGGAGGAAAGGAGAGAGGGAGAGATGGAACGGGAGAGCAAGAGGACGATACAGCAACACAGCAGGAAATTAATTAAGAGCTTCTGTTGCATCGATGTGGTCTGATGAAGACACACGAACCCACACACCTCTTCATTTAAAGAGTCTTATGCACACACACAAACACACACACACACACACACACACACACCCACACACACACACCCACACACACAAAACCCTTTTCATCTCCCACTTCAGCTTTTTGTCCCTGATTGAAAGCTTCACACGCGCAATGAAAATATAGCAGCCATACTGAATTTTAAACATTTTGCTTTTTCTTTTTTTTTTTTATTGTACATCACTGTGTCACAAAGCCACACAAGGGTGCCGTAAACCCGGTGATAATTGCAGCAGTAGCTCAACGAATGGCAATTTAGAGCGGGGGGAAGGGGGGGGGGACCTCATAAAGCTGAGGCAAGCCAAAGCCATGTGTTATGTCTCCAAGGGACCACTAAGAGAAACTTACACACTGACAAGCCTCTGCCAAAGTTTAATACTATATCCAGACTAGAATTATCATCCTGTGAGCTGAATTAGGGGGTTTGGGAATTGTGTGTGTGTGTGTGCTGTGTGTGTGTGTGTTGTGTGTGTGAGAAGGTCTGCAGAACTACACTTTTGCAGAAAAATGTAATGCATGGCGATTAAAGCCGACATTGATATGCCAGTTTTATTATTCAACAGCTGTTGATAGCTTTAAAAAAGAGATTTGACGCAAACCGAGGGGGGGGGGGGAGTCGGGGATAGGAATAGAAAGAAATACGCTTTATACTTGTCCTTTACAATCACAGTGCAATTCTTTCTTCAATGGGTATCCGAGTTCTAGGACAGAGGTGAAACAGCCGTTGCCCTCGAAGTTTCACCGAACGCAACTGGTGTCAGAGTCTTTGCTCAAGGTCCCAAGAAATGTAGATTGTGTTCCCGGGGCCGGTTAACACCTCCCCACCCTGGAAATCATAACTGGGACCGAACTGATATACCGACCACTAGCTACCACTGTGTCAGGTATATATCTCCCACGGTCACGTGGTCGAAAGATAGAGCCCCCATCAGTAAATTACGAGATGTAGGGATATAATCATAAATAAACTCAGTGGATTAACCTAGGCTATATAATATATGCCTATATAGTTCCTATATATAATAATCTAATATATCTACCACGGCCACGCCCACTAATTTTTCCCCTTTCTCGCCCTTCTCGTGTTCTTTCCCCTTCTTTCATCCCAGACCCAGAGGGAAAGATACCAAGACCGGAGACGCCACGCCACCCACCCCCAGGAACGAATAGGAAAGGAAGGGCGCAAGGGACACGAAAGCAACCCAACTGAAGAACGTCTTAGGTAAGAGAAAGTACAAAGTGAAGACTCGAAGAGGTGTACATTATAACCGTAGATCATGTTCTGGCTTTGCGAGCCACGGACAAGTCAGTGAAAACCGCTGTTTTTTTGGACGTAAGCAACAAACCGGTTCAGAGGAGAGCGTTAAATCCAAACGCAATTTCCTCCCTGCATTATCTTTTTCGTGAAATCGCTTTCGCAAGGATTATAATTCATTCATTCATCTTCTAGGCGCTTTATCCGAAAGATCTCCCCCGTTTCACAGGCGGCCAGCCCGGGGTGTCATCTCAGGCGTCTATGGGCATTAAACAAGGATACACCCTGATTGGAATGCCAACTCCTCACAGGACACACACACACACACACCACATCATCACTATAGGGACAATATTGACCAAGGTGGCCAATCCACCTAACAGTGCTATTTTTGGACTGAGAACCGGAGACAACCCGAGAAAAAACCCCTTACGGCACTGTGGGAGAACTAAACATGCAAATCTCTCCCACACCGACATGGGCTGAAGACGGAATCGAATCCATCCGACCCTTGGCGTGTGATGGCTCATCGCTGCTAACCACTAAACCACTGATGTCCCCAGATTATAATACTACAATAAAGCCTACCTCCCTACATAATACATAAACCGCAGTGACACACCCTATGTCTCGCAGTTCTTTCAGTGGGAGGGGGTCATCATTGGTATGGTTAATAGGTTTAATTTTGCGTATTGCGCGTGATGTACAGTGTACAGAGAGGGTGCACGCTATCGAGCGTGCGTATGTGTTTTAATTGCCGGAATGCTAAACCGCAGCTTCGCGAGGACTTTAAACATACTGCGAATAATTTCCCCAGAGATTACAAGAGCAAGCAAATCAGAGCAGAACTCTGAAGTCTGGAAGACCTGCTTTGCTGTTTAAAGCGGTTATTTCATCCGAACTGTTCCGGAATGCTAAAAGGAGCTTTTTTCCCCATTTTGGGAACGCCGAATGCAGTATCCACACAAAAGCAGGACGAGGAAGAAGAAAAAAAGCGCTTTCTTTGGGAGGGGGAGGGGGGGTTGGGGGAGGCCATGACTAATCATTAAACTAGTTATGACTTTCTCCTTATTCTGTGTCGATTTCACACACACACACCACATCACTCCCACCCTCCATCAATTACACACACATCTACACACACGACAACAATAGGGGTACTGTCATATATCTGTGTGTAGGCTGTAATGTAACACCGTTAAACCTGTACAGATTTGTAATATATTTTTGGCAAGGTTAGCTCGACTATGATTGTTTTGGAGAGCATGCCTATAGATCTTACTGGCACACTTGCACTGCTCTCCCCTCCTATCACAACACTCTACCTGGTAATTATTAATGCGTCATATGGGGCTGGTGTATTGGTTGTGGAGCACATCTGCACATGTGCAGTTAGATCTGACAAGACACTTTCTGTGATGAAATGGTGTCATCGAAACACCAAGAAACCATCCCAGTCATCTGTGGTATGACGTATACACTTTGCGCTTGTTGGGTATATTTTAGCTCGGGAGTCCATTTTTATTAGTAAAAGAATTTATCAGGCACCTCATGGCAGACGCCCTTATCCTAGCAATTAGTAACGAGTAACTAGTGATTATCACGTTTACACACTTGGGGAAGGGGTAGCTGTTGCTGGTCGGCAGTTCAAGCCCCGAAAGCACCTCTTTCGGAGCCCTTGAGGAAGACCTTTAACCCTCTGCTCTCTAGGGGGCACTGTTGCATGGCCGAGCCCAGTTTCTTTACATTTCCACGATATGAGAAGAAAGAATTTGTTATAAATTAAACAACAATATAAAAAGTACCTTTCCACTTTTATTTTTTGCATTTTTTTTGGCCCAGCTGTGGCAACATAGTGGTGCTGGGACTTGAACTCAACACCTTCCGATCAGAAGTGCACAGCCCTGTTATTATTTGTGAATGACTACGTTACATCACTATAGCCTTGCCATATCTTCTATCCGATTAGAACAAAAACGATTTTCCTCATGCCAGCTTTAATTACTCCTGACATTTGGGCTGTTTCGATAACGATTATGGAATTCGCAAAACAAAAACAAATTTGGGCGACTCGGGTACAAACTGCAGCTGCAGCCCTTGTTCTAGGTTACTGCGCTTAATAATTCAGGCCAGAGTGATTCTATACATAGAGCCACCAGCCTCAATAATACACAAGCGCGTGCCCCGATGTTACAGCCCGTAACAGTAACACAACAGGACAGCAAGTGAGAAGTGAGAACTCAGTTTGGAAGAGTTTGGAAAGGATCTCTCGGGGTTCACCATGGCCAGCACTGGGATCAGCACTGGGATCAGTGACTCC